>LNAC01000135.1:3688095-3775474 GCA_002007465.1 Ailurus styani
GGGGGTTGGGGGGGAGGGAGGGCGCTGGTGGGGGAGATTAAATCCAGATTCCAGCAGTCAGGGTTCAAATGTTAACTGTACAAAATCCACAGAAGAGAACATCTCGAATAAGCTGTAATTATTTATAAATCATACAACATCAGGAAAGAAAGGGGACATGAGACCACTAGAAAAGGAAGTCCCCAAGGGAAAAGGAAAGCTGGAGGAGAGTAAAAGAAAAGACAGAATCAGATAGTAACAGACCAAAGGAATAGCAG
The DNA here is from genome assembly GCA_002007465.1 of Ailurus styani. Classification (NCBI taxonomy): domain Eukaryota; kingdom Metazoa; phylum Chordata; class Mammalia; order Carnivora; family Ailuridae; genus Ailurus; species Ailurus styani. Next base: position 3,688,353 of record LNAC01000135.1, read on the forward strand.
CCTTCTTCCAGGATTAGAATCCTGGTGTCAGCACTTAACCAATCAGTGTAATCAATTCATGTGCTCCATCTACTAATCCTCATGGGGCTGTGACTGAGCTCTGGTCATGGTATTGCCAAACCTCAGTGCAGTACCTGGCCTGGAGTTGGCCTTCAGTAAGCATTGCATAAGTAGATAAGACAGTGAATCAAGTGAGGAAGACAGAAATAAACATGAACAAGTATTCTGTATGTAGGAGGCTTTAGCTGCACTGTGTAAATTTTGGTGTGTTCTATCTTTATTTTCATCATCTCATTTTGGATTTTTTCTTTGACCCATTGGTTATTTAGGCATGTGTTGTTTAATGTCCACACATTTGTGAGCTTCCCAGATTTTCCATAGGGAATTGATAACGTTAAACTACATCAGTCTGGGAGGCCCAAGATGAACACGATTTGGAGAGTACATGAGGACACACAGTAGCATCAACACAAGGTTTCCTGGTGACCTCTGCTTAGAACTGAACTCATCCATATAAACCTGCCCTCCAGCTCTCCATCCAGAGAACACAGATGCTCTCGGTAAGTGCATATTCTTCCAAATTATAGATGGGAAATATATGTCCAGTTACACATGGTGGCAGGTACGGTAAGGTGGGGCACAGGACAGAATCAGAATTCCAGGGTGGGCCACAAAGCAGTATGGCTGGGAGCTTAGGTCCAAATTCTTATTCTCCCATTTTTAGGCTGTATGATCTTTGGAAAGGCACTTAATCTCTTTAGGTTTCAATTTCCTCATTTATAAAATGGGGATAATAGTACCTATCTTGCAAGGTTATTGCAATAATAAAAATAATTCATATAAAACACTGCACCATAGGAAACTTTCAATAAATGTTAGCTAGTATTGTTGTTAGCACTTTGGACTCTGAAATCTGGAGCCTTTAATATCAATTGTGTTGCTGTACCTCTGGGTCCCCAGTGTAAAAGAACTGGAGCAAGACTTCCTGGTTTGAATCCTGGCTCTTCCATGTAATAGCTATGTGACCTTTATCAGATTATTCATCTCTCTGCCTCAGAGTCTTCATCTCTAAAAGGGGGTTCAGAAAGATCCTCACCAGGACATTGTGAGCAGGTGGATTAATACAGGTAAATGTCTTTACAATAGTGCCCTACTCACGTGAAGCAGGGACCCAATCCCAGCAATGATGAGATTTCAATTTTTGTTAAGAAACAGATAATAACCAATGAGGAGCCAATGAAACAAAACAGTTACAATAAAATAGGAATGAAATAGAGAATGGGGAGGAGAACCTAATTAAGATATTAGGTGATAGGTGAAGCCTTTCCTGAGGAGGAAACATTTGAGCTGAGAGCTAAAGGAGAAAGGGATGAAAAGGACCGAGAAATATCCTAATCTCAACCTTGCCAAGAACAGAAGGAATAATCTTCCAGGTGTAGGGAATGGGAGATGCAAATGGCCAGAAGTACATTTCAAATGGTCCCTAACATTATGTACAATTGTATAATTCTTTAGCATAAATAGGTCATGTTTACAGAAACATGATATAAAATGATATAACACAATTAGACATGAGAACACAGGCAGATACACATGCTTGAAACTTACCAGGCATTTCGCTGAGGTACGCACATGGGCTACACTGTTCTAATGCGTATAATTTTCTGTAAGTAGACATGTATGGACCTGAATTTTCATAAAAGACTAGTGCAGATGGAAACCCTCCTAACTAATGATACATTTAAGACCTTCAAATAAAAGTACAGAAGAGGCAGGTGACTCTTATTTTTAGGTTTGCACAAAACCAGATTTACCCAGCAGCACAAGTTGATGGTGACTTATTTCCCATGTGTTAAAAATGTTGAAATATAACACAACTGGGTGTACATGTTGTGTCTAGTAGAGTATTTCGATGATTATATACATATACAGATATATGACACAAGAAGAAATAGCTGCAGAACTCCTAAAGTAATTTCACTAAACTCCTGGTGTCATAGAATAGTTTGAGAAGCACCACTACAAAAAGATCCCAAGTGGGAAAATATTATCTCTGTCCCCATTGGCTAGTTTTATCTCATTCAGTCATTGAACTTTTATTGAGCCCTGTGTTGGTTATTCTTTATCCCCTACCCCCTTTTTGCTGTGATCAATTCTCTACTCTTCTCTGCATGGCCTAGTGCCTTAGAAGGTGGGAGGTGACCTCTAAGGATGGCATCATTCAGTATGCCCCGTCCTCTGGCTTTTGATTCTCTACAGCCAGGGGGGAGCACAGCAGAGGATTAAAGGCAGGTTGTGTCCCTGCTCCATTCCATGGTTTTGGCAGTGACTGGGTCCCTCCATCACTAGAGCTCCTGATCCTCTACTGTACCTCCCATGCTCACCAGCTCTAGTAATATCACCTCCTCCCCTTATTTAGGCTGAGTGTTAACTGCTCCCCACTGTTGTTAGTCTCTTGATGCTTCAGCATCCTTTGTGGATTTCCTGACCACACTTTTTTTTAAAAAGATTTTATTTATTTATTTGACAGAGAGAGAAGAGAGAGAGATCGCAAGTATGCAGAGAGGTAGGCAGAGAGAGAGGGGGAAGCAGGCTCCCTGCTGAGCAGAGAGCCCGATTCGGGGCTTGATCCCAGGACCCTGAGATCATGACCTGAGCCGAAGGCAGAGGCTTTAACCCACTGAGCCACCCAGGCACCCCCTGACCACACTTCTATAAATCGTCCCTTCATTAACATTTCTTCAAAATCCAAATGGAGTGGATTTTCATTTTGCAGCTAAGACCCTGACTTGAACAAGCCTCTGCTAGATTCTAAAGCAGTCCTGTCCAATAAAAGATATAAGGGGAGTCACATATGTAATTTTAAACTTTCTAGTAGTAAAAGAAAAATTTGATATGTTTTATTTAACTCAAAGTATCCAAAATATTGATCATTTTGATGTATTATCAATATAAAATATACTAATACATTCCCTTACTGGTATGTCAAACTCTATCTTACACTCGAAGTTTGTCTCAATTTGAATTAGTCACATTTCAAATTCTCAATAGCCACAGTTTCAGCTACTGTGTTGGGGCTGGAGACACAGAGATAAAGGATACTGTCCCTACGTCACAGAGCTGTTGATCCAGTAAGAATGACGGACAAGCAATCATCACAAAACAATACAGTAAGTGCACAATTAGTATTGTGAACAATACCTTTGGAAACAGAACCCTTTCTAAAGGTCAGTGGTGCTTAGAGAGAGGAGATAACAGGTAATACTTGTGTGGATCCTGAATGCTGATTAGGATTCCACCAAGAAATGAAATTGAAAAAGGCAATGCAAGCAGGTGAGAAGCCCCACCTTTGCCTCTGCTCTCGTTACATCTGCTTTTCTTTGACTCTACACCTAAGCTGGATGTGCTGACCACCTATCCCAGTTATCCCGGTCCAGATTTGGGTAGATCTCCCCACTCTAAGCACAGGCTCTGGAATGAGAAGTTTTCAGAGGAAACTTAACCAGGAAAAAGTGAGAGGGTGATGGTGACATATATGTGTGTGAGGAAAATGCCTATAAACAGACATGTTGGGAAAACCTGGATCCATTTTCCTATAGCGACATCGATCTGACTGCTCATTGGCTTAGTTGGTTCAGGTTCCTGAGCACAAGGCTCAGCTTTATTTTCCTCCTTTTATGTTTCCTTTGCTATTCAATAAGCATTGTCACTAGACTGATATTAAAACTTATTTCTTCCAATCCTTTGGAGATGCTTCTTTTGTTGTTGTTGTTGTTCATCTATGGTCCTTATATGAACCTTATTTCTCTACTGGTTCCAAGTTCTTAAGGACCAAAGTTGACATTCCCAAAGTCTGTCTCTCTTGTATTAAAATCCTACTGCCTTTAGCTAAATATGTCTGTCTTTTCCCATTTCAAAACAGGACAGTTCAAGAAGTTCTTACTTCCTGTCTGAGGGGCACTGACAGTTCTCTGCCCTTTGAAGGGAGGATATAACTTAAGTGACATTAAGTGACATCTTTCCTTCCTCAACTTTCCTTCTCAGTATACTTTGTTAGAAATTTTCAGAAGATTCACCTGACTCTCCTGAATCCCCCAGCTTCTGTTTTCTAGCATAACAGTATTTCACACAGATAACATTAACAAAATAGAGCTCCCACCTTTCAAGCCTAGGACCTCAAGTGAGGTTCCTCTGATGCTCTTTAGGAAGTAGTAAAGTACCCTAGTGATCTCTATGGGTCACTCCATAGTGCTTAAAAGCTGGTGATAACAGCTTAATAGATTGATTTTGAAGGATACCCAAACAGTAATGGGAGAGAAAAGGAGGGTAAGGTACTATTCTTAGATACTAAAAAAGAAGTATGCACTTAGACAAACATTCTGGCGCCTTTCTGTATGAGCAGACTCTGATTTCCAGGAGGTTGGAGAGCTATGGCTGTTTACATCCTTTGTCTGCAACAGTCAGATGGTATACACTGTAGCCTTATTTTCCTTGTCTCCTTAAATTAACCATAAATCATTTTCAATGTGGAGCTTTCCACAAAAATTCCCTGTGGTTTCTTTCAGTCTCTCACTCCAACTATCATATTGCGATTCCCATTGGCAATAATGTCAGCATCTGTTCTCCATACCAGCACTATTTGCAAATACTTTGAGACCAAGTCCTTGATTACCACTCAAAAGTTCAACTTCTGTTTTTTCAGAGCCAAAACACATACTGTATTATCCAGTTTAAACAGTTTCCAATCCTCATCTGGGCAGTGGACTTCTCCAGTCCTCCCATTACTCATTATTTTTTTTTATCACTCTTTATCCTTTTCCTTCAATTTGCTCATTGTATAGATGATTAACTTTGGTCTTGAACATCACTAACTTTCCCATTCTCAGCTGTGCTTCCTTCCCTCCCTAAGGATCTCTTCCATCCATGATGTTGTGGAATCTAAGAGGTTCTTTTATTCCCAAAGGCAATTTATTTACTTATTTAAAAATTCTATTTAAGTAATCTCTACACCCAACGTGGTGCTCCAACTCATGACCCCAAGATCAAGAACTGCATGCTCTTCTGACTGAGCCAGCCAGCCAGATGTGCCCCCCGCCTGGAGGCAATTTATTGATGCCACCTTTTTGCTTTTCCTTTGAGTGGTCTAAGTTAGATCTCTGTATGCCAGGAATCCGGCAACAATTGCGCACAAAGAATCAATTACTCTTAAAGAGAAATTTCCATGGCTTACATCTGCCTTTCTCCCATCTCTCTGGCTTAAAATAGCAACAGTTTTGTTTGTTTGTCATGTGTGTGTATGTACATGGTTCCTTTTTGGTTTGGATTTTGTCAGTGAGTATATATATGGGTTTGCTTTTGGTTTTGTTTATTTGCTATTTTTCTAAATGACTTGGTTGAACAGTTCTTCAGCAGAGCTGGGTGTGCCATTCTGAGAATGGTCTGCAGTCGGCATTTTTGGAGTTTGCCCCTTTTGTACTGACACTGTGTTTCTGGACTTGTGAGAAACACATACTCATGCACTCATGTGTGTGTGCATATATACACGAGCAGAACTCATGGAAATTAAAGCAATGATCTGGGCTAAATATATTACCAAACCCAGAAGGACAAAGAAGTCACATCTATATAATATAAAGAACTCTTTTATAAAAGTTCATCAAAGATATGTATGCATTTATATAAGAACTAGAAGAAATCATATAAATTATATAGAAAATGAGTACTATCCTGTTACATAACTAATACCAATGCTACTACTAGCACTAATACTAGCATTTGTTGAATGTTCTCCACATGCCAGATACTATTCTATATGCTTTACATTTAGAAATACATTCAATCCTTACAACAACTCCATAGACAGGAATTATTATTACCCTGTGTACAGATGAGAAAATGGAGCCACAGAGAGGTTAAGTGACTCATTCATGGTTACACAGCCAGATAGATGGCAGAGGGAAAAATGGGCCAATTCACAGAAGATAAATTGCAATCACAAATAGAAAAATATTCCAAGATGGCCAATAATCAAAGAAATGTGCATTAAGACATAAAGTATCATTTCATACCTCATCTTTGGTGAGGCTGTGGTTAAGCTGTCGCTCTCAAATATGGTAACAATAGTGTAAATCAGTGCAAGCTTTTAGGAAAAGCTATTTGTCAATACTTACAAACAGGCATAAAGAGGCTCCCTTTAACTCAGTAATCATACACCTAGAAATTTATTCTTAGGAAGTTATTCAAGTGAGAGTCATATGAATAGAAAATCTGCCATAGCATTCTTTATGTTTTCAAATATTGAAAGCAATATAAATTTCCAAATACAAGAAATACTTAGGTAAACTTTGGTATGGGAATGAAATGGAATACTATGCAGTTATTGAAGCTATCATTATGAGTGATAATGGTAATATAAGAATGCTATATAATATCAAGTAAAGTAAGCCAGATACAAAATTTTACCTATTTTATGGTTACAATTATGTAAAACTATGTATACATATGTTCAAAGACCAGAATGGAACATAAAATGATAATACTTGAGATGTTAGGATGGCATCTTAAATCCACTTTTTAATCTAATTTTAATTGCTTTTATTTCTGTTGCTTTCCATATGTTGGCAAAACCAAAAGTTGGGAACAAATAGAAGGTGATGTTTTGCCCTTTGATAATACATAATATAGCTGAGAATTCAAAGAATCATTGACTTTCAGATCTGGAAGGGACCTTATCGAACTCTTGGTACAACTTCCTAATTTTGCAGCTAAATACTCAAGCAGAAAAAGACTGACTTCCTCAATGACACATACTCAATTTGGAGCCAGAACTTACAATCCAAAAATGCAAATCAGCTTTGGGTACATTTAGGGTACACTTCTCAATGAGAAATTAAATTATTAGGACCCTATCTTCAAATATATCATGTCAATAAAAAAAGACTATTTTTATCTAATCCTACTCTCTTACTGTGCCATCAGCTGCCTTCTTTCCCCACCTGAATTAAGCTTTATGCCAAAGCAAGAGCCCTGTTTAATTCTTGACTATATAGTACACATCATGCATATTTTTGGCATTTAAGATATGTCAAAATATTTATAAAGAAGATGAGTATTTTAGTAACAATGGGGAAGCCGCTAGTCATTTTCCTGTGATGGTAGCAGCAGGAATTCAATTAAGATTTGATAAATCAATTAAACCGAATCTCACTTTCAAACATTAAAAAAAATGTTTTCCAACACTGACTAAAAAATCTATTTAAACCTCTTAAAAAACTAGTTTCTGGGATAGAAATGAAAAATATGGGTGAATATATAAATGTTTATTAAGCCTTCTGAGAGGCCCTCAGCTACTCACCTGTGACCACAGAAGACAACCATGTCTTCAGGAAGAGACCCATGTGGCAGGTGAAACTCTCTACTCTTAAACCCATTTAGATTACGATAGATTTTGGCGGGGCTCTTTGAAAGGACACATGGAAAACAATAAACACAGGGAAAGGCTAAAGAAATTTTGAAGGTGGCAGATTGGTGTGGGGATACTANTCCGCCGGGGGGGGGGGGGGGGGGGGGGGGGGGGGGGCGTTGCAGTTTATACCAAGCCTACAAGGCTGATTCGGAAGGAGTATATAAATGGACAACTTGAGACTATGGTGTGCTTCCTACTGGGATTCAGACCTGCTTGGGCAGAGTGGCATCAACCCAGTAACACCAGGAGCCGAAGTCACAGTGATGGCTGCTCCCACCAGTAGTACCCTGTACCTGAGCCTTGTCAGCAGCAGGAAGCAGCACCAGCTTTGGGCACTGGGACAGGAGAGAGGCCCTCTCATTGGGCTTGGTGGAAAACGCCAGGCGCCATTTAATAGAAGTTAAGAAAGCCATTGAAGGACTTCAGGGACTAAGGAAATAGAAAATAAGATAAAAATAAAGAATAAGAAAGGAAGAATTTAATAAGTTACTTACACATAATCTGTAGTTTCAAGTTAATATTCACATATTTAGGTTAAGAAACCTATTCAAATTAAACAATTTTACTCTGCTTTTTTATATCTCTAAACCAGTTTAAGATTCATGAAATTTTCTTGGATATTTTCCTTTAAGTTACACTCTTAACTCTGTGTTTCTCAGCTGGACTAAACAACAAATCTCTGAGAGAATAAAAAACAACCAACCAGGCTGGCTCAGTGGGTGGAGTGAGCGACTCTTCATCTCTAGGTTGTGAGTTCCAGCCCCACGTTGGGTGTAGTGATTACTTAAAAATAAAATCTTAAATAAAAAACCACCCAACAACAACCAATCAAGGCCCAGGGTCCTGGTAGATGGATGAAATCAGAATCTGGTGGTGTGACCCCAACAACAGTAATTTTAAGAGCTTCCCAGATGTTTCTAATGAACAGCTAAGGTAATGATCCATTTGCTCCAATGGGAGCAATTAGACATTTTCTAGAACAGTTCTAGATTTAATGTGTATATGAATTACCCAGGAGATGTTGTTAAATGCAAATCCTGACTTGATAGGTCTGGGGTAGGACTTGAGATTCTCTTTTCTTTTCTTTCTCTCTTTCTTTCTTCTTTCTTTCAAGACTTATTTATTTGAGACAGAGAATACTTGAGCTGGGGAAGGTGTAGAAGGAGAGAGAGAGGGGATGCAGACTCCCCACTGAGCAGGAAACCCAACGTGGGGCTCTGTTCCAGGACCCTGAGATCATGACCTGAGCTAAAATCAAGAGTCGGACGTTCAATTGGCTGAGCCCCCCAGGCACCCGGAGATTCTGAATTTCTAACAACCTCCCCTGGTGATGCTGCTAGTTTGCAAACCACCTCTCAGTACATAAAGGATTTAGGAAAATTAAGACTAGCAGTTAATCACAGAATAGAAAGGGTAGAGATAAGCAACCAAAAAAATAATGAACTTTTTTACAGTAAAGGGCAAACTAGGAAGTGTAAATAGTCTCTTTTATACAATCAAAACTTTTAGTTTGATCACCTGATCTAAATATTCTTTAAAGCCAAGGAAATATAGAAATTGGTAGCATGGACCTTTTTATATTGCCCCCTCCCTTCCTGGTTGGCCATTTGTGACTTCTGGTCATGTCATATCGGTTCAGAAGGGCCTCCTTGGAGGGGAACTCCCTGGAACCAAACTGTCACCAGCACAGCTGGAGGAGACATTTGGATTGAAATAGTAGGGGAACTGAGGTAAGAGATAAGCATGAACTCTGAAGGGAGATACAAGGTCAGAAGTAGGAAAATGAATACTCTGGTCATAAGGCAGGAGGCTAGGAGCTGGAAGGAATGTAGTGCCGGAATTCCAAATTAAGGCCCTCAACAAATGCTAGGTTCTTTTTATGTCATGGCGGCACACCGTGTGGGAAAGGTCAAATGTTACGCCTTTGCTTCTGGCCCCTTTCCACCTACCCATCACTCCCAACCATGAGGGTTTGTGAAGGGCTGAAATGTTCCCAGGTTTGCTCGGCGAGGGGTTTTGATGATCTACACTTCGGGGTAGAAGGTTATGAGAAAATCCCGTGGTGGTGGAAGCCCAGAATCTCCTATTCTTAAGTCCTCTCTCCTGGGACCAGGCAATGAGTGTGTATGGGAACTGCCAGGCCAAGTCCAAGTGAGATGGGCATGGTGAGGAATGGCAGGAGATAGGCTGGTGTGTGTGGAGGTGGGAAGAGCAGAGAGCTAGAGATAGACGGCAGCAAGTTCAAGATTTTGGAAGGCAAGTCTGAACATAAGGGCTAGTTTTCTTTTTCTAGTTTAAAAATTGTGGTAAAGTACACTGAACATAAAATTTACCATCTTAGTCATTTTTAGTGTACAGCTCAATGATGTTAAGTGCATCCAGTCACATAGTTCTGCTATGGTCACTACCAGTCAGTCATCCACAGGACTCTTTTTATTTTGCAAAACTAAAACTCTACCCATTACACTCCCCATTTCTGGTACCCCAGCCCCTGGCAACCATATTCTACTTTGTCTCTATGAATTTGACTATTCCAGGTACCTCCAATGGCGGTGGAGTGGAACCATACTGTGTTTGTCCTTTTGTGACTTATTTCACTTAGCATAATGTCCTCAAGGTTCACCCATGTGTCAGAATTTCCTTCCTTTTTAAGGCTGAATAATATTCCCTTATATGTATGTACCATGTTTTATTACCCATTCATCCGATGGACACTTGGGTTGCTTCCACCTTCTAGTTATTGTGAATAATGCTGCTGTGAACATGGATGTATAAATATGTCTTTGGGTCTCTGCTTTCAATTATTTTGGACGTATACCCAGAGGTGGGATTTCGGGGTCATATGGTAATTTCGTTTTAAATTTTTTGAGGCATCACCATAATGTTTCCATAAATGCTGCACCATTTTACCTTCCCGCCAATAGTGTACAAGCATTCTAATTTTTCCATATCCTTGCCAACATTTGTTACTTTCTGTGTCTTGGTGATAGTCATTCTAATAGGTGTGAGGTGCTATCCCATTGCGGTTTTAATTAGTGGTGTCCAACATCTTTTCATATGCTTACTGGCCATCTATGTACCTTCTTTAATGAAATGTCTATTTAAGTCCTTTGCTCATTTTATAATTGGGTTGTTTTGGGTTTTTGTTGTTGTTGTTTAGTTGTAGAAGTTCTTTATATATTCTGGATATTAACCCCTTATCAAATATATAATGTGCAAATATTTTCTAGCACTTTGTGGGCTACTCTTTCACTATGTTGAGTGTCTCCTTTGATGTACAAAAGTTATTAATTTTGATGTAGTCTAATCGGTCTTTTTGGAATATAAAAAGATTCTTTTGTTGCTTATGCTTTTGTTGTCATATTCCAAGTAGTCACTGCTGAACTTCTGTTATGAAGCTTTTCTCCTGTTTTCATTTAAGAGTTTCATAGTTTTAGGTCTTACATCTAGGTTTTTTTAATCCATTTTGAGTTCATTTTTTTCTGTTTTGTAGAGTAAGGGACCAACTTAATTATTCTGGAGGTGGATATTCAGTTTTCCCAACACAATTTGTTAAGAAGATTGTCCTTTCCCTACTGGTGTTGGCACCCTTCTTCTTCTTCTTCTTTTTTAAGATTTCTTTACCTATTTTAGAGAGAGAGAGTGTGCGTGAGAGAGAGTGAGCAGGGGGAGGGGCAGAGGGTGAGGGGGAAGAGAGAAGCAGACTCCCCAGTGAGTGTGAAGCCCTATGCTGGGCTCCATGTGGGGCTCAATCCCACAAACCCAAGATCATGACCCTGAATTCACAACCTGAGCTAAAATCAAGTCAGATGCTCAATGAACTGAGCCACTTAGGTGCCCTGGTGTTGGCACCCTTTAAAAATGTCTTTTGACCATATAAGCAAGGTTTATTTCTGGGCTCCACAAGGACACATTTTTGAGATTATGTGAGGATTGTGTGACAACTGTAACAAGAGGTAAGCCAGATCAGGTTCCCAGATTGGAACTGGATGACCAGCTCTGATGAATGGTGCATGGTGCAAGGAGTAGAGCTTTGTAGCACTATTAGTCTCATAGATCTCTTGAAGGCAGCCCAGATTTCATCTGTTGTCACCAGTTAGATGGATTGTGGTGGTGCTGAATGGTGCTGACAGGCATTCTGAGTGGAATCCCTAAACGCTATGAAGGAGGTGGTCTGTGTAGAAATGGCATTATTGGAAGTGACCCTGGATACCAGAGGGCATAGGTACAGGGTACATAGGTATCTTGAGGACTTGTTTCACATGCTTTGTTTGGCTTTAACTAGGTAGCACATGATTAGATTTGTTCACGGAGGGCCCTGGAAAGGGTCTCAAAAATGAGGATGCCAATGGATATGGTACAGTAGAGTAGGCTGTGGCTGCGCTGGCCCATGGAGCCAAGAGGTGTAAGTAAGTGGCCAGCTGGAGCCAGGCAATTCAAGTGGGAGATACTAACCACATTTCAGATAAATGGGCATCCATCCTACATTGCAGGCATCTAAGGAGCAAGGACCAAGTCTTATTCACTCCAATATTGTCAACATCCAGAACAGTTTCTGGCACACAGTGGATGCTTAATAAATGTTTGAACAGAATTGAACATAAGCCAAGGAAACAGCATTTACCTTCTGAAATTTATTTAAAAAAAACCAAACAACTCAATTCTTGGGGCGCCTGAGCAGCTCAGTCAGTTGAGTGTCCAACTCTCAGTTTCGGGTCAGGTCATAATCTCAGAGTCATGAAATTGAGCCCCGCACTGGAGCCTGTACTCTGTGAGGAGTCTGCTTGAACTTCTCTCCCTCTCCTACTCACGTGCATGCACACTCTCTGTCCCTAAAAATAAATAAATAAATCTTAAAAACAAAAAACCAAAAAAACCCAAAAAATAAAACCTTCAACTCTTCATAGTTAGGAAGTTTCTTATGGCTAATTTAAATTATTTATACTGCAAGAGGAGTCCATTCCGCCACCCCCTCCAAAAGAGACAAAGACTTGATCACCATCTTTTGTAAAAATAAATAAATAATCTATTAGTGATAGATTAAATGATTAACCACTTATTAAGCATCAATCATCTCCAAGCACCAGCATTCAATGTGCTTACATTCAATGTGTTTTGTCTTTTGTCCTTGTAACAGTCTTTAGATAAGCAATATCATCTCCAATTTATAATTGAGGACACTGAGGCTCAGAGATGTTAAGTATTTTGCTTAAAGTTACACAACCAGCAGTAGCAAAGTTAGGCTTTATATCCAAATGGGTGCCCTGTTCCTTTTCTGAGAATGCTTTTTGCCTGTTTCTACCTGGGAGCTATCATTCTCATCTTCTGGTGTGCTCATCGTCTAGGGTAATTAACACATTTTCTTCAGCTTCTAATCATGGCCCTTACAAACTATTAATAATCTTTTATCTATCTCTGGACTTGCCCCAAGTTCTCCATGTTCTTTGAGTTTGGCATTAACTCAGTCGTTAAAATACCATTCAATGGGGGAAAAAATCACAAGTTTTGACTTTAGTAAAAGAATAGGGTGCCTGGGTGGCTCAGTGGGTTAAAGCTGCTGCCTTCGGCTCAGGTCATGATCCCAGGGTCCTGGGATCGAGGCCCACATCGGGCTCTCTGCTCAGCAGGGAGCCTGCTTCCTCCTCTCTCCTCTCTCTCTGCCTGCCTCTCTGCCTGCTTGTAATCTCTCTCTGTGTCAAATGAATAAATAAAATCTTAAAAAAAAAATAGAATCATCTCTTTTCATTTTAAATCAGCCTAAATATCTATACACAAAAAATTATTTTCACAAAATGATCATTTTTACACAAAAATGATCCTATTCACAAAAAATCCTTTTTTAAAAAAGTGAACAAAAGGAACAATAACCACCAGGTTATTCACAAAAGCTCCTATTCACACACAAAAAAATCATTTTTAAAAAAGTGAACAAGTAACAGGAACAATAACTACCAGGAATCCTGGTGAAAGCAAGGTGATGTGGTGTGGTTTTGTGTGCTCACACAGCCAACTGCGTGGAAAGGTACCAGGAACAGCACAGAGCACCTGGACTAACCATTTTCTAGGTGCAAGAGCTCGGACCTGGCAGTGGATGCCCCATGGTGAAGAAAGACCACAGGGTTCAGGAGGTGAAGCCAATCGAATACTGTGATATGGAGTTTTAGACTCCTTATGGTCTAGAGTCAGGTAGCTCAAGGTGGGGGCTGTGGGCAGGCACTGGTTTGTTTCATTCCTAGCCTGTGACAAGATAAGTAGAGTAACCAAATACATCTACATCTCTCAAATCTAATAAAAATCTTGGGCTTGTATATTGCCCATCTTTATTTTTTCTGATCAACCCTTCATTTCCAAACACTAGAACAGGGCCTGACATGTAGCTGGTATGCACTGGCTGCCTGGGAGATCATAAGGAGAGACTGTTGGAGAGAGGGCAGAGACCAGGAAACACAATGTCAGCAAATGGAGGAGATCTTTTTTTTTTTCTCTTTTCCCTAGTAATTCATCTTTGTAAAGCACTGATCTATGACAGGTTGCAAATGCACAAAACTAAACAAAAAGCAACAATGTTCTTTTACCTCAGGTAGTTAGAGAAGTGCTGGTCTAGTAAGTGAATGTAGAAATGGTGCTTGGCAGAATTGCTAGATCTCCTGGCCATTTATTTAGCAGTTCAGTAAAGATTTAAGTGTGGTAACATTCTCGGAATAAGTCACTGGTAATACCTTTGGAAACTCACTTTGATTTTAGTTCCCGGTATTCCAACCATCTGCATGTGTCAGCGCATTCCCTGAAGACTCTATCCATCCCTGAGGCAGATGCTTATGGACCACAGGCTTTCAGGTAAATGCTGAAGAACTACTAATAGTCTCTCTCTCAAAGCAGACTACTCAGCGTGTCACAAAGGGCATAGGGGAGTCCACGCCACATTGCTCTAGCCCAGGTAAACGTGGCATAGGTTTCCTCAGTATTTATACAAGGTTTAGGTAATGTCCACTACTTTTGTTTCTTGCCATGTGGAGGGACCCACCTGGTTTCTTTAATCCTGCTCTCTTCATTCCCAGGAGAAGCACCTTATAGAAGTGAATTTGGGAAATGAATTTGGCATGTTTAACCTAGTCCTCCTTCACTGTCTCTTGGAAACTAGCTACTCCATACAAGGGTACACAGGGGCAGACCCCGTGAACAGAGTCCTGCAGCCGTTCAGCTATGGGTGTTGACTCTTGGATTCAGTAGTCAGAAGGCAATTGTTCCCATGTACCCTGAGCCATTTTCTCCAGTATCAGCTTCTCTCAGTTGGCTTATGGTTTTGTCTCATAGGCTATGCTGGCCTATATTCTTCACTTGCCTTCCATTAATCTTCTCGCGGAGGATCACAGATTCTGAATTACTTGGTGACTATGCTGTATTGATACCTCCTCTGTACCTCTGCCAAGTAGAAGCCAGACCTTCCTCTGCCACACTGGTGAATGAGGGCAATCTCCTGGCTCAGTCAATGCCCCTTTCTGCCTGTACTTTTCTGGGTGTGTTTCTCCTAAAGTTGTGTCTCATCTTTCCAGGTTTTTGAAGATCAAAAAGCACATACTTTGTGACATATCATGATGGAAAACACAAGGGCTCTGGAATCAAAAGAAGAATCAGATAAAAGTGAGTCTTTGCTCTTCTACAAAGTATCAAGAACAGATGTCTTACCAGCCATTTCTTTTTTTTAAAAGATTTATTTATTTGACACAGAGAGAGAGATTACAAGTAGGGAGAGGGGCAGGCAGAGAGACAGGGAGAGGAGGAAGCAGGCTCCCTGCTGAGCAGAGAGCCCGATGCGGGCCTAAATCCCAGGACGCTGAGATCATGACCTGAGCCGAAAGCAGAGGCTTTAACCCACTGAGCCACCCAGGTGCCCTTACCAGCCATTTCTATGGTACATTTTGCATAAACAGAAAAAATCTCATGGCCTCTGCCAGGCTTCCCATTTCCAAGACCCAGTTAGGACTCTTTCTTTGGCTCTTTCTGAGTTAGGTCAGGGGGCATTAAAGCTTACAGTCCATTTCTTTGAGATTCAGTTACAAGTCACTCTTGCTACAATTCTGACCTTGCATTTTTCTTTGGGTCACTGGAGTAGTTTTTGGCTAATCGCCTGTGAACACTGCCTACCTTCTCTAAGTCAGAATGTGGCTTGCTTCTTCTGGTAGCCCTTCCTCGTGGTGACTGACCATGCATGGCTGAGTTGGAAGAATGACTGACCCTAGATTCTTCGTCACCCTATTGACAGCAGTATGACTCCTCAACTAGACCTTGTCTATGCCAATACCTTTATCTTTGTATTTCCCCCACCCCCAAATATGGTGTTATGTTTGTGATATTACTTTATGTTACAGATTAAGTCCTTAAAGAAAGTACCCAACCCCTTGATGTAGTTAAGATCTTTGCCAGTGTTTTTCATTCAATTTTGCTAGTTTGGAGGCGCCTGGGTGGCTCAATCTCTTAAACTCCTGCCTTTGGCTCAGGTCATGATCCCAGGGTCTTGGGATCAAGTGCCACTTTGTATCCGGTAGTATGGCTTTGGGCTCCCTGCTCAGAGGGGTGTCTGCTTCTCCCTCTCCCTTTACTCTCCCCCCCAACTCATGCTCTCTCTTTTGCTCACTCTCTCTCTCAAATAAATGAATACAAATCTTAAGAAAAAAAAAAAAAGAACAAATTTTGCTAGTCCAAACATACATTTTAATGTAAAAAATGTATGAATATAGAAAGGTATAGGCTTCCGGTATAGAAAGCCTGCCTCTTTGGAAAGTTACTGACCTCATAAGAAACTATGAATAAATTCCCCAAGGAAGGACAAACAGAAAGTAACTTTTACTCACATACAAACATAATTAAGTATAGATAGTTACATAACTAAAATGAAATTTAATGTGCCAAAGAGAAGAAAGCACAAAAAATTTATAAAACTCATACGAAATAAGAACATGTTCAACTGTGTAATAACCAAAACTTCATTAACTCAGCAGTCTTGGGGGTCCCAGAAAGTGAGGTAGCACCAGCCAGATTCCTCTGCTGTTGCATGTCCTTCTACACCAGGCCGGGCAAGTGGCAGTGGATTTAGAGCCGGGGCAAGCCTACCCCATGTTGCGCAGCACGTTGTACTGTAGGTAGATCCCAGCAAACAGGGAATTCATTATTTTTGAGTTTCCCTGTGCACATGATCAGCTTCTGCCAGCACTTGGAAGAGAGACAACCCTATTAAAATACCTTTTAAAAAGCTAAAGCTAAATGACTGAACATTAAAACTTGAGGAATGGGGGGGGAGGGGAACTGGGGAAAACGTCGGCTTGCTTATCCAGGGAATGAACAGAACTTAATTCTCATTCCAGCATGGGGCTGTTGGGCACCCAGCTCCTTCCACTCTGGATAGAAAACAAACCCCCAAGTTGCTACTGAGCCAAACTTTAAAGGCCAGTAAGGAAATGAGCAGCACTCCCGAATGGGAAAGACTGGATCAATGTTTTTTCTAAAGTAAACAAAAGATCTGCAAAAGTGTTTCCTTGCACTATTTGGCAAGAGAAAGAAGCACCTGGAGAGTGAGTTAGGATGAGAAACCATATAAGAAATGGGAGTAAAACAAGGATGGTTATAATGAAGCTTTGTCTTGCTAATCTCCAGAGCCCAAGTGTTCTATTAGGAAACAAAGCTGCAAATGAAGAGACAATCAGGAAGACTGGTTGATAAAGAATACATTCATGGAAAGGATAAATAGAATAAATACTCTTCTGGATCCTGAATTTCATCTTTCATTTGGATTTTTAAAAAACTTTAAAAATACCTTCTAGAGAGTCAAGTGGAATATATACCTTAAAATAAATGAGGGCTGTGGAGGAAGAAGTATGAGCAATGAGAAAAGCAATTATCCTTGGAGACAGAAATTTCCTTGCTTCAATGCAGCCTGTGATGCAGGCAATTTCAGCCATTCTCTTTCAGGTGATTTTCAGTGCGAGTTCCAAATGCTGCTTGAGGGGACGCAGTCTCAGCTCACCTGAGGGACTGGGGCATAACTAAAGATGTATGGAGAGCTATCAGATTCTTTGTGCCAAACATTCTGTTTCAGTAGGACAGCCTCAGGAGGAAGACAAGTCATCCTTGGGAGACAGGTAAGAGAAGTGAGGCAGCAACCACATAGTGTTGTCTGTGTTAAAATACATAGCATTTAAAAACCCCTCAAAGCCAATGCAAAGGACTCAGCAGCATCTCATCGTTAATTTCATGAAGTCAGAGTTTTAGCTCTTTTTCCCAATGAAAAAGGCTTAAAGACTTGAAGGGTGAGTGCCATTCCTCAATGACTTTGAAACAACCAATAATCAATACATAAAGATTAACTGAGAAAGAAAATTCATTTCTGCTTTTTCACCAATGAGCCAGGGAGTGTCACATAAAGGAGCAATAGGTTGAGAAAACTGCCAAAGAATTTCTATAAGCGGAACAAAACTCATAGTTTCCCTGGACCAGACCCATCAGTCAAGCAGGAGAGATGATGCCTGGGGCTTTTTAGGAGGTGATCAATGGCTCACTTGATTTGGTAGGCAACATTTGATAGAAAAGCATGTATTTTCTGGGGCCCAGGCTCAACTTAGTGCCTATCTGCTGGAGAAAATCAAAGATAAAGACACAAATCCCTGGGAAGCCAGGGACACAGCTAACTGGATGCCATTTGTGACTATTTGAAGTCCATGAGTTCCTCAAGTATTGATCTTTTTTTCTCCTTATGAAATGTTAACGTGTGTTTTTACTCATTTACCTGCCTCTGGCTGTTCCTTACTAAAGGTTAAGTGGTTATGAAACCACATGCACTACAGAATCCAAAGCAGCTGTTTGAAACTCTTGAACAAGGAGTAGTGCCTTGTAGCTCCAGGGGCAGCTGAGGGTGGGCTCTCTCTGACCATCTAGAGGTTTTAATGTGCTCCGTCCATCTCATGCCAGCGTGGCTTGCCAGGTTGGGGTCACTGTGCTCAGAGACACTACAGGAGGGGGCTCAAGGGGGCTGTGCTCTGCAGCCTCCTGGGCCTTTCCAGCAGGTGCACTTGCATTTTCATTTTGAGGCTGTTTTTCTTACCCTCTGCAAGCATTCATACACAGAACTGTTATTACTTGTTACTGCATGTTGCTGATTCATACTCAGAGGAAAAAGTAATTTTTGTCTTCAACACCTCTTCCCTGTCATGTAAGGCATATGTTAATGAAAGATTTTGGCATACACTCTCCTCTGTAGTTTTGAAGCCACAATATAAGGTTCATTATAAATGAAGATGCAACTGTTATTTTACTTCTATTTATATTTATAACAACACCAAAGCCATCTTGCAGGTACCTTTGTGCCTCTCAAATCCCAAACCATATTCCAAGAAATGCTCAACATTTTATGCTTGAATTGGCATTAATGTGGCATTAATGTACATACGATGTTTTAAAATAAAGATGTTTTCACTCATATTTTGTTACTGACAATCCCTGAATTCACATCTTTTAGATTATACTAAAGCCGAATCCCTTGGAAGACATTTAAAGGGCTTTTTCAGACTGCTTTTTTTTTTCTCTCTGTAAGTGAGGAGTATGCAAGCGATCGGTGCTCCGCTTGCTCGCCGGCTCGCTAGGAGGGGAGCCAAGTGGAAGCCTGAAGGGGGTGGGGCGGGAGCAGAAGTAAACATATGCAGAATGCTGAAAAGAACTGAGTGAAAGCTTTTGCTTTGTCATTCCTCTCGGTTCCTTTCCTTCTTTTCCTTCCCAGTTTGTAACTGTGGGCCAGTGCAACGTACTTACTTCATACAATCACTGGATGTGGAATGAGCTGTCACCTTGTATACTGCCTCATCCAAACTCCTACTCATTGCTATAATTCTCCACTTGATTCAGGAGCTTTTTCTTCTCTAGCAGCTTTCCCACCAGCGTGTGAGCTATCGATTAAAAAGTGCACTGATGAGACTAGAGGTTTTGGAATCAGACAGTTCTGGGTCCAAACTGTGGCTCTGGGCAAGTTACACCAAATCTCAGAGCCCCAGTCTTATCTGTTAAATGGTCAGAACGGAAATGAATTCATAGGAGTTTGAAGATGAAATGAAGTAATAATGTAATATGTAAGAATATAATATATAAAAGACTCAGCACTGGTTGCTAAATTAAGAGTAGTTAAGTGGTTCAAAAGGAACCAAGACCCATACTTTCTGTTTGACTCTAAGGCGATGCTTTTCCACTGCATCTTACTGTCTTTCCTCACAAGGTCTCACAAAGCCACTGAAAAAGTTTGTGTTGCTGGAATACTCTCTGTATGCTGCCTTGTAGACTGTAAATGCTGTTATTAATAACAATACCTCCCATATATTCAGTGCTTTAGAATTTACAACGCGCTTTCACAAGTGCAGGGTGGGGCGGTGGTGGCGGGGGGAATACCCACGCCGGCTCGTCGTCGTCTGCTGATGACTAATAGAGGCAGGAAGCAGGAGCAGCGGAGGCTCTGAAAGAGGTCTATTAGCGATGCAAATGTGAAGTTATCTGCACTTGTGAGGAGCATAACAAACATTAAAACCAATTAGAAGTAACTACGAGTGATATATTCAGGCTTCAGAACTTGGCTTTGAGGAGTTGGAAAACCCTAAGAAATTTACCTGAAGTGTAGCAGTCTAAATACGGGTGAGTTTTCACATACAAACTAGAGTATAGTAACTATTTAGATTGCAGAATGGTAGAAACCTCTATGTGTTCATAAGTTAGAGACAAAGCATATGGAATTGAGTCAAGCAAAGCAAATAACTTCTCAGAAATCAACATTCATGGGGTGCTTCAATACGATAAATGTATCATACTGAACGTAAAACTTTTAATAATAGAAACTGTTACCTTGACGTTCTTACAAAATTCTGAAATAGTTCTTCATGTGTGAGAGTTTATACATTTGGAAAATGCTCAAAAGTGAATTTTTAGAAGTGGAGAAAAATGGAGGCTGCATTTTTAATATAGAATATTTCATTGTTTCTGCATCATAAGAAGATGAAGGAACATCTTTTTCTGTTAGAAAGAAAATGGTCCTTTTGAAATTCAGTTCCCTCAGAAGACGAATTTTTAAATCTCAAATTCTGCCTAACTAACTGGTCCTAGCTTTATGTTCATGAGGAAAAAATGAGAATTTCATGCAGCTATCAAATATTTTAAACTAATCATCAGGCAGATACATATGCAACACTTCATGATTTTTTAATACCTACAGGCAATTTTCCAAATCAGGTCCTTCTTTTTTTTCCCCCCTCTGCCAAAAATCTGGATTTTGTCTAGCAGCAAACTTGAAGTAGGGGGCTGCTTTAGGTGGGCTAAGCAAGAGAAAGACTGACCAGGCAAGTAGAAGACACTGGCAGAAATGGCCCTACCAAGCAGCCATGTGGCACGGGAGGTCTATGCTAGACAGAGCCCAGAAGAGCCCAGTTTGTGTCTCACAGTCCCAATTTGGTTGATGTATTTTTGAAGTTTCTAAAGGTTAACTACATGCTATAATACGTTAGAGAAAGACACAAAGCTGAATTTTACTCTGCCAGTCAAAAGCCTGGCTTGAATCTGCTATTTAGGACTGAGAGAGAGAGTACAATTTACATGTGTGAGAATGCGAGAACGATTTTTACCTTCTGTTGTTTTTAAAACCACCTTAGGCCATGATTTTTAAATTGAGACACAAGAAGATCTGCTGGGGTTCCCATAGCAACATTAACTTATCTAACTGCCCTTGTTGTATATAATACTTTCAGGACTAGTTTGGCTTTTAAATGTACACTTTAATTATGAAATATAACTGTTTGAAGAGTCTCAGGTACGTTTTAGCTTCTGCATTTATTGACTGATGCCATGTAAACAGAAACCTTGATATTGTACTTCTGAGGAACTGCTACCAAGGCAAGTGTATGCAAAAACCGTTTATGTGGTCTTCCTGCCCTGATGTCTGACCTCACTGCATTCCATTCCATATAGGATGCCTCAGTCTCTCTAAATGTATTTATAACATGCCATGGGTAGGATAAAACAGAAACAAACTAACCTCAGATTGCTCCAGACTAGAGACTAGAACCCAATGTGCCCTCTATTCAAGGCTGTCTAGCAGCTGACTCCCCACCCCATCTTTTCTCCACAAGTCAGCATTGGAATGGCCCACACCAAACACACTTGTCTTCTCCCCATCGAGGACTAGCCAGAGATCCACCATCCCCCAGAACCTGATGCTTCCCTCTTCCTTCTCACCACCTAATCTTTCTCTTTCTTTGGAACCACTACTGCTGCTGCTACCACTACTCTGGGACACCCTGTCTGTGGCCGGGCAGCATTCCTCCTTTCTTCCTTCGATAACAGTGTCTTCATTTTCCTTTGAGGAACTTTCCTCCACTCCAAACATTCAGGTGGCAGGATCAGTGAAGCTGCCCTGCCCCAAACTGTCAAGAGATGAATCCATGACCCAAGCTGGATCAATCACATTCTTCCAGAAAACTGAATTTTAAGTGAATTCAAAAAGGAAAAGGAGTGGAAACTAAATTTTTCCAATGGTGGCCCTTTAAGAGATTGTCCATTTCTTCCAGATTTCTGTGGCTCATAACCAAAGTCTACTAGCTGGTAAGTTCCCTATTTGAGTACCTATTTATATATTATCTGAGATTGTGATTTAGAGGCTTGAGATGTGCATGTTTTGCTTTGCCAGCCAGATCCTATCTATGCTCTCTGAAGACAGGGCTGGGTCTGTATTTATTGTATTAGTCCACATAATTTAGCACAATGTAAAATACTTAGTATATGTTGTATAACAAACGAAAACCAATCTTAGAAACTCCATTTTTACAAAGTACAATTTGCAAGCCAACTTGTATCCTTTTTGAAACAAGGTGGTAATAAGAATTTTCTTGGGTGTAAGAGTTGTCTTAAAGAGAGCTTACAACAGCTTGTACACCTAATAATAGCCTGAAAATAATGTTAGCATGGGTCATACTTCCCCAATTTTAGGAAAGAGAAACTAAGATTCTATTTCAGACATTAGTCTCTGAATTAAAAAAAAAAAAAACAAAACAAGAGTTTTGGGGAAAACAGACAAGAAAAAACCAAAAAATTCACCTAGGCCTTGTGACTTGCTGGAGAAACAAGGAGTGTTGCCTCTCTGCTATCAGATAAGAGAGGAAGAGAATTTAATTATGTTAGACCAGTGCATAAACAAATGTTATTTTTTGCACTTCTAAAAAATGGCAGGGTATGGTTTCTTAGAATCATCTGACTTATAGCAGTAATTTAATTGAAAGCTTATAAAATTCAAAGAACAAACAAAATGGTTAGACATAAACCCAAACAAGTTTGAACATATTAAGCTTTGAAAATATGGAATATGGCACACTCTTCCAAATCATTTACGAGTTTTGTTTAAAAAGAGCTCACCCATGATAAACAGCAGGGTATACAAATTCTCTTTTCTTCTGATTGTCCTTTCAAAAATAAAAGATCTACAAAAGTCTTTGTACAGTGTAATCCTCTGGTTTGTACCTTAACATGGTACATGATTCAGTCATGAGAAAGGAGTGAAAATACCAATTTGGAGGTTTTTTGAGTCAAGTGTAATGGTTTCTGAAATTTGCCTTGAACCCACACTCGATGCATTTTCACTTGTTTTTTCCTATTCACTTGTAAGCGACGATCAACCAGATTTTGCTTCTCGTCTAACCCAGCCTTGCAGAACATATTGTGGACTTCCCCTGTGAGACAAAAATGGCAATCAAATGTATATGTGATGGGATAATGGTGGTGGGAGACAGGGGGACAGTCGGGAACAATGGAATATTAATGGAATGACTGACCATCTAAATCTCATTCATACCAAGAGATTCCCTAGTACAAATTGGTGAAGGAAACCTGTGAAACCAGGTGGATTTCTTCTACTTCACAGAAATACACCAAGTGTAAACAGCTTAACATGGCAGGTATAAACAGATATACAATACTACTGGTTGCAGATTTCAATATTTTGAAAGGTGCCCTCTGTTCTGAGTTTTTGTTGGTTTGCAGAGACCCCAAATGGCATATTATAAAAGTACTCACATAAGTTCGGAGAAAATCCTTGAATGCAGAATTCATTTTAAATGCTTTTTTAAAAATGAGAAACTGACAAGAGATAGTGATTTTCTATGGACTCTTAAAATCAAGTTCCATCCTCCCTGACATTCCCTGTGTTATGTCATCATTTTTTTCATATCTGGGCTAACAGTACTTCCAAAATGGAACAGACTACACCTTCATTTGGGTATAAGGATGAAACAAGTGATTCTTTAAAGCAGTTTCAACTGGAGAAAGGTTAAAAGAAGAAAAGGCCATTTTCAAGCTTTCACATAGAACAGTTACAGTGTGGTTACAGAATAACCAAAGAGAGTTTTTACAGCTAATTATATTCCCTTAGAGATAAGCATACCTTTTGTAAAGAAATATGCTCTGGTACCATCTCCTCGAACATAAAAATTTTCAGATAAGCAATGTCCTAAAAAACATAATTGTCATCAGAGAAACCTAGTATTTTTTAAAACAAAACAAAAACTTGACATAAAATATAAACAAGGCATTCTTTAAAACACATGAAAAAAATTCCAAACTGAATATACCCCTTTTAAAACGAAGCTGAGTCTTATCATATCTTCCATAGTCCCGAAATAACAGCATTCCTCCAGGTTTCAGTAAGTCGGACAGTCGGTTTACAACGCCTTGCATCCTTTGAAAACAAAGCAAGATACTGTCTGCGAAAGTCTTGTTTTACATGCCACATTTAACATTCTTAAAGATAAAATAAGGAAAGCTTTATGGGGCCCAAAAAATCTCAGCACAAATATAAGGGCGACAAAACCAAAAATATTTTGTACAGAAAAGAAAAAGGATACCAAAACTTGATAAATGATCAGACTCAGAAGACCTAGAGTATTAAGTAATCACCCAAATGACCAGAGTGGTGTCTTCGCAGAGCTTGATGATGTCAAAGCTGCACTTCAAAACAACATAGATGGTTCCTGGTATTTCTAGCAAGTTACGGTAGTCCCAAGGCAGACAAACACTGAAGTTGCTTCCTTGCAAGTGAATTTCCTTGCAAGATAAAAAGACGGTGGAGCCACCCCAAATTGTACATATCTAAACAGAGATCACATTTTCTCCAAAACTAGCCCCTTCTCCTTTATTCAGTTCAAAGGAACCATCATTCACTGAAGTGCTACACCTCAGAGGTGTCCTTAACCCCTTTTCTTTTCCTCTTCTTTCACTAGTCTCTCCACAACCAGTTGGTCATCCAATTCTAGGTTTTCTTTTCTTTTCTTTTTTTTTTTTAACTGACGTTTTGTCTCCTTTTTGTTTCCCTTTTGTAGTCCTTTAGTACATATTGCTATCTCCTTAGGCCTGGACACAGAATACTTCCTAACATCTTTATTATTCCCCTGTTAATTCTTTCTGAATATCAGTGAGGAATTATTCTGCTTAAAATGATGGTTTTGTCAAATCATCCCTTTGCTCAAAAATGTTCATGATTTTAATCCATAGGATAAAAATCTCAATTTCTTAGTTGGGCTCTTAAGATCTCCTTCAACTGGCGTCAATCTTTCCAACATCTTTCCCACAACGTCCTAATGTGAAGCATCAACTCTGGCCAAACTGTTACATGCTTGGCTCTGAAGCAGTCCATGCCTTTGTTCACGTGGTTTCCCCTCAAAGAATTCTCTCTTACTTTCTGCCTATTTAAATTCTACTCACACTCTAAGCCCCAGCTCAATACTGGGAAGCCTTTACTTTCTTTCTTTTATTATTTATTCTTTTCATCTGGCTCCCAATCAAATACAACCCCTTGTGACTGCTCCTGACTTAATGTTTTTGCTTAAACGTTCATGGTCTTATGTGTGATTATGGGTCAGAGATGGCAAAGATTTCAGATATTATATCCACTCTGAGTGATGGACATTGGCTGCCTACAGAGCTCACTGGGAATGACAATCAGGGTACAAAATCAGTTATGAGTGTCTGCCCTGAGCAGAGAATGGTAAATGGCAGCCCGTGTGCTGAGTCCTTGCCATCTCTTCTTCATCCATAATACTTAAAGCTTCTAGATTTTCTTATTTTAAAAATGAGGAGTTTGCATCAGATAATCTGTAAATTCCTTCCAATTAAAACACTGTTCAATGGAATAAAGGAGTGAAAAGCCAGATTTATGTCAGGTTATGAAGGAAGTAGTGAGAAAATGAAAGTAACTAAGAAAACAAGATAGAAATATAACAGAAAGAGGTGGCATAACTAGATGAAATGCTCTCTTAAAAAACTAGAACATAAGTACATGAAAGGGAAACAAGAAAAGTCTTTTTCCTTGTTTATTTTGTTAGAGGTTATTTTCACACTGTGATTATGCCCTTAGGCTTTGGCAATTAAAGAAAACCATACCTAAACCTTAAAATATTCACGTTCAGGATAAATGTCTTATGTACAAAGAAAAATAGCTTTCTGCAATTACTACTAAAACAAGTATGAAGCAAAAATGCAGAAAAATAAAGAGCCAAATATTTCAAAATGCAGTCATCTCCCTCTGCAAATCCTTTCTTCCCAACTATCCTTTAACATCTCAGGTTGTAGGTAAAGGCAAGGGTGGGGGATGCTTTTCTTCATCAGCCCACCTTGCCTGGCTGAGTGCCAAGTTCCAGAACCAGTTCCTGAGGACTGCAGGTGAGCGTGGGCTGGGGGAGATGGACAAGACAAGAATGGGAGAGGGCCCCTTTTCTTTCTTTATCTGACTTGGGGCAACTCTGGTATCCTCATTTAGCTCTAGATGGAGGGTGAGGAAAAGGAAAAGAAGAGGTGAAAAAAAGGAGTATTTATTGATTGCCTACTCTATGCTTGGATCTGTGGTAAACATATTGTACTTTCAGTGATAAGGACAGTTAGCTCTTCTTTTGTAGCCTCTTATGGTTTATTCCCATTTAAACTGGGTCCCCCAGACTCAAGGTCTAGCAGAACTGCTTGCCATTCATTTGCGCATGGATTTTTCAAGCTGGCAAGAAGACACTATTCTAAAACTTTCAGAATATACCACCACAGTCCCAAATGACCCTAAAGATACTGTCTTTTCACTTACTATTGCCTTCCTTCTACTCATTCACCTTATTTTCAGATCATTTCTATATAGGTAAGAAAGTGGCTAGGGACATGATGTATCTGAATTTATTTTATAATAAATAAATAGAATGAACATACTGTAGGATAACAGTAATCTTTCCAAGACATCTGCTTCCCCTTCTTTTTACATTCAATTCAAATCATGAGAAAATACATTATCTAAACTAATTTTAAGTAGTGTTTTTGTGGTCTTATTTAGAATTTAAACATTTCCTGTTATAGGTGTCAAATAGAAAATCTTGTTCTCTATCCACCTACTCCATCCTTTTAACTATTCATTCTTTTAACTATGAAACAAAATACATAGATGACATCTCTCTACCAGTACCTGAATGATGCCAATATTCTAAACAGATTAGCAGAAAGACATAGGTTATAGAAAGTGGGAGGAAAAAGTAGCTTCATGGAATGTGGTATCTCTCATCAGGTGCAAAAATATGTTTCATTCAGATTTATTTGGAAATTTAATTTGTCTTTCAACAAGCAATTAAAGCGCTCATCTCTAATGAGAAGTAAAAAGACTGTAAAAGGTCCTAGTGAGTTTGTAATTGCAAAGGAAAAGGCACACGTTAACTCAGTTTCTTTGTGAAAGGGTCACACTCATCAAACAAAGACTGGTTGATATCTACCAGCGGAGGAAATTTCCAGGGGTTGAATCTACTGCCACAGCAGAAAATCCAACTTTAAGAAAACTTACAAATGCACAACCCTTGACACCACACGTGTGCCTTAATACAAATGAGGTGGCAGAATTTTAAGAGAAGTGATCATTTTAACGGCTGGTAATATCTCTTTCTGCCTCCTCTCTGGACAAAAGCTATGTCAACTGTTTCAAAACAATGTGTGAACAAAAAATTTAAGTCATAAATATTTAAATGATGGCACTAGCCAATCTTGGATTATAAAGGTCCAAGGTTAATCTGGCAAATCTTGAGTACCTCTAATTCCCTGGAGGACTTCTTTAACCCAAATTTTTTAAAGCCTGTCGACAGACCGGTGTGAAACCAAACAGATTCATAGCCCACCTCTTCACGAACATTCAGTAAGATGCTAAATCAAAGATGTTTGTTTCTGATCACCAAGTACAATTTCCCTCTTGGGAGTCTATTAGGCTGTTCCGAATTTGTAATTTCCTTGAAGCACTGTCACTTTTAATAGGTATGTGCCTTGCCGGAGAATGCTCACTTCTCTCTGACAGTGATAGAAAGCTCACTAATGAAGCAGTTTGGCCAGTTTCTTTCTCCAAGTCTGAAGAAAGGAAAAACTGCATTTAAAAGGCTGCATGTTCTACACAGTGTAGTTCACTAAATCATAAATTCAAGAATTGTCACTTTTTTTTTAATAGTTCTGAAAACTACAACTAATAAAGGGGCTTTACACATTGCTTTGCCCTTTTGTCTTTGGTTACCTGTCAGGATGAATAGAAGAGAGCACAAAGACAAGGAGAATGACGTCCAGGATCCCATCTGGAAAAGGGTAGGGTAAGCCCTCATCACAGACGTCATGAACAAAGGCACAACACTGGGCTGCCCTGTAGGACGAGTGCAACTATCATGATAAAGGAATAAAAAGGAAAAAAAAAAGCAGTTAGCAGACTTCTAGCATTTTTCTTAAACTAAAAAGGTCAAACTTTATATTTCTCCTAGTGCCTTTCCTCTGTAAATCTGAATGCACTTTTTTTCAGATTCAGTATTCTGTTAGCTTATTTCAAGCTTCCATAAAAAATTAAGTCTTGCCCTTGGACTCAATAACAAATATTCTTCAATATCCCTCTTTAGTTTAAAAAGAGGAGTGGGGGGGTGCCTGGGTGGCTCAGGTGGTTAAGTGGCTGCCTTCGGCTTAGGTCATG
This sequence comes from Ailurus styani, assembly GCA_002007465.1. Taxonomy (NCBI): domain Eukaryota; kingdom Metazoa; phylum Chordata; class Mammalia; order Carnivora; family Ailuridae; genus Ailurus; species Ailurus styani. The sequence goes on from LNAC01000135.1 coordinate 3,716,843, forward strand.
ATCCCAGGGTTCCAGGATTAAGTCCCACATCGGGCTCCATGCTCAGTGGGGAGTCTGCTTCCCCCTCTCCCTCTGCCTGTTGCTCCTCTTGCTTGTGCTTTCTCTCTCTGTCAAATAAATAAATAAAATCTTAAAAAAAAAAGTCCAGAAACATCAAAAAAATAAAAAATAAATAAAATAAAAAGAGGAGTAGGGCAGGCCTTTCAGTAGGCAGCATTGTTGGAAGCCTATCCTATGTTATTTCAGAGGCACTGAGATGGTCCTCACCTCTCTCCCACTGCTTGTTCCATGCCTCCTTTGGCTTAAAATACAAATATCCTCTACTACATAATCAAAAATTAGACAATGGTAATGATAGCACAACTTTGTAAATATACTGAAATCACTGAGTTGTATACTTTAAAATGGTGAATTCCATGCTATGTGAACTGTATCTCAATAAAGCTGTTATTTAAAAAAATTAGAGTACACACACACACACACACACACACACACACAAATTTGCCTACAAAACAACACCAGAAGGATATATACCAAAATACCTAACCTTCATCATCATAGGACTCTAAGAAGTGTGATTATAGGTAAATTTTATCTTTCTATTTAGGCTTTTCAGTATTTTAGAAAATGTCTAGCATGAGTAATTATTACTCTTAATATCCGAAATTAAGTTCAATGTACTCACTATACATTTCTGTTAGCAGAATTTCCATTTTGGGGACTGGTCAAGCAAGTCCAGACTCCCCACTGCTTTCCCCACAGCCTAGGATCGTTTATATTTGTATTATATGCCTTCTCAAATTTTTTTAACTTCAAAATTTTAATTTAATGAGTGCCTCCTATGTGTTAGACTATGTGCAGGGCTCTAGGGACATAAATATGAATAAGATCACCTTGTAGGGGATGCCTGGGTGGCTCACTCTGTTAAGCATCTGACTCTTGGTTTCAGTTCAGGTCATGATCTCAGGGTTCTCAGATCAAGCCCCATACTGAGATTAAGCCCTGTGTTGGGCTCCACACTGTGTGTGGAGCTTACTTAAGATTCTCTCTGCCGGGGCGCCTGGGTGGCTCAGTTGGCTGAGTGTGTGACCCTTAGTTTCAGCTCAGGTCACAGGCTTAGGGTTGTGAGACTGAGCCCCACCACTGGGCTTCACGCTCAGCAAGGAGTCTGCTTGGTCTGCTTGAGATTCTCTACCTCTCCTGCTGCCCCTCCTCCAGCTTATGTGCATGCACTCTCTAATAAATAAGATTCTCTCTCCCTCTCTTTCTCTCCTACAAGATCACCTTGTAGGAGCTGTTGACCTTTCTAGGTGTACCAGTGCCTTCAACTTAATTTTAAATTCAACAACTTCTATCATTTCAGGATGATATGTTAGGTATCAGCTGATGATATAATTCCCAGAAACAGTAAAAGATCCATTAAAAATGGTCACAGATAACATTTGAAACATTTCTTTTTCTTTTTTTTTTTAAGATTTTATTTATTTATTTGACACAGAGAGAGAGATTACAAGTAGGCAGAGAGGCAGGCAGAGAGACAGGGAGAGGAGGAAGCAGGCTCCCTGCTGAGCAGAGAGCCCCATGCGGGCCTCGATCCCAGGACGCTGAGATCATGACCTGAGCCGAAAGCAGAGGCTTTAACCCACTGAGCCACCCAGGCGCCCCCACTGAGCCACCCAGGAGCCCCATTTGAAACATTTCAAAAATATCACTTCAACAACAAATAAATTAGATCCTTACCTGGCTCTCCTTAAAGAAAACATGAGGCATACCTTTACTAGCTCCACAGCTCTGGAAGCAAAATCACAACAGTAAAGAAAGGACTCTGGAACATTCCTATGAAAATAGAAGTAATATATAAATCTAGAGTTCATCTATGCTCAGGTTACAGAAGAAAGGAAACTGAAGGCTTGAACTTGTTAAAAAGTATTTCTGTAATAGAATTTTGGATGACACCTGGCTTGTTGTTTCTTCTTTTTAGACATTGTTCTCTGTAATGTGTATGGGTGCCCTCATGTTGCTTCTGAAACAGCATTGTCTCAAATGGTAACTTTCAAATTCCTGTCCTGCTTTTGAAGTTCTCCATTATGTGAGTCTGCCTGCCCTTACATCCCACCATACTCTCACATGGGAAACCTCCAAAGTTATCCATCATCATTGCTCCATCTTCCTCCTGCTCCCCCCACCTCCCCACACTCTTTCTTCTGTGCCTCCACCCAGCAAGGCCGGTAGCTCCTTCATAGCTTAGTTAAGTTCTACCCTTGGGCAAGGACTCTCAGACCCCTGTGTCTTTGGTGCTTTCGTCCCCTTTCTCTGTGTACAACTCATTTGGTTCTTGGGCCTCTCAGATAGGCTCTGATGCCCCTAACGGAACAGAAACATATATGTATATATATGCATATATATATTTTTTAATACCATGTAAATACAACTTCTAAACATTTACTAGTCTCATGTACATACCAAACATTAGAATACAAGGTAGTAAATGAAACTGTCTAATAAAATAGTAAGAGTACAGATTTTGGAGCCAAACTGACCTGTGTTTAAATACTGAATTTGCCATTTATTAACTCTGTGAATTTGACTTAACTTCTTTGAGACTCAGTTATTTTATTTATAAATATAAAGCCATTCATTTTTGGCAGGGGATCTTTATCCATATGAAAGTCTTGAGTAGTTTTAAGTGGCCTCCACTGAACTGAGACAAGTTCTATTTGCCCTTTACCTGAAATTCAGTACAATGTCTGGACCATGGTTACTCACGGGCACACATATACTCTAAATTTTGTGGGCCAGTACCCTTCCTGATCATCCCCTGTATGCTAGTATCAAATAATCCTTATATCATGTTACTTTACACCATGTCTAAATCACAGAAAGAGATTAGTATGTCATTAAACAATAATTATAACTATAGTCCTGGCTCTTGCGGGTTTTATAGCCTAGTTGAGGACATGATTGGTTTTATATAGCTTCTATAGGGTTGAGGATAGGGCAGAGTTCCTAAGGTGTAAGTCTTAAGAATTTTGTAGGAGGGGAATAGCATTGCTGAGTGGGGAGAAGGGTAAATGGCATAAGGGCTTAGAGATGGGAGTCCTATGCCAGCGTTGAGAAGTAGAGTTGATCCTGAGAGCTCAAACCCAGTATGTAGCAGGTTATACAAGTGGGCCTTGAAACACATAATTAGAACTTCTAATTTGGTTCAGGAGAGATTTCTTTTTTTTTTTTTAAAGATTTTATTCATTTATTTGACACAGAGAGAGAGATTACAAGTTAGTAGCTAGAGAGGCAGGCAGAGAGACAGGGAGAGGAGGAAGCAGGCTCCCTGCTGAGCAGAGAGCCCGATGCGGGCCTCGATCCCAGGATGCTGAGATCATGACCTGAGCCGAAAGCAGAGGCTTTAACCCACTGAGCCACCAGGCGCCCTTCAGGAGAGATTTCAAGCAAGGAGTACTACACTAAATAAATATGAAATACATGCACGAATATGTATTCCACAAATAAAATCCCACCCCGGCTCAGATTATACTCTTAAATGCTATCCATTGATGGATACTACATTCATGTATAACGCATTCATTCTGTGGCATTGGGGAGTTACATTCAATTTAAGATTAGTTAAAATAGAATGAATAGGATTTGGTTATGACTTGCACTGCTTGCCTTTTTTATCTGTCCCATATAAAAAACAGTGCTATATGCAGCCAATACCCTTACCGTTTCCTACGAAATCCAAATATTTGCAACCTCTAACTTCCTGGGTGGTCGGTCACATGTGTTTGAAATTTTCTCAGGAAGCACTCGGACGCATATAGCCGTATGTGATATGATGGCTAAGGGCAAAGGCTCTAGAACCAAACTGCCTATGGTTTGAATCCTGGCTCTACCACTCAGTTGTATGATCTTGGAATAGTTACTTAATTGCGCTGTAACTCCATTTCCTCATCTATAAAGCAGAGATAGATAAATATGGCATCTAAGGTCATTGTGAGAATTGAAGCGATTCATATAAGCTTCCAGAAAGGTGCCTAACTCAGAGTAAGCACTTGATAAATGTTAGTCATTGTTAAAATTATTGTTGCTATTGCTATTATTATTATTATTACAACCATCATATTATTATTATAGGAAGACCTGCCTCTGCCTTCTAGGAACTTAAAAACAACTTATCGCAGTTCTATAAAAACTTCCATATAACTCAAAATGCTTCTCTGGATACTAGCACATCTAGCTCCTTATAAAAGGTACGCAGTCAACCTTTGGGCAGTGGTTACTAAACACCCACAAGATACACAATAGTCTAGTAGTTAAAGGAAAGTATGTGCCATCTGCCCATGTGTCCTACCAGGACAGCAGCATGACCTCGGACATTGAATTCTCACTGCAATCTCACAGCCCAAGTTGAAGTCTTGTGACCACCCAATGACTTTCCAGAGCTTTTCTGTAAAATCAGCTGACTGCCTTGGCCCTTCTCCCAGGAAGCAGGTGTAAATATCACTACTACCACCATACCGCTAAGCACTCTCTTGGCAGGGGGTTTAAGCATTAAATGATCCTTGGAGAATGATATGACCTCTCAATTCCAGAGGTCTAATTATGGTAAAATATTCAGAAAATGTAAAACATTAATTCTATACTCTCTAAAAGTAATAAAACATAATTTCTTAGGTGGGAAAAATGTCTAATTTTCCCTTTGGAAGGCTAAAAAAATCACTGGTTGCCTTTTAAAAATGAATTAATTATCTTAGGTTATCAAGCTACGATGATTAAAACAAAAACAAACAAACAGAGCCAAGAAGTATCAGGGAGTGAGGAAGAAAGTGCTTGCAATTATTGGAAGGAGAAGTAAAAAGGGAAAAACAGAACTCACAACTAGGAAATCAGAGATATTAGCCAATATGTATTGAACTCTAACTATCTGTATTACACTGTTAGGTTACCTGGAAAATCAGATTAGGGTAAAATATGCTTTCTTCTTTAAGGAATATACTCAGTGGTTGGAGAGACAAGACTTAAAGAAATGATATGCTAAATAATACCTTGAGATAAGTCATAAAGTAACACATTATCAATAGCCAAAGAAGTAAATTTATCTGTATCGTAAGCTCAGAGTTTACTGGGGTAAAGGAAACTGGGTATGTGGTATAAAAGAGCAGGAAATATTGGCCCAGAAGTGGGGAAAAGGGAAAACAAAGAAAATAAATATGAAAAGAGAAAGGCCATTCAGAACTGTAAATTTGCCACCATCACTTCTGCCTGGTCACTTTAACTGGTAATCTAATGGTATTAGGAAATTACTATTTATTATGTTAGGTTTAGAATAGTAATGAAGAATGTACTGATTTTTTTTTGGAGCTACATCGTAAGTATTCAACACTTGATCTTAGCCAAAAGGCCGAGAAGCGATACATCGTAAGTATTCAAAAGTAAAGTGTCATGATGTTGGCATTATATTAATTGTTAAATTGAGGTGGTGGATATATGAGAATTCATTGTATTACTCTTTACTTTTCTGAATGCTTTCACATTTTCACAAGGAAAAGCTAAAAAAATAGCATCATTAAAATTTAAAATACACATAGAGAAAAGACTGAAAGGAATTATAACAAAAATGCTGACAGCAGCTATGTTGGGATGATGGGGATGATGGGTGATTCCCACCCCCCTCTCCTCTAATGGAAATGTTCTGCAATGTGCTCATGTCAATTTTATAATGGAAAAATAATGTGAAAGCTATTGTGTAAACTTAAAAAAAAAAAAAAAAGACGAGCCATAGGTACAAGGTTCTAGAAAAATCTTTGTGAGGAATGTTGTCTTCATCATGGAAATATTACAACATATACATGAGGCGGTGAACAGGAAGGGCGCCATCAGGAGAACACCTCTGTCCCTATCATCTATGCCTGTGTTTTTTGTCTTAGGGTTAGTTGCTGTTACCTCTAAACAACTTCAAGTCTAGAGACAATCATTTGACAAAGGAAAGTCTTATACTGGGTGTGGCTCCAGAAGTGATGACAAAATAAAATGAGGGTTAAAGTATAAGCTTTAAATTCAATTCTTTCTGTGGGAAATGGCACCTACAGACCTGGAGGAGCAAGAACTCTGAAGTTTTGCAATTCACAACTTAGTGGAAGGGTCAAATCTCTAGTTCTTTTCTTATTCTCTCATCCACGCATACACAAGCTTAAAAAATTACTTCAACCCACAGCTGTGAAACACTCTTTTCAGAGTAATTCCTAGTTCACATAAAATTTGACACTAGGACTAATTTCTTTTGAAATTTGTTTAACCCATTGTTTATATGTGAACAAGAATACTACTGGCATATATATGACATTTTCCCAGAATTTCTTAACACACCATACATATGTAAAATTTTGCAAGAGAAAACTTTAAAACTCACTGTAAAGTGTTCAAAATTGGAAAAACACTATTTCCAGCTCCACAGCCAACCTAAAAAATCAAAAGAATAAACAAATATCATGAAAACAAGGTTAAATTTTCCTCACCAATGTTAGTTTGTTTTTTTTTTAAGTAGAAGAAAATGTACTGGATGTCTAGGTGTCAAAGGGTTTTCTTTCTTCCTCTCTCTCTCTTTTTTAGGATTTTATTTATTTATTTGGTAGAGAGAAAGAGCACAAGCATGGGGAGGGGAAGAGGGAGAGGGAGAAGCAGACTCCTTGCTGAGCAGGGAGCCATGACTTAAGCGTAGCGGAAACAGACACTTAACTGACTGAGCCACCAAGGTGCCCCAGAGGCATGGCGGGGGGGGGAGGGGGCAGTTTCTAAACTCAAACACAAAGGAATAAGTCACAAGAATAATACTGACAAATTTACCTAAGGAAACATTTTAAATTTTTACACACCAAAACTCAAACCAAATTAAAAGGTGACCAACCCATTATAAAAAAAATTGGCAATAAATGTGGTAAAAGGGTAGCGTTGGTTAAAAAAAAAAAGATAAATAAGCAAAGGAAATAAATAGAATACAAAAGAAGTGCAAATAGCTTCTAAACATTTGGAGAACTATGTGACCTAGTTAACAATCAAAGAAATGCAAATTAAAACAAGGTATAATTTTCATCTGTCGAAGAGGAAAGCACTTAAATAAGAACACTTTTTAAAAAGATTTTATTTATTTATTTGAGAGAGAAAGAGGGAGAGAACAAGAGCAAGGGAGAGGGGCAGAGGGAGAGAATCACACTCCCTGCTGAGCAGGGAGCCCAATGTGGGACTTGCCCTGATCTGAAGGCAGGTGCTTAACCAACTGAGCCACCCAGCTGCCCCTAAAATAAGAATATTCTAACCAATGAGGGTATGATGAAACAGACATACATTGCCATGAAATGGTATTAATACAACTTCCTAAAAAATGACTTGGCAATATATTTTAAGGGCATTAAACTTTTAAAGTAAATTATGAGCTAGTAAATCTAAGATAATAATAAGATAATAAAAGAAAGATACAGAAAGATAATAAAAGAAATATATTTTGAATATATAAGAAAAATATTTTGCAGCCATGAAAATATTTATAGAGAATTTTTGACAGAGAAAAAACTGCTTATGTTGCTTATGTTATAATGTTAAATAAAAACAGAGCAAAACCTCAAAATACAGGTACAGTATAGCTCAACTGTAAAGAACAGTATAAACAAAAGGAGAAAAATTGATAAAATGTTAAACATGGTTAACTCCCTTGTATGTGGGATGGTAGATAATTTTCTCTTATCTACTCTTTTGTAAACTTTCTAATCAGTATATATCACCTTTATAACCAGAAGGAAGAAATTTATTTTTAAAAATAGATACTCATGGTCTATACTGGATTACAGCTAATTATATATCTCGCTTTTTTCTATTTCACTTAGAAAGGGTTAATAACAGAAAGAGATAGAAATTAAGGCTAAAACTTTATTGGTATTTAAAACTGTCTTCAAATTACAAATGAAAACAAATTAAAAAAAATTAAAACCCAAACTTAGAACCTGATGATAGACATGAGTCCCTTAAATATTCCTTATGCACAGAAGTATACTGAACACTTATTTAGTTAGATTTGATAATTTTCTCCCTAAAACATCTGGATTATTAATAAAGTCATATGGAATGTACATTCCAAAGCTATTTGCCACCTCCCATCTTTGCCCTGGGTGGACAGTACCTCTAGGATTCTGAAAGTGGCGTTGCTACCAGGAAACAATTCTGTCTTCAGAGGTCCTTTTCTGTGTTCTTTAGAGTCTAGGTTGGAAAAACGTGATCTCACTTTGCTTTGACTATCTGATGAACCACAACTTTTCTCATGATTTTTTTCTTCAGGCATAGTAGGGCAGTGCATTCTTGAGAAACCATCTGCAGCACTAGTTTTTGCATGATCCCATGATAATTCTTGCAACTTCTGTTCAGTTTTTCGATCAACTGGAATAATTTCAGGAAATTCCCTCAACAGCCAATTACGATCCTTGAAAAACTTATTCTTATGAATCTTATAAAATGTGTTCCAATATTTACTAGCTTCATTCTCATACTTAACTAAAAAAAAAAGAGAGAGAGAGAAAGATTTATTTTATTATGAACTATGTTTACTATTAGTTACTATTTTAATAACTAAATTTAATAAACACTGTTAAATATAGACATTATCATTTATAACAATTACATTTACTATTGAATAATTTCAATATTATAGTTTTTATTTATCTGATTTTTTTTTCTCTTACAGGTTAAAACTACAGAGTATTGATTCTCTCAAAATGTGTCAATGAGTGCGGTATTAGGTCCTATCCCCATAAATCTGCTTCTGCTTTAAGAGTTTGGCCAATAAATTTTTGTCAGGAATATAATCATTGCAAACTACTTTCTATAGTCTAAATCTTGGATTCCTAATAATCACATTTTCACTAATAACCTATAGGGCTGTTTATCATCTTAAAGGAAGGACACCTCATTTTTTAACTTCTCTATAAATGCGGTTTCAATACGACGAGTACCAGACAGGAAACTGCAGAATTATAAATGACATAATCTTAGAGCCAGAACGGCCCATTGAAATAATCTACCCCAACTCCCTTGTTTTGCATTTGAACAAAGAACAACACAGAGATATGAACACACTTCTTCCAGGTTCTGGAGCCTTGTCACAACAGAGCCTGGACTCCTGGAATCTAGGGGCCATCCCATTCTTTCTCCACCTCCAGAGGAATCTCTTTCTACTGACATCTCCTAGGATGAAGCCTTAAAGAGATATGCCTTTTTAAAAGAAATTTGTGTTTTTCTATTCTTTTTTTTTTTTTTTTAAGATTTTATTTATTTATTTGAGAGAGAGCATGAGCAGGGGGAGAGGCAGAGGGAGAGGGAGGTGGAGAAGTAGACTTCCCTGCTGAGCTGGGAACCCGACCTGGGGCTCGATCCCAGGACTCTGGGATCATGACCCAAGCAGAAGGCAGGTGCTCAACCATCTGAGTCACCCAGGCGCCCCAAGAAACTTGTGTTTTATGATGTTAACCCTTAGATTTCCCTTGGTCCAGGGTGAGGGTTAGGTCAATAGTCTCAGAACTTCAGACAATTCTTAGCTTTCTGCCTCTTTTTATTTGTACCTTAAATTAATAAAATAATTAATTCACTCACTCCTTCACCCTTTCACTCAACAAACATTTCCTGAACACTACTATGCACCAGGTCTGATCCCTGGGTTAAGAATTACTCTGGCGCCTGGGTGGTTCAGTGGGTTAAAGCCTCTGCCTTCGGCTCAGGTCATGATCTCAGGGTCCTGGAATGGAGCCCTGCGTCGGGNCGAGTCGGGCTCCCTGCACGGCAGGGAGCCTGCTTCCTCCTCTCTCTCTGCCTGCCTCTCTGCCTACTTGTGTTCTGTCAAATAAATAAATAAATAAATCTTAAAAAAATAATACTCTCCCCCAATATAGACACATGACATTTTAAAAATGCTTTCAAAGAATAAAAAAGATATTCTATTGATATAATTTCGAGACTTACTGTTGGATGAAAAAGCAAAGTGTAGAACAGTATGTCTATGACACAACCATTTGCTAGGGAAAAAGAGAAGATAAAGAACACGTGTGCACACACAGAAACACAATGCATGTACACACGTATTTATTTGTATATGTACAGAATACTTCTGGAAGGAAAATCACGTAATTAGTAATACTGGCTGCCTCTAGGAAAGGGAACTGTGTGGCTGGGAGCCAGGGTTTATAAAAGAATTATCTGAATTTTGATCTGTATGAAATGACTATCCTCCCCCAAATAAACTAAATTACAAATAAAAACAGTGGACTCGTTTCTTTCATAATTTTAAAGAAGCCCCAATCTTCAGATCGAGCAGTTGCCTGTAGTCAGGTTCATCCTTGTTATAGAATCTTGTATAGTTTTCCTTTACTTTCCATTTTTATCTTTATGGCCTTGTACATGGATCTCCACCCATCTGGCCACAAGACTTCTTTCCCATCAAGGCTGAATCGTATTCGGCAGCACCACTGCCATAAAGACAGAAATTCCCATCTGTATTTAAGGTCTGAGAAATGAAAGTAGATCTCTGCAACAAAAGAACTATGTGAAGTTGAAGTCCAAAACATGGTCACATCTGCACCAATGGAAGGAAGCCCATTTATGGTTAATCTTAAAATGTTATATATTATCTTTAATACAGTTCTTACTCCACTTTTAAAAATTGGAGTATACCTGCCATCCTGTGTGAGAAAATAAAACAATTTCTGAAATCAGATTCAGGAGGAATTAGGAAACTATCAAATTTCCCCAGGGTTTTCTCACTTTTACCTTAAAAATTGTCTTTGTAACTCTATGCTGGTAAAAAAAAAAAATTCTGTTTAATAAAAAGCAACCACCTAAGAAGAACTACATTTAGTCAAATCTCTAATATCTGNACATTCTTCCTTTTACCTTAAAAATTGTCTTTGTAACTCTATGCTGGTAAAAAAAAAAATTTCTGTTTAATAAAAAGCAACCACCTAAGAAGAACTACATTTAGTCAAATCTCTAATATCTGAGTTTTCAATACCAAGCTACCATGAAGTGAATTGGAACCTATCAGTAACTAGAATGTAGTATTACACCTTGATTAATTTGTGGAAATATTCCCCTAGGAATTAACTGCAGGGAAGGGGGTAAATAGCAGGACTGCAATTTGAAAGAAAAGATGCTCATAGCAGTGACATTTAAAATAGGAAGAAGTGGGAAATAACTTAAATACTCAACAACATACGAATGACCAAAGCAAGCCACGCAGGTCAAAACAGAGTAATCTTCTGTAGCAATTAAAATTTAAAGGATAATGATATTAACAGAAAACATTCACACAGACTGGTTTATACACGGACTGAAACTCTAAAATTTATTTTATTTTAAAGATTTTATTTATTTATTTGTCAGAGAGAGAGAGCACAAGCAGGCAGAATGGCAGGCAGAGGCAGAGGGAGAAGCAGGCTCCCCGCTGAGCAAGGAGCCCGATGTGGGACTCCATCCCAGAACCCTGGGATCATGACCTGAGCCGAAGGCAGCTGCCCAACCAACTAAGTAACCCAGGCATCCCTAAAATTTATTTTATACTGATTTATAATAATCAGATGAAAATTTAGAGCGATGGTAACAATGTAATGATTATTAGGTAGTTCTTTCTTTTGTAAAGATTTATCTGTATCTTACACACAAAAACACAATCTTAGTTGAATCCTTCATCCAACTTGCCTACGGAGCTTCCTCATTTGATGAGGGGTTGAATTAGGGTATCTCTATGTTCAATGTCTAAGAAGTCTATGTGCCTTCTTATTAAACCCCATGAATTTATGGAAAACATTAAAGAGTGCCAGTTCTACAAACTACAAAATCTTGGCTCAGACTGCGATCTTAAATATGAGCCTATACTACTATGTTTTAATTTCTACAGCTTGTAAAGAAGGTAAATGTGCAGCAAGGTGACTGGAATCTGGTTCAGATCCAAATATATCAAACATCTAAATTCAACCCTAGATTATGCAGTCTTTAAAAAGGATCTGATTACTATGAGAAGACCACGATCAAGGGCTGCTAACATGTACACTGTAAGCATTTTCCAAGTATTTCCCACACTTCAGGAATTAAGAGAAACAAACAAACATAAATCATTATACCAATAACAACAATAAGACATATATTGAGTGTTAATATGTACCAGGTACTATGTCAAATGCTTTACTTGGAATTTTTCCCCATTTAATCCTAATAATGTATCTCAGACATATTACTATTCCAATTTACAGACAAAGAAATTCAAGGTCAGAGGAGACAGAAAAATTTCCAAGGTCACCCAGCTAGAGCCAGGACCCTGGACCATGTCTATTGGACTTAGAAGCTCATGGTTTGGGGGGGCCTAGCTGGCTTAGTCAGAAAAGGATGTGACTCTTGGTCTCGGGGTTTTGAGTTTGAACCCCTACACTAAAAAAACAAACTTCAAAAAAATAAATAAATAAGCTCTGCTCTCATGCTCTTAACCATCACACTACATTGCCAACCAAACACAAAATCCCTATTAAACCCCTTCAAAATATCCCTGAAAAGAACCTGTTTTTCTGATTTTGTACTTTCCTCTCATTATGAAGCATCAAACTGTAATTAAAACCCCAGTATGACATAATCAGTATGACTAAACTGTAAAAATAATGCTGATTGAAGAGAACCTTCATAAAAACAGATCAGAAATGCAGAATTAATTAAACACCATTTGATTTATATAAAATATAAATGATGCAAGATTATATGATGAAATTATGATGAGCAATGGGGAAACATAAAATGCTCTATGAGAAAAGATTGGCTTGTGGGATAGAAACAAAAGAGAAAGGGCACCCAATATGGGTTGGGGTGAAGGCTAATGGGCTGGAACTTTTTTATTCTTTGCTTTTTAAGTTGTACTTTCAGCGGTTATCTCAATCAATGCTGGCAACTCATAGTTCCCAGTAAGGTGTGACAGCTTCTGAGATGCCACAGCAGCTCAATCAGACTCAAAATTATGGTTATGAGACAAGGTAAACACCTTCAGCATATGAGTTAATTTGCAGAACTTTAAAGGTATCTGTGATAACGGGAAGTGAAAGAGCTATTTTCCTGACCATGAGTGGAAAATTTAGTTTTGACCTGCTGTTAACTCATTTCAAGTTCAGGCCAATAAAGTTGAATATAGTGTGGAGAAATCTGCCCTGTGTTAATCTTGTCCAAATGATTTTCTATTTATTTACTTATTTGCTTGTTTTAAAGTAAACTCTAACCTCAACATGGGGCTCAAATTCATGACCCTGTGATCAAGAGTCACATGCTTTACCAGACTGAGCCAGCCAGGAACCCCCAACCATTTTTTTTTCTACCAATTGATTTTTTAAATTATTATTATTTTTATTATGTTATGTTAGTCACCACACAGTATGTCATTAGTTTTTGATGTAGTGTTCCAATATTCATTGTTTGCATACAACACCCAGTGCTCCATGCAATCCATGCCCTCCTTAATACCCATCACCATGCTCACCCATCCCCCCACCCCCCTCCCCTCTAAAATCCTCAGTTTGTTTCTCAGAGTCCACAGTCTCTCATGATTCATCTCTCCCTCTGATTTCCCCCCCTTCGTTTTTCCCTTCCTTCTCCTAATGTCCTCCAATGTTATTACTCATGTTCCACAAGTAAGTGAAACCGTATGATAATTGACTTTCTCTGCCTGACTTACTCCACTCAGCATAATCTCCTCCAGTCCCATCCATGTTGATGCAAAAGTCCAACTGATTTTCTAAACAGGTGTATCAGTGATCAATTTTTCTTGGAGAAGCAGTTTTTTCCTTTCATTTTTCTAGGCTGTGGATTCTGAGTTAATTGGTCTTTGCCAATGGCAGTAAAAGGGTTGTAGTGATGTGTTTAACGACAGACAGATGAAGCAAATTCTCAATTATTCACTGATTAAATTCAATACTGCTGAGGGGAAGAGGGAATGTGACATACTAACTATATTTAAATATTCAGAATTCACCCTGAATCACACTGAATATCACAACTAAGAAATTGAATTAAACCATTTATGTATCTGCCATATATGATATGATTAATATTAATTATGAAAAGTTATCCTGTTCCAATGTAACAAAAAGCAATTTAGAGTTATTTTTGCATATTAATTATGCCAAAAACCTGAACTCTCAAAGTTGGAAATTTCTACATATCACGGATGAAAGTTCATTGTCTATAGTTAAGAAAAAACTCTTGGGGCACCTGGGTGGTTGGTTCTGGTTTGAGTCATGATCTCAGGTTCATGAGATTGAGGCCCTTGCCGTGCCCCTGACAGGGCCTCAGCATTTAGTCTGTTTGACATCCCCCTCCGCCACTCTTGCGTAAGCACATGCTCTCAATCTCTCCCTGAAGTATACAATTAATTAAAACCTTAAAAAAAAGAAAACTCTTATGAAAAGTGTATATATATGTGTGTGTGTATATATATGTATGTAATTTAAGATTTTATTTTTAAGTAATCTCTACACCCAACATGGGGCTCAAACTTGTAACCCTGAAATCAAGAGTCACATGCTCTAGTGACTGAGTCAGCCAGGTCCCCTGTGAAAAGTATATTTCTAACAGTAATGCATGAAATTTTAAACAACCAAAGCTGACTTAAGTACTGAAATTTTAAACAACCAAAGCTGACTTAAAAATGAGTACTCTAAATTTATTAGCACACAAAACTTTCAACTACTCTTTTTTTTTTTTTTTTTTTTACATAGGACACTTTTAAGTGGTAAAGGAATTCACAAGGTAAGGTATAGTGGAATTCTTTTACTGCTTTGCAGGACATAGACAACTCACCCTAGATAGGTAACTATTTGCAAGAATATTTTAAAGTGGGCGCCTGGGTGGCTCAGTGGGTTAAAGCCTCTGCTTTCGGCTCAGGTCATGATCTCAGCGTCCTGGGATCGAGGCCCGCATCGGGCTCTCTGCTCAGCAGTAAAGTAATTTAAAAAAATAGCAGCTGCTTTTGTTACTAAGTTTTAAAAACCCATTACATTTTCTAAATAACCAGCTGAGATATAATACACTGGAGATGTTTTTAGGAAATTATAAAACATAATCATGTTAACTCAAAAACTGCCAAGTGTATTTTCCTTATTTCTCCAAATTAACCTGCTTTTAAAAGAAATATGAACTATTATAAAATTTAAAAGAAATTACCAAAAGGAAATGTGGAATTAAAATGATTAATCTGGGCATCTAAGTGAAAGAAAAATTGCCCATGAGAGCTTGGATGTTGTACATTTTAATCACAGAAATGAAATGTCAACCATCTCACAGCAAGACTATACTACTGGTGATGCTTAAGCTCTTCAGAACTGTGAGGGTGTTTCCTGACTTCAGTTCTCACAACATCTGAGACAATAGGTGAGAAATGAGAAATGGGAGTGACAGGAGACAGTGACACACACAGAGGCCAAAAGGAGTGTGCTAGAGAGGAGACGAGCATGGCAGAACCACCAGTTTTTCCTCCCAGGGGCATTAAAATTAGTGAGATAAGATCAATAGACAGTGTTTATGCTGTATAATGTCTGTGAACAGAATGCTCTGTGATGGAAGAAAACACGCTCTTTCAAAGACTGAGGACTCTTCTGGATAAGAAGAGATGGTGGTTCAGGCACAGAATAAGAACCGGGTCAGAGCCTCCTTTGGGTTTTCACAAAGTTTGCTAGTGGAGTTTTTAACCGGGTCCATTCACCTTGACCTGTATTCATCAGAGACACTAAATATCAAACAGGAAGCCTCGCCTAGGGCTTCCACCACCCATTAGGTTTCTGATCGCTGGGGGAGCAGGGCAGGGTGGCTGGGAAGGTATTTACTCTCACTGTAAGGTCACTCAACATAGTTCCTCAGGACAAAAGTTCCCTTTCTTTGCCATCCTCACAGCACCCTCGCTTACACATGATCACACGGTCGCTGGCATGGTGGGGTCCTCTCCTTGTGCCAGTTCCCTGACGTGTGTGAAGTCCAGGGCACCAAGTAATGCTCCAGGGCAGGGTGGAGACCCAGCAGAAACCCCCATCACTTTGAGCCACTTTACAATGGAATCTTTATTTCTGTGTCTCCACGGCAGCCAGAAAACTTGCTCGGAAAGTGACTGGACATGCTAATAAGCAAACCAAATGCTTCAAAGCAGTATCATCAGTCCTCTCCAGCCTGCTTTTCCTGCTTCTATAGAGAGAGGCCAGTCACCACCTTTCTATTTCAGTCACACTATGGTTCTGTGGGAGCTGTCATTTTCCTTTACTGCGGTTTCCAAGGCCCTAAAATAACCTTCTCATTAGCTTCACTCAAGTTCATTGTTAACATAAATAGGCCAAAATAGGCAGCCTCGTACAGTACAGAGCACTTTAAGGGAACATTATCAGCACTGCTCATCTATTTATGTCCTAAATAAATATTCAAGAAAGCATGAAAAAAATCCTTGGTTTTTCATATCAGGAAATACACTAGAGATAACTTTTAACTTCCTGGAAATGAATTAAGATGGCTGATAACTTTTAATTCTGTTTAGGCTTGACACTGTCACATCCAGGTGGCCACTAGCAGAAGCTTGAGTAATGTGGAAAATATGTCTGTGCAGCTGCTGGCAAAGAAGCAAAATTATACTTCCTCAGAAACAGTGTGACAGAGTTCCTGCAAAGGAATGCAATGTTGGCTGATTTGTAAGCAGAACAGCCACTGGTATGCACCCTCCAATCTAGCGCCAACACTCCCTGGCCATATCCCACTCTGCAACTGCATGGCGGGAGCTCATAAAAATAGAATGGTTCCATTGTGGCTCAGGTGCTCTCCTTTCCTGTCCACCCTCCAGGATACATTCATGCTTAGGATAAGGAAGAACTAGCTCTAATGAAGAGCAAACAATGCCAGAGGATAAAGTGAGTCATCGATGGTGGCAAAGGATAAGATAGGGCAGAAGTGCCCCCTTTGCAGCTTAAGAGCTGTCTCATTAGCTCAGTGTCCACAGCTACCTCGGCTTGCAAACCTTAGCCACAACTGTAGACTGAAGTCACTAGAATAATAGTTAACTATCAGTGAGATTAGTGATTTTCACTATGCTTGGCTTGCACAGAGGAATTCAAACATCTTTCCCAGGGGAGTTTCAGAACATAGGATCAATCTGGAAACAAAATTCTGTTGCAGGGGTTGGCAAACTTTTCTGTAAAGGGCCAGATAGTAGTCTTTGTGGGCTATGTATGGTCTCTGTTAATCACTACTCGAATGTGTAGATGGAGCTCAAAAGCAGCCACAGACAATATGTAAACAAATGAGTATGTCTGTGTTCCAATGAAACTTTATTTATAAAAACAGGCAGTCAGCTGGATTTGGCTCCTGGTCATAGTTTTTGGACACTTGCTCTATCTAGTAGGTATACTGATATTGCTATAAGAGTGATCAAGAAATTATGGTGACCAGAACTAAGCTGTTCACTAATCTAGGCTATTAGAAGCCAGAATGAGAGTTGCTCTTTGTGGGGTCAGAAGGGCTCAGGGAAGTACTGTTTTTGGGATAGAAAATGAGGAAGTTTCTGGGTTAATGGTAATACTCTGTTTCTTTTTTTTTTTTTATAAAGATTTTATTTATTTATTTGACACAGAGAGAGAGATTACAAGTAGGCAGAGAGGCAGGCAGAGAGACAGGGAGAGGAGGAAGCAGGCTCCCTGCTGAGCAGAGAGCCCGATGCGGGCCTTGATCCCAGGACGCTGAGATCATGACCTAAGCCGAAAGCAGAGGCTTTAACCCACTGAGCCACCCAGGCGCCCTAATACTCTGTTTCTTGACGTGGATGTTGGGAAAATTCATTGAGTTTTGTGACAATTCATTTAGGAGTTGTGAAAATTTCTCTGTGTTTGGTACTTCAATAAATTTTTTTTTTAAAGAAAAAAGAACCCATCTGTTTTAAGGAAGAAATCATTTTAAGAAAAACAAGAGTGTATATGTTGGTCAAAGTGTACATGGGTTCCTAGCTATGGCAGTGAGGACACAGACCAAATTTTTTTTACTGTGCTTTAAAAAAAAATGTGGTTAAAAAAAACACATAACATAAAATTTGCCATTTTAATCATTTTTTAGTGTAAGGTCCAGCAGTGTTAAGTATATTCACTTTGTTGTGAAACAGATGTCCAGAACTTTTTCATCTTGCAAATCTGAAACTCTGTATCTGTTAAACAACAACTCTGTGTTTCCTCCTCCCCGCCCCCGCCGGCCCCTGGTAACCACCATTCTACTTTCTGTTTCTATGAATTTGACTACTTTAGATACCTCATATAAGTGGAATTGTATAGTATTTGCCTTATTTGTGACTGGCTTATTTCATTTAGCATAATATTCTCAAGGTTCATCCATGTTGTAGAACATGACAGGATTTTCTTCCTCTTCAAGGCTAATACTCCATTGTATGTATATGCCATGTTTTGTTTATCCACTTATCTGCGAACAGACATCTGGGTTGCTTCTACCTTTTTACTATTGTGACTAGTGTTGCTATGAACATGGGTGTGTGAATATATCTTTAAGACCGTGTTTTCAATCCTTTTGGCTCTATATCTAGAGGTGGGATTGCTAGATCATATGGTAGTTCCATTTTTAATTTTCTGAGGCACTTCCATACTGTTTTCCATAGAAGTTGCACCATTTTACAATTTTACCAAGTCCACAGTGCCTAAGAGTTCATTTCTCTACATCTTTTACAAAGCTTGTTATTTTTTGTTTTTGTGATAGTAGCGTTTCCCCATTTTTTTAGAAGCCATCTTTGAAGGTTGGCGAGGTCTTACCTCAATTAAACTTGGAATATCAAAAGAACTTCATGAAAAGTACTTTGAATCCTTATGAAACTTGATTATTTATCCTAAAAGGCCACAACATTTTGATATGACTCTACCATTTTTGCTCAAAGTTTCTGAATCTGTTAAATGCTCCTGGCCAGTACAATGCACAACAGCAGACTAAAAGATGTATAGCAAGAGGGAAATTTTAAAATTTCCTTGTGTGTATCTACCAGAAAAAGGTAATACCATGATTACCAAAAAAGCAACTAAAAGTCAAACCATAACTTATTTCACTAACTTTGGTCACACTACACTAGAATAATGGAATTCTCCCAAATGGAGCAAGTGGATTGGCATAGGTAGAATCGAAGAATGCTCCAAAGTAATGACACAATTAGGAAGAGAACGTGTGAACTGAATCAGTGGAAGGCCGAACAGAAAAACCAGGCTGCAGGAGCTACAACATGTAGTTGCCTACCTTGTTCTTCCAGAAGGACTTGAACAGCTGAGTTTTCCTCTACTTTTCTTCTGGCTGCTGCTTCTTCTTCTTTGGACCATTGCATGTGATCCCTATAAAAAAATGAAAAGGTTGTAAAACCTGCTTCATAACTAAAGGCAGAAAAAGTGTGACAAGAGATACATCTTTCTTTCTAGAATAATCAAAGGGAAATGATACAAACTAACTCCATGTTGAAGGAATGAATGTATTTTGTGTCAGATGTTTCTTCTGATAGTGCTGGTACAACCCTAGAACTCCTATAGATCTTTAAAATGTGGCTGTGTTGCAAGCCCCAACCACATTTTGGAAATGATCGTTGAAGCCATGTCCCAGGAGCACTATGGTGCGTGATTATTTGGGTGCTAGTATGGTTTGCTGTATTATACTCTAAGGCTAAATTTACTTGCCTTTTTGTTCATTTATGAATATGGCATTCTTTTTAATACTTTTTAAATCTCCTTTTACAATACTTATATTCTAATACTTCACTATTACAGAGATAGAAGCTTTAAAATATTTTGTACTTACCCTCATTTTTTAAAATTATGTTCAGTTAGCCAATACATAGTACATCATTAGTTTTTGATGTAGTGTTCAATGATTCATATAACACCTAGTGCTCATCACGACATGTGCCCTCTTTAATACCCATTACCAGGTTATCCCATTCTCCCACCCCCTCCCCTCTGAAACCCTCAGTTTGCTTCCTAGAGTCCAGAGTCTCTCATGGTTTTTCTCCCTCTCTGATTTCTTCCAATTCAGTTTTCCCTCCCTTCCCCTATGGTTCTCTGCGCTATTCCTTATGTTCCACGTAAGAATGAAACCATATGATAATTGTCCTTTTCTGCCTGACTTACTTCACTTAGCATAATCCCTTCTAATTCCATCCACGATGATGCAAATGGTGGGTATTCCTCCTTTCTGATGGCTGAGTAATATTCCATTGTATACATGAACCACATCTTCTTTATTCATTCATCTGTTGAAGGACATCTCAGCTCCTTCCACAGTTTGGCTATTTGGGTCATTGCTGCTATGAACATTGGGGTGCATGTGCCCCTTCTTTTACTACATCTGTATCTTTGGGATAAATACCTAGTAGTGTAATTGCTGGGTCATAGGATAGCTCTATTTTTAACACCTTTCCATACTGTTTTCCAGAGTGGCTGTACCAGCTTGCATTCCCAACAACAATGTAAGAGGGTTCCCCTTTCTCCACATCCTTGCCAACATTTGTTGTTTCCTGTCTTGTTAATTTTTGCCATTCTAACTGGTGTAAGGTGGTATCTCATTGTGGTTTTCATTTGTATTTCCCTGATGGTTAGTGATGTTGAACAATTTTTCATGTGTCTATTAGCCATTTGTATGTCTTCTTTGGAGAAGTGTCTGCTCATGTCTTCTGCCCACTTATTGACTGGATTATTTGTTTTTTGGTACCCTCAGTTTTTTTTAAATAACTTTAGATTTTTCTTATTGGTTGCTTTAATTTCTGTAAATGGATTCTTTAACATTTAAATGATAGAATAGTTGATATAGTATATAAGAAGGTCAACTTTCCAAGATCTGGCACTTTCTATAAGTATTTTCAGTTTCAGAATTTATACTTCCTATGTGATAAGATATTATTTTCTGCTGGCAAAATGTCTTCAAGCAACATCTATACAAAAGAGGTGGGGTTTTTTTGGGTCTGGGTTTTTTTTAGGGGGGGTTGTTTTTACAAAATTTGTATCTCCTTTTTTTGTAATAGGTAAAGTTATAAATGAGTGATGTAATTTCCTGGAATAAACTATTCCATGTATTCCATGTAGCCTATTGATAACTGTGAGAAAAATCTCTCACACTGTTATTTTCATATATTTATAGCTATCTCACTGATGAAAAAAGGGTGAAATATCAAATTCTTGACATGTATCATAATGGTGGCTAATAAACATTAATTGAGCACTTAGGATGATCATAATTATTATAATAATTACTAGTATTATTTTTTGCTAGGCATTGTGCCTACCATATTACACACATATATGTCTTATTTAATCCTTTCAAAAACCCTATGAGGGGTTTATAATCATGCTCATTTTGTACAACAGGAAACAGAAATTTAGTAACTTATCCAAGGTCATATAGCCGTTAAGTGACAGAACCAGAATTCAAACACAGGTTTGTCTCACTTCAAGGTCCAGCCTCTTTTGACCAGCAGTTTATTACTATCTACTAAGATAGTGGGGAATCCTGAGAGATTTAAGACTTAATCCTTGGCCATAATGGTTTTACATGCTCCTGATGCAGGCAGATTACCAATGTAATGATTATACACTGATATTATCAATGATAATATGTAAATGATAATACAATGTAGCCTATTTGGTTAGCGTCTAATGTATGCAAACGTAGCCAATTAATGCTAGCTGGGGCAGACAGGAAGGCTTGAGAGGGAGGTGAGTTTGGGCTCACCTTAGGGGGAAAGGAGGTGGACAATCTGTTTTTCAATATGAAGCTGGCAGCTGGGTAATGGTCAGATTTCGAAGGATTTTAAGTGTGAACAGTTTAGTAATGTTTAAGATAAAATGAAGTCGGGAAGGACTGGTGGAAGGGAGACCAATGAGAAGTCTGTTACAGTAGCCTAGGTGTAATGAATTCCAGGACTAAGGTGGTGGTGACAGCAAACAGAAAGGCAGAGCAGAAGGGGAACTACTGTGACAAAAACTCTATCTGTGAACTGGAAGTTAACTACCTGCTGGGAGATAAAGAAGAATAGAGTCAAGAATGATTCTAAGGTCCTAAAACAGATTTTAAGGAAAGTATGTGTGTGTATGTATGTCTGTGTGGCAGGTAACCAAGACAGAAGGAGTTGCTTTGGGTGAAATGATGATAAACTTCGTACTATTTTAAGTCATGTTTATGCAATCAGATATAAGAGGGTGTATTCCAGTGACCTGGCTATAAATATACCACCAAAAGGTGAGAAACTTTCTTAAAGAAGGATCAAAATTGGTATATTGAAATTCTCAGGACAAGTAAATGATAACGTTAAAAAATCAGAGTTCCAAAGACAAAAATTTAAGTACCATTATTTCAAGTAAAACCCAAACATTCACAGCCCAAATAATCATTAACCAGTTTTGTCCACTTGCTTTAATGAATGAAATTAGGACAGGTTTTGGGGAGCATCTGGTGGCTCAGTCAGTTAAGTGGCTGCCTTCGCCTCAAGTCGTGATCTCAGGGTCCTGGGATCGAGTGGGGAGTCTACTTCTCCCTCTATCCCTCTCTGCCTCTGCTCCTGCCCTCTCTCTCTCAAATAAATAAAATCTTTTTAAAAAAGCAAAAAACAAAAAACAAACACAGATTTTTGTTTTGACTTATTTTAATATATGTGAGCAATCACATATGTAACTTGGAGCTAGCAATTATATTTTATACTCCATTTAATATTCATATATATGAATTTTATATATGAATACATATAGAGTATTATTTAATGATAATTATGATATTAAGGCAACAAGTAATTTATTGAAAAAATAGGATTACTAAGGCTGGGTTCAAGTTTCTTATCTATAAATTTCTACAGCATATAAGAAAGAAAATAGAACAATCCATTTCCCTGTAAACAAAAAAATCAAGCTTTGAGACAATAAGAGTATATATGGTCTTTAGCTTTAAGCATTTGTTTTAAACTGTTAGTTTAACTTGCTTCTTCCTGAATATTTAATAGATTTAGTTATTTCTTAGATTGCTCTAACTTCCTTACACTGTTCTTTATGTTACTTCATTTTCTTAACTGCTAAGTGAGGGGAATATTATACCCTAAGCCCCTGCAGAACAGATTTTCCACTGTATAGTTACAGAATCCCCACAGAAACCTATGAAATGTTCCTACTGTATTTATGGGAACTTCCTTCAGACCTGCTGCTTTATGGCACTTCTTTATATTAGAAGAGTCTGATTCACATATACAAAACCCAACAGATAGCAATAAGAATCACTTGGGTTTGTAAGTAATAAATACAATTTCAATATAATTTAAGCATAGAGACAAATAACTAACCAACTGAAATATTTGGATATTTAACAACCACTGCCATTACCACCAAAGGAAAAAAATGGTTCATACTGTTTGACCTATGAGTTGTGCTTCTAGGACTTTATTGTAAAGAAGTAACTTAACTTAAAAGAACAGAGAATTTCTGTATAGAAAAGTACCTGTACAATGATATTCACTAGAATACCAAATATAATAGCAAAAAATTGGAAACAATCTCAGTGATAGGCTAATGAAAAAATTATGGAAACTTCAAGGAATATTATGCAGATATTTAAAATAATAATATGAAGTTTATGTGGCAATATGGAAAAGTGTTTAAGAGGTTAGAACAGCAGATTCCAAATTGTATATGTATTATAACCACAACTAAATAAAATTATGGAGACACTGGGTAAAATAAAAACATACTTCACTGGGTGAAGTATGTTAGAATAGTGGAATTAAGAAGTAACAGTTTTAAAATTTCCTTAATATTACAAAGCTGCTTTAACCAGAGGTAATTTTTTTTGGTGGGTGGGGACAGAGGTGGGGGGTGAGAGAGAGAATCTTAAACAGGTTTTATGCCCAGAATGGAGCCCAATGCAGGGCTTGATTTCATAATCTGAGATCATGACCTAAGTCAAATCAAGAGTCAGATGCTTAATCAACTGAGCCACCCAAGAACCCCTCAACTAGAGATAACTTAAAAATATATATAGTTACCAAAAAAGTATATGTTTAAGACATATAACAATGGTCATTAAAATTTTACGTCATTCTTCTTAATGGAAAATCCAGCAATCCTTATAATAAAAAAGAACATATGTTTTCTTTAAAAAAAAAAAGAGAATTGAGCAGAAAATTCAAAATATACTTAATATTTTTCCTGAAAATGTGAATTTAAGAAAAATAAATCTCAAAAATGAAAGATAGGATTTTTGAATAAGAAATTTTTACAACATGCTGATAGAATTTGTCTTATAATTTTGTAGCTGTGAGTCTTATGACCTCAGCTCATGAACGTGCATATGTATTTCCTATTCCTTGTATGTAAAGTGTAACTGAATGATCATTCCTTGCTTTCATAGCTGATTGCAATAACAATCTAAATAACTGCACATCTGGCTTAGTTTGGAAAAGTTAAAATACACACACACACACACACACACACACACACACACCCCAGTTGTTTAGCTTGGGTACTAACATTTTTGAGGATCCTACCTATCAAAAATTCTGCCAAATGTGGTATACTTAGTGTTTTAATTTTTAATAATCACATATGAACTAAAGCGCCCAGTGCAAGCTATGTGGATAGAATGTCTTTGTCATTTACTGTGTGTATACGAGTCTCATTATAAAACAAACTTTAAACACAAATTTAACAAATTTTAGGTAACTAGTGAATTAAAAATAAAATATTCTTTGGGCTGACTGGGTGGCGCAGTTGGTTGGGCGTCCAACTTCTGGTTTCGGCTCAGGTTGTAAACTCGGGGTTAGGGGATTGAGCCCTGCATCAGGCTCTATGCTCAGCACAGAGTCTGCTTGGGACTCTCTCTCCCTCTCCTTCTGCCCCTCATTCACGTTCTATCTCTCTCTCTGCCTAAAAAAATATATCTTTGGGGCACCTGGGTGGCTCAGTTGGTTAAGCATCTGCCTTCAGCTCAGGTCATGATCCCAGGGTCCTGGCATCAAACCTGGCATGGGGTTCCCTGCTCAGCAGGTTCCCTGCTCCCCCACTTGTGCTCTCTCTCTCTCTCACTGTCAAATAAATAAAATCTTTAAAAATAAATAAAAAATAAAAAATCTTTGAAAAAATATAATGTTATGTAAAAGGAAGATGTGGAGGTTATTAGTTTCTGCTTAAAATTATTTCAATAATCCTTAATTCCATAGCAAAACCATATTTATTACATAGTTACAATTTTAATAATAATGGAAAAATTTAAAGACAAAAAAATTTTACCTTTCATTTAAATATCCTAACAGATTAACAGTCTTTAATTTTTCAAGTTCCTTTCCTGTATATGTGTACACACATATACACATTTTTCTATATAGCTATAAAGTCTTCATAATTATGATTTAGAACTGCTGAACAGGACTTGTAATTTTGGCCATGACAGAATATGGGCTTACCATCTTACCAAAAACAATGATAAAACTAAATAATATAAGAAAGAATTGTTTTTAGGCACTGGAATACACTTCAGACAGTGCAGGATTGTGATCCTTAAAAGAAGAGAAATGCAAAAGGTCAGTCACCACATTCACCCTGGTTTTCTGTCAGGAACATGTTCTAGACTATAGTGCAGAGGTAGAGCCCAAGCAGAGAGTGGCTGTCTTACTAAGTGGCACTTCTGTGAGTTGAGAAGGCAGAGATCAAGGTTCAGAGTTGCTGAGGTCTGAAACTTTATGCATTAGAATACAGAAGAAAAGGGGGCTGGACAGAGGGGCAGGTTCCTAAAGTCCACAGGAGAGTTCTCTTAATGTTTAACTAGTACTGGCTATTCACCAACAAGACAGACTGTACAGGTCCTGATGGACAGAGAGGATTTTGGGAGTGAAGGTAGCAAAAAGAGAACTGAGTGGACATAGGCAGTGCAGTGCTTGGAGATACTGGAATTCTGGCTAAGCCAGAGTGGAGAGAACTCTCTGAAAATGTCCATTATTCAGTTAAGACCCCAGATATGCCATGCCATAGGATTAAGATCCACACTCGATTCAGGATAATATCAAAGTAGTCTCACCCTAACAACCCCCAACACTATACTTCACCTTTAAAAACAGAACTACCCTATGATCCAACAATTGCACTACTAGGTAATTACCTAAAGGATACAAAAATAGTGATTCGAAGGGGCACATGCACTCCAATGTTTATAGTAGCAATGTCCACAACAGCCAAACTATGGAAAGAGCTCAGATGTCCATTGACAGAAGAATAGATAAAAATGTGGTATATCTATACAATGGAATAGTCCTCAGCCAACAAAAAGAATGAAATCTTGCCATTTGCAATGACATGGATGGAACTAGAGGGTATTATGCTAAGTGAAATAAGTCAGAGAAAGACAAATATCATGTGATTTCGCTCAATGTGGAATTTAAGAAACAAAATAGATGAACAAAGGTGAAGGGAAGAAAAATAAAATTAGATGAAAACAAAGAGAGAGGTAAACCATATGAAACTCTTAACTATAGGAAAAAAATTGAGGGTGGCTGGAGGGGAGGAAGGTGGTAGGTAGGATAACTGGGCGATGGGCATTAAGGAGGGACCTTGATGTAATGAGCACTGGTGTTATATGCAACTGATGAAGCACTAAATTTTACTCCTGAAACTAATAATACACTATATGATAACTAGACTGAATTTCAATTAAAACTTTAAAAAAATTATATCTCACCTGACCCAAAAGATTTGGCAGCAATTCAACCACTTGCCGGAAAAAAATTCAATGCCTTTAAAGTAAGAAAACATAATCCAGATTCCATGTAAAATACCATCCATAATATTCACCACACAATCAAAACTATTAGCATGTGAAGAAGTAGAAAATGTGATCCCTAATCAAGAGAAAAGGCAGCCATAAATACAGGCTGAGAAAACTCAAATGTTAGAATTAATACACAAATGTTAGAATTAGTACAAAATAGCTTTTAAAAATGTTCAAAGATTTAAAGGAAAAGATGGACAGAATGGATGAATAGATGGGGATATCTCTGCAAAGAAATGAAACTATTAAAAAGAAATTCTAGAACTAACTAATATAACAGATATTGTATGCAATATCTGAAATGAAAAATTCACCAGGTTGGCTTAACAGGTAATGGGCACTACAGAAAGAAAAGGTCAGTCAGTGAACTTAAAGACTTAAAGGTGTAGAAATTATCCAAAATGAGAACAGAGAAAAAAACTGGAAGAAAATGTACAAGTCTTTATAATCTATGGGAAAATACCAATTGGTCTAAGAAACACAGAAGTTGAAGGCCCAGTAATACAAGACACAGAGTGGTTAAGAAAAAAAAACTGAAGAAATACTGACTAATGTTTTTCCAAATTTGATTAAAAAAAATAATAATAATAAATCCAGGAAGCAAAGCAAACCCCAGGCATGATAAATACACAGGAAATTGCTAAAAATCAAAGATAAAAAGAAATATTAAAAGGAGCTATTATAGAAAGGGGAAAAGCAATGCAAATGCCAGCTGACTTATTAGAAACAATGGAGGCCAGAACACAAACAAATGACATGTTTAAAGTACTGAAAGAAAAAAATCTGTCAATCTAGAATTCTATACAAAGTGAAAATATCTTTCAGAATTTAAAAATAAAAACATTTTCAGATAAACAAAATTTAAAAGAATTTGTTACCAGCAGAATTAATAAGACAAGAAATGTTAAAGAAAGTTCTTCAGGCTAATGGAAAATGGTACTAGGTGGAGATTCAGATGCATAGGGTGTAATTAATAGACCAGAAATGATAAATATGTGGTAACTATAAAAGACAATGTTTTTATACTTTTTCTTAATTTATTTAAAAAACTACTAACTATACATACCAAAAATAGTAACAATGAATTATAGAGTTTACAACATAGAAGTAAACTATATGGCAACAGTATAACACATATTGAATGGGTAAGTAGAAACATATTATTGTAATCTTCTTACATTTTATATTATGTGGTATAATATTAATGCTTTTTTAAGATTTATTTTTTTTAAGGGAGAGAAAGCACAGTGGGGAGGGATAGAGGGAAAGGAAGAGTGAGTTCCAAGCAGACTCCACACTGAGTGCAGAGCCAACACAGGGCTCAATCCCAGGACCCTGAGATCATGACCTGAGCCGTAACCAAGAGTCAGACACTTAACTGACTGTACCACCCAGGTGCCCTTCACAATATTAATTCTAAGTAGACTGTATCAAGTTGAGGAAGTAACTTAAGATAATTACAGTAACAGTGTAATCTCTAGGGCTATGGTTATCAAAGTGTTGTCCACCCTTTCAGGTGGTTCACTAAGTCAAAACTATTTCCATATAATCCTGCTATTTGCCTTTTTCACTGTATTGACATTTGCACTGATAGTATAAGAACAAAGGTGGTGCAACAAAGTGCAACTGTCCTAGTATGAAACAAGACAGTGGCTCCAAAATGTGCTAGCAGACATTGATTCTATGCCACCATCCAGTGGGTGATAAAGAATTCACCAATTTTTGTTTTAACAAAAATCTAATTCACTGAAGAATGTGCCTGATAAAGCAGTAATAATTATTTTGTAATAAAATATTGATCCTTGGGTACACATGTTTAATATTCTATGTGACAAAATGGGAGGCATGCATAAAGGACTTTTGCTGCATTCTGAGTATGATGACTGACTTGTAGAAAAGCACTAGTATGATTGTTTGCATTGTGAACTGAATTATCTGGTCCCCTCCCCCCCACAGGAAATGCTAGCTTTAGTTGAAAGAGCAACTATAGACAAACTAGTTATTCAGACTTGGGTATCTGGCATATCTTAAAAGTAAGTAAAATGAGGGGTGCCTGGGTGGCTCAGTTGGTTAAGTGTCCAACTCTTGATTTTGGCTCAGGTAATAATCTTGAAGTCATGGGATTAAACCCTGCATCATGTTCTGCACTGGGTGTGGAGCCTGCTTAAAATTCTTTCTCTCCCTCTCACTCTGCCCCTCTCATCCCTCCTCTCTTTCTCCCTCTCTCAAAAAAATAAAATAAAATAAAATAAAATAAGATAAAATAAAATAAAATAAATGAAATGAGCCTACATTCATGATTTCAGACACGTTAATTAGTGAAACAAATGTGAGCCTCAGATGGATGAAATACAATTGTTATAGGTATATCAGCTAATAATTTAATTTCAATTAAATCTTTTCTACTATTGACACTAACTTATACTAATGACTCTTGGTTACCCACTTCTCTTTTCAGCTATAATAAATATTTCCATTGATTACTTTTGTTAGTATATCAGTTTCTTACTTAGGAATGAATGACTTATAAAGGACACAAAGAAAGTAACAATGCCTTCCCATTTCTGCATATAATGGAATACAGATCACAGTTGCTGGAAAAAACCAATACCCATTTTCCTCATTAAACATTTATTGAGGGGCGCCTGGGTGGCTCAGTGGGTTAAAGCCTCTGCCTTCGGCTCAGGTCATGATCTCAGGGTCCTGGGATTGAGGCCCGCATCGGGCTCTCTGCTCTGCGGGGAGCCTGCTTCCTCCTCTCTCTCTGCCTGCCTCTCTGCCTACTTGTAATCTCTCTCTGTGTCAAATAAATAAATAAAATCTTTTAAAAATAAATAAATAAATAAACATTTATTGAGAACCTATATCTATCAGGCACTGAGCTGTGAACTGGAGACATTAAGATGAAGAAGATTTGGTAGAACTCAAAACTGTTAATGAAATGAGAAGTTGTAATCAGTTATTAAAGAATAAAGAATTTATCAGGTAGTGAGATGTGAACAGGTACATGAAGGGCATTCTTTAAAAAAAAAATTCAAACAATACTAATGCATATAAAATATAAAGTTTAATCTCTACTCTCTCTCATCCTCTTGCCCATTCCTGAGATAAACACTTATCAGTATGATGTGGACATTTCCAAACTGTTCTCCGTGCATATAAAAACAAAGATTTGTATACACATGTAGCACATGTACAAGAATTCCTTAAAACTCAGACATACTAAAGATAGTTTCCTGTAACTTGCTCTTTTGGTTTAATGACATATCATGGCCATCTCTTAATATCAATATACATGGAGCTCTCTTATTTTTATTAACTGCTACATTATTTTCCAATGTATGCATGTAACCATATTTTTCATGGTTTTATTGAGGTATAAATGACATACAGTAAGCTGCACATATTTAAAGGGCACAATTTCATAAGTTCTGACATATGTAGACACTCAAGAAACCATCACCACAATCAAGATAATGAATATATCCATCCCTCTCAAAAGTTTCCCTGTGTACCTTTATAATTCCTTCTTTCCAGTCCCCCCCTTTCTTTTTTTTTTTTTTTTAAGATTTTATTTATTTATTTGACAGAGAGAGAGAGGCAGAAGCAGGCAGGGAGCCCTATGTGGGGCTCGATCCCAGGACTGTGGGATCATGACCTGAGCCAAAGGCAGATGCTTAACAACTGAGCCACCAGGCAACCTCCAGTCTCCCCTTTCTTATCGCCACTCCCCAACTCTACTGACAACCACTGATCTGCTTCCTGTCTCTATTTTTAGTTTGCATTTTCTAATATAGTACTAAGAGTATAATATATACTTTTTATTTTTAATTTCTTTCACTCAGCATATTTTTAAATTAATCCATATTGTTGTGTTTATCAATAGCTCACTTTGAATTGCTGAGTAGTATTCCATTATATAGATAGTACACAGTTTGTCCATTTACTTGTTCATTGGCATTTGGGTTGCTTCCAAATTTGGCTATTAAAAATAAAGTTGCTATAAGTAATCATGTATAAATATTTGTATGGACATATGCTTTCTTTTTTCATGGATAAATATCCAGGAATGGAATGGCTGAATCATATTACATGCTTATGTTTAATTTTTTTAAGAAACTGCCAAGCTGTTTTCCACCGTGGTTATACCATTTTACATTCCCACCAGTAGTGTATGAAAGTTCTAGTTCCTCTACATTCTCTCCAACACTCAGTACAGTATTTTGCATTTTAGCTATTCTAATAAATTTGTAGTCTTTTTTTTTTTAAGATTTTATTTATTTATTTGACAGAGAAAGACACAGCAAGAGAGGGAACACCAGCAGGTGGAGTAGGAGAGGAGGGAGAAGCAGGCTTCCCCCAGAGCAGGGGGCCTGATGCGGGGCTCGATCCCAGGACCCTGGGATCATGACCTGAGCTGAAGGCAGACACTGAACGACTGAGCCACCTAGGTGCCCCATGTAGTAATATTTCACTGTGACTTTAATTTGCACTTCCCTCACGACTAATGATGCTGATCATCCTTTCATGTGCTTATTACCTCTGTATCTTCTTTGGTGATGTGTCTGTTTAAATACTTTGTCCATTTTTATTGGGCTGTTTGTTTATTGAATTTTGAGAGCTTTCTATATATTCTCATGAGTTTTATATTAACAATAAAAGTGAGCAAATTATTGATACATGGAACAACATGGATAAATCTCAAAATAATTACACTTAGTGAAAGAGGCCAGAGAAAAAAAGAGAATACACATTGTGGTTCCCTTTACACAAAACATTGGAAAATGCAAACTAATCTATAATGCATGCTATGTTCTTTCTCCCTCCTTCCTTCTTTCTTTTTCTGTTTTTCTGCAGATAAACTTTCTTGACACCCAACCTTACTCAGAGACCTGTTTACCTTTCTGTATAAACTCTAATTTGAAGGCTCAGTATTATATATTTTCTCCACTTTCCTATATTCTTCTTTTTTGAAAGATTTCATTTATTTGAGGGAGATAGGACAAGAGACGGGAGGGGCAGAAGAACAAGCAGACTTATCATTGAGTGGGAGCCCTGCACAGGCCCATCCCAGGGCCCTAAGTCAGGGCCCATCCCGAAGTCAGACACTTAACTGACTGAGCTACCCAGGTGCCCCTCCACTTTCCTATAATCTGAAGGTGGTAGAGAAGGGGGAGATTCACTGGGTAGTGGACAACCTTTATAAAGGTCTGAATCTGCTTTCTCTTTTCCTCTTCCCACCTTTCCTTCCTTCCTTTCTCTCTCTCTCTCTCTCTCTCTCTCTCTCTTTTTTTAAGTCCTATGTTAGGTTTCACGTATCTCATTACAATGTGTCCTATTCCTATTCCTTAGGCTTGGGATAGTTCTCTTAATTCAGCATGGAACCCTGGAAAATGGTGAACCTCAGGACTTTTCTTACTCTGCTGAGACCTGCGCAGCATTCTGTTGCCATAGGCAAAGCCATTTATTTTGAAGGTTCTTTCTCAGCCTTTGCCTGGGCTGCTAATGAGTATTAGTAATGATCTGACAGCTGACCCTCTTTTCCTGGTACTGCTTCTGAGAGATGAAGACGAGGTTAGGGGAGCCACTCTGAGCCACATATGAATCTATAATTTCTTTCCTTGATATTAATTTTCCATGTTTATGGACTTTTGTGGTTGCTGTTGGTATAGTTCTTGCTTGCTTTTACTACTTCTCATTCCTTTTCTTGGAGGAGGAATACTTTGTCTTCCAGATTCATCCCATCTTCTACATCCAGAGGATTTAGGCTTCTTAGTGAAATGGGCTGGAGTTCCTTTGGAGCAGTAATCATTTCCTCTCTTAAGTCCTCCATAGAACTTAACCTAGTGATGGGTATATGTCAATATATAAAAAATGCTGGAGATAAAAGATATCACTTCATGTTCAATGATGGTTAATTCTAAGTATCCTGAACAACAGAGCCTGATTAGTTTTCCTAAAATACTTCTTTTGTTACATCACTCCTCTGCCTTTAAAATATGAAAACTTTCTTTCAATTGGGCTGGTCCATTTGCTTGCTTTGGAATATACCTGGTATATTCTCAAATGCACATGCTGCCACTTCTCTAGAAGAGTCTTCACTATTCAAATACTCCTCATCCTTCAGAGTCCAAGTTAAATCCTACCTACTCCATGGAGTTTTACTGACTTTTCTTATATCCTAATCTCAGGAATCTTTCCCTGTTTTGAAGCTCATTCCTGTGTTCTTCACCTCCTTCACTGTATGACCCTGCATACTCTATACTGTTTATTTATTCATTGGTATATATCACAATTCTCCATCTAATAATAACAAGAACACTTATTTCAGTGAACACTTACTACTACTAAGAGTCCTAAACATTTATTGCCTTTAATATTCATAATGCCCATGAAGGAACTTGCTCAAGTTCACATAGCTGGAAAGGGATAGAGTCAGGATTCATATTCAGATTATTTCGGTTCTGAAGCCCATATTTAGCCATTATATTAACTCTCAGTCTAGTTGTACACTTCTAGTAGATTTGAACTGGATCTTGTATTTCTCCATATTCGTTCACTTATTCAAACATACTTATTGGGTGTGTATTATATGGGGACTATAGCTATGAAACAGATATAAACTAAGAAGACTTGAAGGATCATACGATCTAATAATGACAATAAAACAGATATATAAGTAACTTAAGCACATGTTAGAAAATAATAATAATAATATGATAGCTAATTCTTATGTGTTGCTTATTTACTATGTGCATACATTTTATATTATATATATTAATTTAATCATTACAGTAACCCTTTGAGGTAGATAATTCTATTATTATCCCAATTTAAAGATGTAGAAACTGGGACGCTTGGGTGGCTCAATTGGATAAACATCTGTTTTCAGCTCAGGTCATGATCCCAGGGTCCTGAGATTGATTTCTGTATTGGGTTCCCTGCTCAGCAAGGAGTCTGCTTCTCTCTCTGCCTGCCCCTCCTCTGGTTTTGTGCTCTCTCTGACAAATAAATACAATCTTTAAAAAAATAAATAAAAATAAAGATGTAGAAACCAAGGCACAAAGTAACTTCCCAAGGTTAGACAACTAGTTAGACTGTGCTCTCAAGATCCAGACTACTACTCATGATAAATGTTATAATGGAGACAGATAAAGAAAATACTTATTAACTGTATTAAAGAACTATGTAAGAAACAAGGTAAGAGGAATCAGATAATACATATATAAGGAAAATTCAGACCATATAATAAGAAAGATATCTTGATAGCTAAACTCTATTGGAATTCTGTAAACTTTTATTTAAATGGGTTATATAATAGGAGGTTATGTTGCAGCATACAGATCCTATCTTGGATCTACAGAGAATAGTTTAGCTCAATGTTTTTTAAACTAAAGGTCATGATCCTGTGAGTCATGAAGTCAACTTCATTAATCTAACCAACACTTAAAATGAGAAAGAAATAGAAGTGGAGTAGAAAAGAACAGAAACTATAAGAGAATGTCTCACATGGTAAAACTGGGTACAAGAGGTTTGGTATAAGAAGCTTTGGTCTTGTTTCATATATGTGCATATGTTATGTGTACATGTGCTGGTCCATAATGTAAACTGTACTTCTTACTGTGGATCATGCTAAAAAGCTTGAAAGCCACTGGCCTAGCTGATTTGGTCATACAATTACATAAATGTTTATTACTTCCTTTTAAATCTCAGGGATCTTCTGAAAAATTACTGAACACTTAAACCAGGAACGGTGTGAAATAAGGAAAGATTTTTCCAAGTAACTGGAATTTGCTCAATATAGATCGATCTCTGGGCCATGTCTCAAAAGTGTTCTAAATAAAGTTTCATGTCAGTGCCCACCCCTTCCAAATTAAAAACTGTGTTAAGGATAATTAAAAGACCTAAAACAGAATGTAAAATCTTTTGGTCACTGTGGAAAATAGCTTGGCAATTCCTCACAAAGTTAACGCAGAATTATCATATGACCCTGAAATTCCATTCCTAGGTATATACCTCAAAGAACTGAAAACAAGGACTCAAACCAGTACATGAACATGCATGTTCACAGCAGCTCTATTCACAAGAGCCAAAAGGTGGAAATAGCCTAAATGTCCATCAGTGGGTGAATGGATAAACCAGTTGTGGTATATACATACAATGGGATATTATTCAGTCATAAAAAGAAATGAAGTAGTGACACATGCTACAATGTGGGTGAACCTCCAAGACATTATGCTAAGTGAAATAAGTCAGACACAAAAGGTCACATATTATATGATCCCTTTTATATGAAATATCCAGAAGAGATGAATCCATGGCGTTAGAACACAGACTGGTGATTGCCAGGGGCTGGGCAAGGGGAGTATGAAGATAAACCGCTTAATGGGTAAAGGACTTTACTTGGGATTGATGGAAATGTTTTGGAACGAGACAGAGGTGCTAGTGGCATAAAATCATGAATGTAATTAATGCCTCTGAACTGTTCACTTTAAAAATTACTTTTATGCTATGTGAAATTCACTTCACTAAATTATTAAAAAATAAGACTATAGGGAGATGTAAATACTAGTAACACAAATATACAGAATCTGGAGGGCAATTCTTTCTCAAGATATTAGAAACTGAATAAAAAATGAGTATCTTTATTTTTTCCTCAAAAACATTTTTATTAAAAAGAGGGTCATATATAAATAGTACTAACTAAACTAGAAGCTAAACGGAAAAATAAATTATAGACAATTCTACATCTCTGAGAGAAAACTGACAGGTACAGTAGTTTTCTAGAAACATCTTTTTAAAATCAACATTCAGCAAGAGAGGAAACATTATTCTTAAATACAAAGGAGAAAATAAGGAAGTCAGAACTTTTGGATAGAACTTTGGACTTTAAGGAACAGGAAAGTCAACCAGTCTTCTGGTTTTCAGTTTAACTTACAAATCTTCTCTTTAAAGAAAAACAAACAAACAACCCCTCAACCTAAAAAAAAAAAAGCAAAAACAAAAACAACAGAACAACACGTGCATAAGGAGATGATAGGAGGCAAATACATTCTGTTTCGTTTGGAGGAAATTATTTTTATTATTACAGTATGAATCTGCTTCTGCAGAGTCCACTACAAGTATCCTGGCACAAACTATATACCCTTTAAGGGGATATGCTGCGGAGGAGGATAGCTATTAAGACTGGATCAAGGTTTTTCAAACTTTGATCAACAGAATCCTAAAAATCCATGAAGCTGCTACAGTAGGGTGGTGAGGGGAAAATTGGGAGGTGGAGCTGTTGATGCCCCAGGCCTCTATACGTGCTTCATTAAGACCAGGTTTATTTTTACCTTTTAAATATTTGGATTCCATGTTAGGACTTCACTTGGAAAAAAATTCTACTGCTAAAGAAAAGTTTGAAAACCACTGGACTGGATCAAAGAGTCCTAAACCTGGCCACTCAACAGAATTACTAAAAGAGCTTTCTCAAATTATGAATTCCTGGGCCATACCTCTAGACCTAGTGGGATTCTTGTGCAGCATCCCAAAGCTAACCCACAGTGCTTGAGGGGCACTGACCCAGAGGACCCCTGCTTCCCTGAGAGCCTTTGACAAAAACAGAACTTAAATGGGTAGGCAGGAACCTTAAACAAAAAAGTTGGTGGTAGCAGACAGAAAAAGAGAATACAGACAGCTAACTCACTAGACTCTAATGAAGAATAAAAAATTGGTAAACAAATAGCTTGTCTAGGACCAGAAATTCCTGTGGAGGTTTAATTGCCTGGCAATGATCTCATAACCTACTGTTAACTGTCCACATTGGTGATGGCAGGCAAAGTAGTTTAATTTAGGAACTGTCCGAGAAAATATAATGTCAGCCATAGATGAAATTTAAAATTTTCTAGTACCCATGTTCAAGAAAGTTAAAAGAAATGAAATTTTAATATTTTAATTCAATATTTCCAAAATAATATCAACACGCAGTTCAGCATAAAAATTGTTAATGATATATTTTACCTTTTCTTTTTATACTGTTTTATTTTCTTCAACTAAGAAGGAATGATTTATCATACATGTGTTATATTCAGCCACAAATGAAAACAGAATTAAGTCTTGAAAGTCACAGGTCCAGGGCAAAGACCAAAAGGGAATGTTTTGGTATAAGCAAGGTGGTTCTCTCAAAGGTGGTCCTTGAGATCAGATGGTGATGGATGTTCTAGAAAGTAGATATGCAGTTCAACAATTTGTACCAGTGACCCTGGCCTTTGGCTCTCCTTATTTCTGCTCCTGTGGCTTCCATGGGTGCTCAAGCTAGTGGTTTACTTGGACCTCTGCCTCATCTTTCTTCTATTACGCTTCAGCCTGCACATTTGCTTCTTCCTCCACTTGGCTCTCATGATGCAGAGGTTTCTAAGAAGATGGTGCTAAGGCTGAGAGAGTCTGTACCAAGTCTTCAAAATGTTACAGCACATCTCATTTCAGACTAATGAGGTTTCAAGTGCTCAATAACCACCTCTGGCTAGTGGCCCCATATTGTATAATGTGGGATTAATTAATAAGTTTCCATTAGTCACCGAGGATCAAAACTTCATAGCCAAATATTTCCTTTTTCTTTATTCTACAAAAGCATCAAGTTCTATTTATTCTTCCTTCAAATCTCTCTCATTGGCACTTCCTGCTTCTAGTTCTACCTGTTGATCTATCTAGTTAGTATACTGTTAACCAAATACATACACAGTATTTACCAGCCCATGTATAATGTCATTTTTCAGTGCCTCTGTAATGCCCTCCACTTCAGCTATTAATTCAAGAACTCATGCAACCTTGCCCCCACCCCCATACCTGGCCTGTATCATTCCAACTTTATCATTTATAAATTTCCTAGAAGAGTCTTTATTTTAGCAAACTATCCTGTTCACGGTCTTCTGCATATGCCGTATACTTCTTTATCTCTGTGTTCTATGATTTTCTACCCACCAAGAATGCCCTTACTCCAGCCTTAACTATCCAAGTCATTATTTCACAAATATTTATGTATCAGGCACTGTACTATGTACTAGAGACAGAAAAAATAATCCTGATCTCAATTTCTCCACTTAAAGAAGTCTTCCTTTACATATCAATTATACGTCAATAAAGTAGAAACTGAAAAAAGAAAAAAAGAAATCTTCCTATGTCAAAACAGAAGTGGTTTTGCTCAACAACTGTTGACTTGTTCTTATAAGACAAACAGTGTATATGCCTTATAAGAACACACTGGGCCCTTATAATTTGCTGCCATGTATTGCTAATTATCAATTTTTCCTATAAACGTCTACCTTTCCTAATAGAGGATAGGTTTCCTGAAAGCATAGAGTAGGGTCAAACCAGTGTGTTTTCCTTGGTCTCAGTACAGGTACAGAACACACATTTGCTGATGGACAAGTACTTGTAAAAGGTGGAAGGGCCTGCACCACAGGAGGGCGGCTCTACCTAGAAAAGAGCCTCCCTTCCCACAATATGATGGCAAATCAGGACCAGAGGTGAGCAGGGAGGGTCTGCAAGAACCCCAAAGGTGAGGAAAGCACTTGGGAAGTGTCAATTCCATTTGCAAAGAAATTCAGAATTGGCAACAGTTAAGTTAGGATCAGTTACTCTGCCTTTTGGACCTCAACAACACTGATAAACTTTAAAAATCCTTTCTTGGGGGCGCTTGGGTGGCTCAGTCATTAGGTGTCTGCCTTTGGCTCAGGCCATGATCCCAGTGTCCTGGGATCGAGCCCCGTATCGGGCTCTCTGCTCGGTGGGAAGCCTGCTTCTCTCTCCCACTCACCCTGCTTGTGTTCCCTCTCTCGCTGTGTCTCTTTCTGTCAAATAAATAAAAAAAAAAAATCCTTTCTTGGCTCTAAATGAAAATATACCACTGTTGGGGAGCCTGGGTGGCTCAGTCGGTTAAGCATCTGCCTTTGGCTCAGATCGTGATCCCAGGGTCCTGGGATGGAGCCCCACATGAAGCTACCTGCTCAGCAAGGAGTATGCTTCTCCCTCTGCCCCTTCCCACACTCGTGCTCTCTCTCTCTCTCTCACTCTCTCTTGCAAAAATAAATAAAATCTTTAAAAAAGAAAAAAAATACCACTGTTAATGTTTATATATATATTTATATATATCATATGTATCACATATATTATATTTATATTATATTAATATTTATATATTTATATATTATTATATATATTCATATATATATATATACACACACATATGAATGACATTGGACGTCAAAAGATAACTCACCACATGTTGTGTTCAAAAACTTTGGCTGGGTCAGTTAAAATCCTTGATCCCAGAGGGACCACTGGGTGATTACCACTTTGGTATCTATGTGGCACCTTTCTTATCCTTAGACAGGAAACAGAATTTCTCCAAATCACATTCATCCTAATCATTACCTGCAAAGTTACAAATGATTAGTCAGTATGGATTACACAGTGTATTATTTATCTAATAACCAAAAACTGGTCCAAAAGGTTTACAACCTGAGAAAAGACATGAAAACAAACAGTTTTAAATGAAAGGTGGGCATGATAGCTTCTGTCCTGAAGTATTTTCAGGCCAAGAGAACGAAAAAGAATATTTAGAGTATGCACCATTGGTCGACATTCTTCATAAGTCACAGCCTTGGCCAGCTTTGCTTTGTTTGGTATTTGTTCATTTGATTTTTAGCACACAGTCAAAGCATATCAGCCTAGAATCTGAATTTTGTGTATTAAAAGTTTAATTTAAGTGATTTTATTATTCTGGTTTGGGAATCCTAAGTGAATATATTTCTTGGAAATATTTTATGACCAATAGACCAAAAAGCTAAGTAGTAACAGAATAAGTAGCAGAATAAGAAAACAAACCTATTAAATCTCCTTCTCTGAGCTGAGCTGAATAGTATGAAATTTAGTCAAATAATAAGTAAATACTGGACATATGATCAAAGCAATTCTTTTTTTTTTTTTTAAAGATTTTACTTATTTATTTGACAGAGAGAGACAATGAGAGAGGGAACACAAACCAGGGGAGTGGGAGAGGGAGAAGCAGGCTTCCCGCTGAGCAGGGAGCCCAATGCGGGGCTCCATCCCAGGATCCTGGGACCATGACCTGAACCGAAGGCAGATGGTTAACGACTGTGCCACCCAGGTGCCGCTAATCCCAGAAATTCTTAATTCTAACAGCCCTGTATACATATATAAGAATAGTTAGTAATACATTTGTAAAAACAGATTTCCCTGTACAAAAATATACAGTCCTCGCTCAAGAGAGAATCATCAGTTGGTTAGTCAAGTCCATCCCCATTTCTGGAAGAACTTAAACATTTAAAGAGAATGTCACCTTAATTATGTACTGACAAATATGTTGGCTTATAATCCTCATGGAAAAGTATCAAAAAGAAGCTCTGAAGAGCTTTTCTTTTTTTTTTTAATAAAAATCCACTGTAAGACTGCTCAGCATTTCATCCCCATTCAGTTGTTCATCACAACATTCAGCCTAATACTGTAAGCTGCCTGGTAGAAACAGATGCTTAAAGATGCGTATATCTTATACAAACTAGAGACTATCTAAGGGACTATTTTGTGTAAAAATGACGTGTACTGTACATCCTTTACTGACTTACTGAGAGGCAATGGGTTTTAAGATGGTGATTTCCAAGATGAACTGCAGAATGTCAAAAACATCTCATTGTATTTTTAAACATAAAATTAAAGATTTTCCTTTTGGAGGAAAAAAAAGGCTTAGTTATACACCAAAAAGAGCATAATGGTTCCATTCAAATGTGACTAACAGTGATGAGAAATGAAACACTCAACAGCTAGTTCAGATCTCCTGTTTCTTGTTTTGTTTTTCCTTCTCTGCTAAATGCAAGCTCTTTGGCGGGGGCAAATGAGACAAAATGCTCTGCCCACCACTACCTTTCCTCTGATGTGCCTTTGTTCTTATCTCCTGGCTGTGTTCCACATAAGACTACAACAAAACCCAACCTGCACAATTATTTTTAGAGCTCTTTCTGTACTGAATATTATTCATAAAACCTGTATGCTTAAGAGTAGAAACTGATTATACCTAGAAAGAGAGACAATTGATGCTCAAAAGTATAAAATGAAGTAAACGTTTTTCACCCAGGAAAGCCAAATCAAAATGAAATTTTAATCTTCAAATAATCATGTGATACTTATCGATATCTATCTATAAAGAGAAAAGAAAGGGGAAAAGAAGATATGAGTTTCTCTCCCTATAAATGATCAAGAATCTCCACAGTTAGCTGTTTAGGCAACTGTTTTTCTAATTAACTACAAAAACACCTTACCTCATTTATTTATTATCTGTAGCAGTCACAAGCCTTGCATTGCTCTTCGTCTTTTTTATTATATAAAAATGATACATTTATATAATAAATACAATACATAAAAATACATAATAAAATTACATAAATGTCTTAACTAAATTGCAAGCTTCTAAGCTGCTTGTGAATTGTTTGATTGATAATACAAAACTGATACTTGTCTGACATAAATTTAATTAGAAAGAAACTACTTCATATTTTCAGGGTGAATCGCTTCTCGGCCTTTTGGCTAAGATCAAGCATATTTTCAGGGTGGCTCCTAAGATTCTTAAAGTGTGGAAGAGGAAAGTGACAGAAAAGTGTAACAGGATATAGGCCATAATCCAGTTACATCGATTACAATGATTTAGAAGTGTGTGAGGAGAAACGAAACACTCAACAACTAGTGCAGATCTGTTTCTTGTTTGTTTTTCCTTTTCTGCTAAATGCAAGCTCTTTGGTGGAGGCAAATGAAACATTAGGACTATTGTGTTAGTTGAATGTCTACTAGTTCATGGTTCTATTTTGTGATGGGAAAAGACGGGCAGTGTCAACCTCAAACAGAATTCTGGTAGAGAAAGTTCATTTCTGCCACCAGATTATTCCACTCTCTCTATGTACCCTCTCTTAACTCTTTTGGCATACCCTAACTTGAATAGAAGTTTAAGATTATTTGCATAATGAAACTGTATGAAGAAGTAGTATTTTTATTTGAAATAAAACAAGTAAGTATAGCTAAAAATATTCTAATCACTCAAAAGAAGGCAGGAAAGGAAGCACAGAGGAACTAAAACCAAAAAGGACAGTAAGAAAACAAATACTAGGATGGCATATTTAAGCCCAACTGTATCAATAATTACATTAAATATAAATGGAGTCCAATTAAAATACATAGACTATCAATTTGTATGAAAAAGCAAGACCCAACCATATACCATCTATAAGAGAAACACTTTAAATATGAAGATACAGGGCGCCTGGGTGGCTCAGTGGGTTAAAGCCTCTGCCTTCAGCTCTGGTCATGATCTCAGGGTCCTGGGATGGAGTCCCGCATCAGGCTCTCTGCTCAGCAGGGAGCCTGCTTCCTCCTCTCCCTCTCTGTCAAATAAATAAATAAAATCTTTAAAAAAATAGATACAAAGATACAAATTTATTAAAATAAGGACAGATACTATATAAATGCTGCATGAGAAAACTGGTGGAGCTATATTAATAATGTTAAAAACAAAACTACAGGCCCAAAATGGCATCACTTAGTTAAGGCCCCAAGTCAGTAAAACAAGAATTAATACCTAACATAACTGCAGTTTTAACTTCCCAGAAGTGTAACCTTTAACCAGTCAACATGAGAATTTCCTGGTCAGCGCTAGGGACTTAACTGAGAGACCCCTTCAGTTCCCCTTAGGAGGGCAACCTTGCCTAAAATAATCTGGATTCTTTGCTAATAATTTCCTTTTTTCCATTCCCTCTTTACCTTTAAAAACCTTTTGCTTTCTGTGGTCCTTTGGACCTCCTCTCTACTTGCTAAGTGGGATGCTGCC
Source organism: Ailurus styani (assembly GCA_002007465.1). Classification (NCBI taxonomy): domain Eukaryota; kingdom Metazoa; phylum Chordata; class Mammalia; order Carnivora; family Ailuridae; genus Ailurus; species Ailurus styani. Next base: position 3,759,567 of record LNAC01000135.1, read on the forward strand.
CAAGTTGTGAATTGGTTAATAAAGCCAACTAGATCTTTAAAATTTACTCAGGGGCACCTGGGTGGCTCAGTCATTAAATGTCTGCCTTCAGCTCAGGTCATGATCCTGAGTTTCCACATCGGGCTCCCTGCTCAGCAGGAAGTCTGCTTTTCCCTCTCCCTCTCTTACTCCCACTACCCCTGCTAGTGGTCTCTCTCTTGCTGTCTCTCTCTGTCAAAAAAAATAAATAAAATCTTTAAAAAAATAATAAAATAAAATTTACCCAGTTGAATTTTTGTTATTTAATAACAAAGTAGACTTAAAAAAACAAAAAGACTGTTACAGAGATAAAAGAGAACATTTAGTAATCATGAGCCAATTTGTCAAGACATACAATCCTAAATGTGTATGTACATAATAATAGAGCATCAAAATATATAAAGCAAAAATGGACAGAACTTTTTAAAAGGAGAAATTAACAGAATTCACAATAATTCTTGGAGATTTTAATATCCCTCTCTCAGTAATAAATAACACATTAAGAAAACAAACAAAAAATTAATAAAGATATGGAAGAATTAAATATTATCAACTTGACCTAAATGACATACAGAAAGAACACTAAATCTAGTAACAGCCAAACGCACATTTTTTTCTAGTGAACATGAAGCATTTGCGAAGGCACACCATACATGCATGGCTATAAGACAAGTCTCAGTAAATTCCACAGATTTAAAATCCTACGGAGTGTGCTTTCTGGCCATAACAATATTTAGTATTAATATTTTCGATGAATTGACTCACTAATAAATATTCCTCCTTATCTCTGGTAATACCTATTTTCTTGAAGTCTACTTTGTCTAATATTAATATAACCCAACCAGCTGTATTATGCAGTGTTTTATATGTTATGTATATATTTTTAAATGCATTTGTGTGTTTACATTTAAAGTGCTTCTCTTAAAAAATACACATAAATAAAGTGCTTCTCTTACAGGAGCATAATGTTGGTTCTTGCTTTTTTATTCAAACTTTAAATAATAATATCTAGAAAGTTCCCAAAGATTTGGAAATTAAGCATCACACTTTTTAAAAAAATATTTATTTATTTGAGAGAGAAAGAGATAATGAAAAAGAGAATGAGCAGGGAGGAGAGAGAGAAGCAGGCTCCCCACTGAGCAGGAAGCCCAGTGTGGGCTGGATCCCAGGACCCTGGGATCATGACCTGAGCCAAAGGCAGATGCACAACCAACTGAGTCTCTCCACCAAGGTGCTCCAAGCAACACACTTCTAAATAACCTATACATCAGATTTACATGAGTTAGTAAGTCTTAAGGTAAATTAGAAAATATGTTGAACTAAATAACAATGAAATCTTAAAATATCAAAATTTATGGGATGCAAATATTTAGAGGAAAATTGATAGTTTCAAATGTTTCCATTAAAAGGAAAAGAGATCTCAAATCAATGATCCAGTTTCAATCTTAAAAAGCTAGAAAAATAGTAAATGGGATGCAAAGTAGAAAGAAGGAAATAACAGAAACTAAAGGCAGAAATCAATGAGACAGAAAATAGATAAAACAGGGAAAATCAAAGTGAAAGATGATTCTTTAATAAAACGAATAAGCCTCTGGCAAGACTGGTCCCAAACACTTGTGTTTCAGAACACACAGATTTCTAATAATAGGAATAAACGAGGGGACATCACCACAGACCCTACAGACATTGAAAAGCTAATAAGGAGGTATTACGAAAACTTTTATCCCATTTATAGATGGGATAATGCCATCAAAATCACAATTTAGCAATAATTACTTACCAAAACAGTGCAAGAGAAAAATTCAAATAGCCCCAAATGTATTAAATAAGTTAAATTTGTAATTAAAAGCAAAACAAACACCAGGCCCATTAGGATGGCTATTATCTTAAAAAAATGTATTTGTGAGGATGTGGAGAAATTAGAACTTTTGTGCATTGCTGGATGGAATGTAAAATGGTGCAGATGCTGTGGAAAACAGTACAGCAATTCCTTAAAATATTAAACATGTAATTACCATGCAATCCAGAAATTCTACTTTTGGATATATGCCCAAAATAAGTGAAAGCAGGGACTTGAAGAGATATTTGTATACCATGTTTACGGCAACATTATTTACAATCGACAAATGGTGGAAACAAGCTGACTGTCCACCAAAAGATGAACAGATAAACAAAATGATATATACATAAAATGGAGTATTATTCAGCCTTTAAAAAGAAGGTAATTCTGTCACATGCTATAACATGGATGAGCCTTGAAGAAGTGAAATAAGTCAGTCATCATAAAAGGAGAAATGTCGTATCATTCCTCCCATATGAAGTTCCAAGAGTAGTCAAAAATTCATAGAGGCAGACAGTAGAATGGTGGTAGGCTGCCAGGAGGGGAGTTAAATGTTTAATGGTTATAGGTCTTCAGTTGGGGAAAATAAGTTGTTCTAGAGATGGATAGTTGTGATACTTACACAATGTGAATATAGTTAATGCCAATGAATTGTACACTTGCAAAAGATAAAAATGGTAAATCTTATGTATAGTTTACCACAATAAAACCCAAATAAACAAAAAACCCACCTGTAAAGAAAACTAAAAGCCCCAGGGGCTTCACTAGTGAATATCAAATACTTACAGAAGAAATAACACTAATCTTACACTGAGGCTTTCAGAAAATAGAGGACAGAATACTTATCATTTTGTTTCATGAGGCCAACATAACCTGGATAAGTAGTACAATTGTATGAAGTAAAGGTCTGAATATTGGCCAGATGGTTATAGTGCAGTTTTTCTCACAGACTTAGTGTTTCTCATTATAGTTTCAAATTATCAAGTGTTTGTCAGAAACAAAACTTGAGGCTATCTAAAAGGGAGAAACATAGCTAAGAGCTTTCTAGGCATGTTTTATTGTGCTTTAATTGCCAAGGCTGGTATTTAGTTCGAGTTCCTCCAGTTCAGAACAGAGAAAAATGCAGGTAACAAAAATCTCCACAAATCCTTGTTTGGTGTTTGGAAAGTTTTTATGTACTACTGAAAGAGTTTTGTGGTCCTCATCCTTCATTTAACTTAGCTCAAACTAATTCTGCCATATCAAATTCTAGTCCATACAATCAAATGGTATTTCTTTTACTTACTTTGCCGGTAGGTTCCCAATTGCAGCTTACCATCCCAGAGTGGTTCTTCCTATGAAGTCCTGTCAAGGTCAAAACGAAACAGAATTAGCATGACTTTAGGGCAAAGGCCCTCTGAGATTTCAATGCCATGACTCAGTCATGAGTAACTACTCATTGGCTAGAGAAATCACAAAGGAACAGATCCAGAAAGGAGCTGAAGCTCATACAAATATCAGAGTGACAGAATTTCATTATCAATAACATTTACTATACTTATAAGTACACAGTATGCCATGAAATGCTGACAGATTTCCTGCCAGCTTAGATATAGCTAAGTGTGCACTTATTTTAGAATGCAAGGAAAAGCACAAATACACAAAATGACTCAGGTTCCACATAGAGTATGACAAGCCAAGGAGAAGATGGTTTTAATACTACTTCTCTGGGCTCATCACTGCTACCAGCAGCCTTGGTATAGGTTGACTTATGAGGAAGAGATCTCTGTCCTACCTCCAAATTTTGGCTAGATGCTTTGCTTCCTACTAAAATGGAGCCCTTTTCACAATGATTCACCTATCTGTCTTACCATACCAACAAACTACACCATATTCTACCCAAAAATGTAAGATGTACAAGGACATTTCACGTTATAAACATGAAAGTGTTTTTCTTAAGTAACTGCAAATTTAATTTTTGTAGAATAATAATTTTAAGTACTTTTTAAAAAAGATTTTATTTATTTTTTTGACAGAGAGAGATCACAAGTAGGCAGAGAGGCAGGCAGAGGGAGAGGGGGAAGCAGGCTCCCTGCTCAGCAGAGAGCCCGATGTGGGGCTTGATCCCAGGATCCTGAGATCATGATCCGAGCCAAAAGCAGAGGCTTAACCCACTGAGCCACCCAGGCACCCGTTTTAAGTACTTTTTAAATAAAAAGGATAACTTCGATTGAAGGAAATACTCTATACTAAAATTTAAAAATTGAAAAAGTCTTCAAGGAAATAAAAGCCCAATCCCAGTTTATCTTTCACGTAAATCTCAATTAATAAAAAAGTCAAGTATTTGCCATGTGGGAGGCCCTATTCCCCCCCCTTTTTTTTTTTAGAGAGAGAGAGTGCAAGTGCATGCAGAGGGTGGGGGCATGCAGGGTGAGAGGGAGAGAGAGAATCCTAAGCAGGCTCTACTCTCACTACATGGGGCTCGATCTCACAACCCTGAGATCATGACCTGAGCTGAAATCAAGAGTCCGATTCTTAAATGATTGAGCCACCCAGGTGCCCCTGTGAGGCCCTATTGTAAGTACTTTACATGTATTTTCTTTTCTTTTCTTTCTTTCTTTCTTTCTTTCTTTCTTTCTTTCTTTCTTTCTTTCTTTCTTTCTTTCTTTCTTTAAGATCTTTTTTATTTATTTGACAGAAAGAGAGAGCACAAGCAGGGAGAGTTGCAAGCAGAGAAAGAGGGAGAAGCTGGCTCCCCACTGAGCAGCGAGTCCAATGGGGGACTCTGATCCCAGGACCCTGGGATCATGACCTGAGCCAAAGGCAGCTGCTAAACCGACTGAGCCACCCAGGTGCCCCTACATGAATTATCTTATTTAACCTCTATTTCCCTATCAAGGGGTACTGTTTTTATACCCACATTATAGAGGAAAAATCCATACAGGATGACATAAAAGAACATGATTAAGGTCACCCAACCCATAAATGATGACACTTCAATTTCAACCCAATCAGTCTAACTGGAGAGTCCGTGCTCCTTTTCCTTGTTTTGTTTTTCTACATCTTTGCTATCCACATACATACAGTTCACCCATTTACTTTCTACTTTTGTACACCACACATACAAGAAGGATCACAGCACTGATTCTCCAGTCTTTACTGGAGTTGCTAATTTGTTGTAACTAATTCAAAGAGACCCAGAATTCCTTCTCCCCATTTACCCCCTTCATCTTTTGCAATTCTGTTTCTTTCTTGGGCCTTAATTAAATAGCAACCAATGCCAGTGGGAGACACTAGTACCCAGATTCAGGAAAGTATAGTTTGTTCGTTTGGTTTTTTTTTTTTTTTTTAGTATTCCAATCTCAAGATACAAAGTGCTTTTGTATCACTTAAATAATGGAACATTTTAATACTGGTCTTCTACTTCTACACAGCTGAGGAGTAGAGGCAAAGAAGGACTTACTTCCTTTCTAAGCTTGATCCTAGGACTGCTTTTTCACATCTCAATACTACTAGAAGAGCACCAGAGAACCAGAGCAAACAGTACTGCTGTTTGTGTGAGTCTATAACAATTATCTTTGGAGCAGTCAGCTGGCTCTGAGAAAAAACTATTTGTTAGGCTCCCCAAGAATGATTCCCAGTTGTCTCAGCTCAGTGAAATCTCAGGGAAAGAAACCACTGTTAATCACACACTAAATGTCTGCCCTCCATTTAAAAGTTAATTCCCCTTTGATGTTTCCTGGGTTCTGAGCATCTTTTAAATAAATAAATTAGTGAGACATTTGTGTTTTTCTCTTTGTCACTGTTTAGCTTTTCTTCTCAGCTGGGAAGCTGGTACAAAGGTTTCATTCAGAGAACAAACATCATCTAGATAAAACTGCACTAACATTACCTGAGAGGCTAGCATTAATGAGAGCAAATTAAAGTGCTATTGTTGTACTGTTTTTGGATAGTGAAAGCCTACCGGTAAGAAACACTTAAGTATCAACTACACTGCAGTGAAGACTGAAGCTTCAATTAACCCTGGCAATTTCGGAGAACTCCAAGGGTGACCATCTGTGAGGCAAACAGCTCAGAAAACTCATACATCTTGTTTTCATCTTTGTTTGGATGATTATAATTTCAGGGTATAAATAAGGCTATTAGCAAGAACAGAACAACAACAATAATTATAGTAAGTATTTGCAGAGCACTTTGATCACACTATGACATCAGTCACTTTGCAGCTTCAAAATGGAAAGCTCATGCTCAGTGGGTTGCTCACCACGACCACCCTTAAAGGTGGCCACACCATGTTCTCACTAGAGGCTACTGGGATTCACAAGTTATTTCTTTAATGGATTGCATGTCAATCCATCTCAAAGCAGCCTCGATCCATACCATTCTAATTACTCTGGAAGTTGTTTCCAAAATCATGGTGCTAGATCAGAATGAAATCTGTTTTAACTCATCCACCCGGCATTTCACGTTTGTGTGCACTGTAGTAACTTCTGGAGGCATTAATCAGATTTGGTGGGCTGAAAAAGGGTACTAAGTTACATGTATACTTTATGTGCTATCAGTCCTTATAAGTTCTAGTAAAAAAAGTGCACAAGGATGAAATTAATGTAGTTCATCCCTTAATGAGACTTCTGCTTTCCTGTTCATTGCAAAGGTCTCTATCCCTAGGTACACCAGATGGCAGAAGGTACTTGTGCCTGTATGCAGGATTTACTCAGTCATGTTTTGGACTAATGTATCAATAAGGCTGCCCTGTTACAAAATGTAATATTATAAAAAAATTCAAATCATAGTTGTTAGATATAAAAAATCTGAAATACAGAATTAGTGAATAAAGGTGTCCAAATGACTGTATCTCCATAATTTCAAAAGAACATGGAATTTAGGTAGATAGAAGCTGTAGCACTGTGTAAATTCTATTTTAAAGAACTACAACGAGTTATAACTTGCAAAAAAGCAAGGCAAACTGTACCATGGACTGTCAGGAAAAATTTTGACTGCAAAACCACAGGAGGCATGATAGTTAGAAAAAGGGCCAAAGAACAAAAAGTAAAACTCACAGGAACAGTACAATTTCTACATGAAAAGACAAACTGAAAGTTTCCAGAGCAATACAGAATTCTCTAAGAATTTACAGTAGGTGGCCAAAGTATGTTAGATTCCTCAATAGATGAACCTGAGCTTTCTACCGATAATGGTCAGGTGCTACTCTGACTAGGATCATTCATTTTTTCCCTCTTATCTTGAAGAGCCTTCTTGGACTGGTCCTCTGCCGATCCTTAGGTCTTTTATCCAATAGGAAACAGATCCCTGATTTCCTTGTGGTCTTGTGATTACTTGGAGCATGTGTGATTATTCCAACATCTTGTTCTCATTCAAAAGATTAGTCTTCCTAAAAACTCAGCTTCCTAGTTTCTCTTGCAGTTGGAGGAAATGTAGTTCCAAGTTCTGGATGACAGAAGTCTGCTAAGGGGTTATAAAGTCTTTCTTCGCTATGGAGGGAAAGGGGCCAGAGGATAGCTTGCTGGCTCAAACTCACCCTACCTCTTTCCTGAACTTAGATGCTATCCTGTGTACAGAGTAGGAAAGGGGTTTAACTCTTGACAGCACCACTGAACAGGTAAACCAATGTCAGTTACCACCTTCGCTCTGGACTTCTTTGTAGGTAAGAAAAACAAATCCTTATATATTTTAGCCATGGTTAGATTTTCTGTTATTTTTCATCTAAGAGGATTTCTAACATACAATATGCACTGATGTTAAGCCCTGGGAATTCAGGGACAAATCCATTTGGTTTCTGCCCTCAAGAAATTTACCATCAAGTGAAGAAGAATGAAATGCAAATAAAGAGTCCTGACACAGGTGTGGTAGAGGTGGTATAAGGTGCTATTAGAGCACAGAGGAATGAATGATTAAAGTCCACTGGCAGTGGCCAGGGAAAATTTCCTGGTGTAAGAAAAAATCTGTGCTGGGTCTGGAAGGATGAGCAGCAATATTTCAACAAGATAAGGATAAAAAGCAGGGCATCTCAGACAGAGGGACTGGCACAATTAAAGACAAAGAAGTGTGAAAACATATGCTATGTTCAGGAAATAAAAAGTAATTTGGAAAAAGATGCTAATTAAAGTATCTTTGAAAATGAGTTAGGGTCTTTAAGACTAAAGACAAGAAGAAGTATAATAAGCAGTGTATCCCAATTGAAAAGTGGTTAACAATTCTGAAACCACTATAAAAATATACCAGAATTGAACAATTAAGAAATAGATAGTAGATGGTGGGAACCAGGTTTCTCACCGGGAATGGAAGGTTATAAACAAATGAGGGGAGAAAGTTGAAATGATCCATGTGGTAATGGATTAGAACTGGAATCATCAGTATGAACTCATGTTTAACTTAATATAAATACAGATATTATATGCAGAAATATTTGTAGATATGTATATACACAAGTTAGTATACACACATATATTTCCCTACTCTGCTGGCTTAGAAGGCCTAGAAGTAAGCACATCCCAGTAGCAACAAGCACATGAATCACCCAGATCTTGGTTTCTAATATCATTCTCTAGTAAAAGGAACTAGGGCTCCTTGTAGAAATGACTGATGCTAGCTAGGACCGGGGCAGGGAATATACAAGATGAGCCTGTAGCATCTTTTAGTGCCAGAAAGTAAGGGAGTGCTCACAAATAAAACAAAACCAAAACCCCACAATGAAAGAGGTACGTCAATGGGACATGTGAGCCAATTGAAAGAGTCCCTAATAGCCAAAGATGAAACACTTTGAGCAACAAAATAGTTTTGGGTTATAATCCCCAAAATAAAATATCTGTATGTCCGTGTGGATATAAATGATTGAATAAATAATAAATGAAGGAAAGAAGACAAATCTCCCGTGCAGAAGAATTCCAAATAATTTATGTAGATATTCCACCCTCAAGGAAGTGGACCATAACTTCTCGTTCCTTAAGTGTGGGCTACACATAGTGACTTCCTTCTAAAGAGTACAGTAGGAAAGAGGGGGAAACTTAACTTTGCAGTAGAGAAACTTGACCAACACTACTCAGTCAGGTGGTCAAAGTTAACATCAACAGTGGATGTCATGTAGACAGCATGTATTCTTGATATGATGTAATGAGAATGGCACTTTGCCTCTGTATTCTTCTTCCTCCCCCAAACCCATAACCCCCAGTCTAATCATAAGAAAAACATCAGACAAATCCCAATTTAGGGACATTCTATAAAATACCCGACAGTACTCCTCAAAACTGTCAAGGTCATCAAAAAGCAAGTGAATCTGAGAAACAGTCAGGGCCAAGAAAAACCTAAGGAGACATGATGACTAAATGCAATGTAGTGTTGGGATACCTGGTGGTGCCATCAGTTGGGTATCCTTTGGCTCAGGTCATGATCTCAGGGTTTTGGGATTGAGCCCCTTCCCTCCTCATCAGGCTCCATGCTCAGCATGGAGTCTGCTTGGGATTCTCTCTCCCTTTCCCCCTGCCCCTTCCCTCCATGTTCATGCTCTTTTTCCCTCTCTGTCTTCTCAAATAAATAAATGAATCTTTAAAAGAAAAAACAAAATGCAATGTGGTGCCCTGAGATCCTAGAACAGAAAAAGGATATTAGGTGAAAACTAAGGAAATCTGAGTAAACTATGTACTTTAGTGAACAGATAACAGAACAGAAATATATCAATATTGGTTCATTAATTATGATAAATATACCATACTAATGTTAAGAGGTTAATAATAGGGGAAACTCAGTATGGAGTATATGGTAGATATGTAATTTTCACAATTTTTCTATAAAGCTAAAACTGTTCTAGAACTAAAAGTTTATATTAAAAAATTAACTTTGTATGCTTACAGCCTATGATGTGAGAGGCAGGTGGGGGTGGGGATGGGGAGGTGTTTATAAGGTTGGAAATTTATGCCCGAGCCAGATAGTGAGGAAACTTTATGCCAGACTAGGAATTTGATTGTCTTCTTCCTTTTCCTTCCTCCCTCCCTCCCTTACTATCTTCCTTCCTTCCTTCCTTTTTCTTTCTCTCTTTTTCTTTTTTTCAAGATTTATGTATTTACTTGAGATAGACTGAGAAAGCACATGGGAGGGAAGGGCAGAGGGAGAGGAAGAGAGAGTCTCAAGTAGATGCCATGCTGAGCGTAGAGCCAGAGCTGGGGCTTGACCCCATGACCCTGAGATCATGACCCCGGCCAAAACTAAAAGTTGGAAGCTCAACTGACTACACTACTCAAACACCCCTAGGCAGTTTCTATAGCCACTGACAAGTAAAGAGTTTTATACAGGTGAGCCACATAATCAGATCTGTATGTTATAAAGATTGTTATGATGCTTGTATACTACCAAACATGAGGTCCTATACCAAACTGGTAAAAATCAAAGTTCTGGGACTGTGCATATATAGCTTTTTAAATCTTCATGTGATCCTGGTGCACATCAATTATTAAGAACCACTCCTAGGGATGCCTGGGTGGCTCAGTTGGTTAAGTGGCTGCCTTCAGCTCAAGTCATGATCCCAGGGCCCTGGGATCAAGTCCCACATTGAGCTCCTTGCTCAGTGGGGAGACTGCTTCCCTCTCTGCCTCTGCCTGCTGCTCTGCCTGCCTGTGCTCTCTCTCTCTGACAAATAAATAAAATCTTAAAATAAAAAAAAAAGAACCACTCCTATATAGAATTAATTAAAGGAGAGCCCCAAATAATAAGAATCCGTGAGAGATCATGGGAACCAGAAAAGATAATAGCATGAGAATCAAGGAAGGGGCCAAGTCAAGACACACTTTAGAGGCAGAATCAGTAGATCCTTTGAAATGACCAGACAGGGCGCCTGGGTGGCTCAGTGGGTTAAAGCCTCTGCTTTCGGCTCAGGTCATGATCTCAGCGTCCTGGGATCGAGGCCCGCATCGGGCTCTCTGCTCAGCGGGGAGCCTGCTTCCTCCTCTCCCTGTCTCCCTGCCTGCCTCTCTGCCTACTTGTAATCTCTCTCTCTGTGTCTAATAAATAAAATAAAATCTTAAAAAAAAAATGACCAGATAAAAGTAGGATGAAGTCAAATATGCAGGATGAAGCCAAACATGGAACAAGATCTCTAGCCTGGGTAACTGGGTAGAGGATGAGACTATTCAAGACAGAGTTCAGAAAAAAGGTAGATAATGGTGGGATGGTAGTAGGGAAGAGAAGACAGTAAGTTCAGTTTGCACGTGACAAATTTTAAGGATCCCACAATATATTTATGTGGATATTGCCAACTGATAGTTGGAAATGAATTTAGGTAATTGGTAGGCATTGGTAGAAATGTCAATTTGGGATACAAGTCACTGATTTACAGGTGGTGGATGAAGTCATGATGAATTGATTGAGAAAAAAATGAGACAAATGGAACTCATGGTAATACAATACTTAGAGGACAGGTAGAGCAAGAGGAGCTAGCTAATGTGATCAAAAACTAAAGAATACTAAAAGAAAAAATTAAAATAAATAACAGGCTTTGACCTTTATCAAAGTATTTTGATCCTGGCTGTGCCAGCAGAAGGCAGGTCAATGGGGTAGGGTAGGGAAGGTAATGAATGTAGATGACTATCATGGGCAGTAGAAAGGAAAAGAGAGAAGTTCAATCACATCTTGAAGGTGTTGCCTGATCAAAGAAGAGTATTTGTTAAGTTACAAGGAATCTTGAGTATCTTTGTAGAATGAGAGAAAACCCAATGTTGAAAAATAGAATGAAAATAATGGAAAGAGATAGATTGTTGACAAGTTTTAAGATGTGGGAGGAAGGAAGGGGACACCAAAAATTTGTCAGTCACATAGGGTGTCAAGAACAATCTCATCCTCTCATGAGTGAGAACAGGTAAATTTGTAGTGGAAGGGAAGGTTGTTCAGTGACTCCTTTCCCAGCGTCATATTCCTTGTGAAAAGTAAGAGACTGCAAGGTAGGGAACCTTAGGGAGGAACAGAGAAAAAAATGGAAAAGAAAACTAACAACATTTGCGTAAAGAAATGTTAACAACTAATTGGCCCATCTGAAGTTGCAACTCAAATTAGCAATCACTTATTGGTTGCCTCCTGAGCACTCACTCCCCATTAAAAGCTCATGGATTTCAGATCTCTGAGTTTGTAGAGACATGGAGACATGACTGAAACCAGAATTTATTTTCTCACAGTGGTGGAAGCTAAAAGTTCAAGATCAAACTGGCATCAAAGTTGGTTTCTGGTGAGGTATCACTTGCTGGCTTGTAGATAGCTGTGTCTTCAGATGGCCTTCCCTGTTGCATGCTGTAGACAGAGATATCTCTCTGGTGTCTCTTTCTTTTCTTATAAGGACACAGTTTTATTGGATTAGGGACCCACCAATATGACCTCACTTAACTTTTATTACCTTCATAAAGGCCCCATCTCCAACAGTCAGTCACTCTGGGGGCTGGGGCTTCAACATATGAATTGGGGTGGGAGTGGGTCACAGTTTAGTACGTAATGAAAGCCATCTTAGAGACTTGAGTGGGCCTGGGCTCAGAATGGCACAACTTTAGGATGAAACTAACTCTGAGGAAGGAAAATTGGAAAGATAAAAGGAAGTTAGGCGTCACTGTTAAGTAGCTGGATTATGTTTCATTTGAAGCCTATCCCACCTCTGGCTTTTTCAGTTATTAAGCCAATACATTCCTTCAATTATTTAAGCCAATCTAAGTTTTCTGTTATCTGCAACCAAAATTAACCCTGATAGACCCATTACATGATTTCCCTACCACCTGGCAGTCCGGGGGCAATATATTTGTTTTTATCTATATTAGGTCTGTCCAGGCTGGTAGTACAAAAAGTAGTGGTGATTTAGGATGGTGCAACTGAGGGAGAATATAAATGATGGCCATCAAGTAAACCCAAAATGACCAGAAATAAAAAATAAAGAGGACAGAGGAAAAGGAGGGATGAAGGTGGGGTGCAGCTGATGGACGTGATGTGGCTTAAGTCTGGGTTAAACAGAAATAAGGGGAAAGGAGGGGGTACCTGGCTGGCTCAGTCGGTGAAGCATGTAACTCTTGCTCTCAAGATTGTAAGTCAGAGCACCATGTTGGGTGTAGAGATTACTTAAAATAAAATCTTAAAAAAGAAAAGAAATAAGGGGAAGAGAAGAGAGAGAGAGAACCTACTGGTTACTAATTAGGCCTTCTGAGTTTGTTAACCCATGTTACCTAGTAACAAAAACTATGACACTGTAACAATGAGAAGGAAATCCTGCTTTGAATGAGAAGCTCTTAAGTGTGGCTAGAAAAAACCACAAGGTTATAAACACCTATGAAATAAAAACACTTTAGAGTGGACAAAAGCTAAAACATGGACTGCCATTCACCCCCTTATTTTAACCTCCTTAAGGTCATTATAATAGATTTCCAACCCTTGCTCTTTAGGAACAATCTTTAATAGATGGACACATCTATTACAATAGGGTTTGGGGCACCTGGCTGGCTCAGTCAGTAGAGCATGCAACCCCTGATCTCGGGGTTGTGAGTTCAAGCCCCTTGTTAGGTGTAGAGATTACTTTAAAAACAAAAACAAAAACAAAACAAAACAAAAAACCCACACACATTTAAAAACAAACAGGGTTTGTCAAACTGAGGTCCTACTGACAATTTTTTAAAATCGTGTTTTTATTATGATAATGATCTAAAAATAAAATCAAAAGGAGCAAACATGTCACTGCTACTTGATTTCAGTGCCTATGTTTGCATTTATGATCTTGTTGGCAACAAGCAGCACAGATATAATATGGAAATGATGCATCTGAATATACTGCAAAAAATTCTGCAGTATTTCAAACTGAGAAAAGTGGTGAGGGAATTGACAAGACACACAGCACACAATAGTAAAGATGGGCTAAAGTCAAAAGAACCTGTGTGGTGGAGATCAGTACCTTGTTAATAGTGAGAGCTGTAGCTGGGTTTTGGTAACATACCAGCAGTCACATTATGCTGTAAATTTGAATTTTATTGGCTTTGTGATGATAGCTGTACTTTTTAAAAAATATTTCATTTATTTATTTGTCAGAGAGAGAGAGAGAGAGAGAGCACAAGCAGGGGGAGCAGAAGGCAGAAGTAAAGGGAGAAGTAGACTCCTTGCTGAGCAGGGAGCCAGATGTGGGGCTCGATCCCGGGACCCTGGGATCATGACCTCAGCTGAGGACAGCTGCTTAACCAACTGAGCCACTCAGAAGCCCCTCATTTGTACTTACATTGATTTTATAGTTGAACAAGAGTTCTGAGCACAAGAAGCTTATACCTAGATTTGTGTAACAATGTAAGTCAATTCAAGTCAACCCAGGGGCCTGAGAATTTTTTTTTTCTTTTAAATGGAGGTTTATACATTTTTCAATATTGAGAAATACTACACTAGGAGATTCTGTTCTAGAGAATTCTCCTCTTATTTCTCCTTAATAGCTGAAATACCCCAAAGTAGGGCAGAATCACCTCAAGTCTTCTTGGAAAGCAATTTCAGGTGAAGAGGCAAGGGTTTGGATTAAGTTGAATCCAGGCTCTGGGACTTGCTACCACACAACCTCTGATAGGATATTTAACTTTGTTCATCTCAATTTCCTCAAAAGGTGGCTAATAAGATTATTTTAAGATTTAGGAAGGTCAGAGAAGGTGATTTATGCAACATATATATGTAACATAGTGCTGGGTACATGGTAAGTGTTCAATAAACCTAGCTGATATTACTGTTGTTATCATTAGTCTGGTTCTTCTTACAACTTCCACAGGGCTTCATAAACACCACAGCACCAAGCCTTCCACCGTGCTGCTTAGTTTAAACAGCCTTAAAGTAGTCCCAACTTCCCAAGAAGGTAAAAGGCTAATTTACCAGTGAAGTGGGGAAGTAGAATAGAAAGTGCTGAATCAAATATATAATAAGCCTCAAGTTCAAGCCCTGGTCCGAACCTCTATTATCACGACTTTAGAAAAGTCACTTACTTTGCCTGAATCTATTGACTCATTCGTAAAATGGAGAGAATTCTTAAGTTACAAAGTTCTTGCACAGAACATTATAAACTACATAACACTTCACAAATGTAAAGTCAAGTTACTATTCGGTGAATTTCAGAAACATTTCTAAATGGCACCCCTTAAAGCCCGAAAAGGAAAAAAATATATCACACCAAAAATTCCCACCTCCCACTGTCCAGCCATCAGGTTCTGAGGTGGTGAATGAGGACAAGCCAATTAAAGTACAGTCAAGCCTTTACTTACTGCAACAGTGCAAGCAAGAGGCAAAGAGAAGCACCAGCTCTGAGTGTTCTATTTTTCCCTGTGGACCAGCACTAGATGAGGATCACGTAGATGCAGCACTAAATGGGGGAAACTATCTCCTGTCTTCCCATGGATTCATGGGCAGAAGGGGGTTAGAGGTGGGGGAAGAAGAGCAAGGAGTGAAATGGTACTGAGCCAAAGCGGAGAAAGTATCTCAGCAGCAGTCCCCATTACTGAGCTCGACTGCCCAGGGGAGCCCTGACTGCAATCCCTCCAGAAAACTGCAATGTACTGGCTGTGGAAATGGCAGCTTCTGCCCGTGAGGCCTTCCAGGAAAAGTCTTGTCATTGCCTGTGGTCAGGTCTGAAACATCACACATAGGATTCTGACCTGGAGCTGGACTCTTCACCCAAGGAAATAATGAATACAAACATTCCTTACCCAAACATATAATAAATCTTATTCTAAGAAATTATATAAACTAAAAAAATCAATAAACTTAAGAATGATTTTCTAAAGCCCATGAATAATGCCAGAGCAAGTTGCTTAAAAATAATTGAGAATATTCTTTTTTTTTTTTTTAAAGACCTTATTTTTAACCAATCTCTACACCTAACATGGGGCTTGAACTAAAAACCTGAGATCAAAAGTTGCATGCTCTACCGACTGGCATCACAAGAGAATATTACATTCTTTATCTTCAAGGATCACATCATGTAAAGAAACCTTAGTAATCTTCAACCTAAATGGGTTAATGCCTCTGCTTTCGGCTCAGGTCATGATCCCAGGGTCCTGGGATCGAGGCCCGCATCGGG
>LNAC01000135.1:3775572-3803353 GCA_002007465.1 Ailurus styani
AAAAAAAAAAAAAAAAAAAAAAAGTTCTTATTTCTAAAGTCATCTGTAACTCAACTGTTAGGAGCTCAGCACCACATTTTCTATAGAAACATTTTATTTTTTTTTTAATTTTTAAAGATTATTTATTTATTTATTTGAGGAGAGAGAGATCACAAGTAGGTAGAGAGGCAGGCGGAGGGGCAGGGTTGGGGGGGGTGGCAGGCTCCCAGCTGAGCAGGTAGCCCGATCCGGGTCTGGATCCCAGGAGCCTGAGATCATGACCTGAGCTGAAGGCAGAGGCTTTAAGCCACTGAGCCACCCAGGCACCCACCTATAGAAACATTTTAAATGGTGATTAAGATAGAAGGTTAGCCCACACATGTTTTTTAAATCCATGATGTGGATGAAAAGAAATTTGTTTTGTTTGTTTTAAATGATCTTAGAAAACTGGCAAATTCCATTTTCCCAACAGTTGAAACACTGCCAATCCATACTGCCTGGGGCAACGTGAATCTTATTTAATACAAAAACAGTATGATTAAATGATGATTCTTTTAAAACAACAACAACAAAACCCCATAAAACCTGTCAGCCATTTCTTTGCCACCTGGTAACATAAAGTGTGTCTACAAAGTGATGCTGTTTAACTAAGAAGTAGACCCGTGCATCAAAATAAGTGTTGACCCTTCAAGTAAGTCTTTGAGAGATTACTACTTATTAAAGTAATAAACATCTTTGAAATTCCATTTTCAGATAATGTCCTCATAGCAGGCTTACTGATTCTTTTTTTTTAATTTTTATTTTTTAAAATTTTTTAAACTCAATTAGCCAACATATAGTACATTATTAGTTTCAGAAGTAGAATTCAGCAATTCATCAGTTGCATGTAACACCCAGTGCTCATCATATCACATGTCCTGTCTCTCAGTTACGCCATCTCTCCATCCCTCTCCCCTCCAGCAACCCTGTTTGTTTCCTATGATTAAGAGTCTCTTATGGTTTGTCTCCCTCTCTGATTTCTTCCCATTATATTTTCTCTCCCTTCCCTTATGATCCTTTTGCGCTATTTCTTACATTCCTCATATGAGTGGAACCATATGATAATTGTCTTTCTCCGATTAGTGCTTATTGATTCTTTTCATATCCTCAGTAGAGGCAAACCCTTTGCTTTAGGAACAGTCTGAAACAGTCATACCTCATAAATCAAGTTCACACAGTACACACTCTACTACCACAAATGATAGTATCCTTTGTGTTTATTCTTTTTTAAGAAGCCAAAACTATCTGGAAATAAGAGCTGAATTTTTTAAAGTTTTTAAAAAATAAATCAATAGCAAAAATAGAAAATATACAAGGGAAAAGATTCCTCTTATGATTGCAACAAAAATAATATGAAATACCTAGGAATAAACTTAGCCAGAAATATGCAGGACTGATATGAAGAAAGCTATACAACTCTACAGAAGGGCATGAAAGATAATTTTAATAAATAGGAAGACAGTACATGGGTTTCTGAAGCTGAAGATTCAATATTGTAAAAATGCAAATTCTCACCAAAATCATCCATAAAATTAAAGAAATCCCACTTAAAATTCCCAAAATGTTTTTGAGGAACTTGAACAAATAATTTAAAAGTTCATCTGGAGGGCGCCTGGGTGGCTCAGTGGGTTAAAGCCTCTGCTTTCGGCTCAGGTCATGATCTCAGCGTCCTGGGATCGAGGCCCACATCGGGCTCTCTGCTCAGCAGGGAGCCTGCTTCCTCCTCTCCCTGTCTCTCTGCCTGCCTCTCTGCCTACTTGTAATCTCTCTCTCTGTGTCAAATAAATAAATAAAATCTTTAAAAAAAAAAAAAAAAAAAAGTTCATCTGGAAGAATAAACATGCCGAGAAAGTGCCAGGAAAATACTGGAAGGGAAACAGTGATGCTACTTGTGGTAGGATTGGGTTAAGTGGGAGTGAGGAAGAGCTTACCCTTCCAGATATTATAGTGCACTATAAAACAAGTATATCTTAGCCATGTCTACAGTGCCAGGATATACAGTCAAAGCAGTGAAACAGAATAGACAGTCCAGAAACTAGATAAAATGTATGTAAGAATTCCACTTGTAATAAAGCTAGCATTTCAAAGCAGTGGGTTAAAGCTGGACTACTCAAAAAAGTGTATTAAGAAAATGGGCTACCAGAGAGCTTGGCTGGCTCAGTCAGGGGAGCATGTGACTAGATCTTGGGGTTATGGGTTTGAGCCCTACCTTACAAGCAGAACTTGGAAGGAAGGAAGGAAGAAAGAGGCACCTGGCTGGCTCAGTTGGTGGAGCATGGGACTCTTGGTCTTGGGGTTATAGGTTTGAGTCTCATTTTGGGAGTAGAGAATACTTAAAAAATAAAACAAAATCTTAAAAAAAAAAAAAGTAAAAGGGCTACCTATTTTGGAAAGAATAAAATTATATGCCTATATACACCAAAATAAATTCCAGACAAGTTAAAGTTTTTAATGTAAAAAATACTCCTTAATAGGCCTAGAAATATATAGGTGAATAATTAATAAAAAGTAGGGGTAGAAAAGACTCTTTTGAACATGATACCAAAGATATAAAGTAAAAAAGGAAAGAAAAAGACTAATAGATTGTTTTAAAAAAATGTAAATAATAGATTGTTTTTAAAAATGCAAAAACAATAGATTGTTTTAAAAAGACTAATAGATTGTTAAAAAAATATATGCTATAAAAGACTCTGGTGGAGATACTTGCAAAACACTACAATGTATCACTGATACATAAGGAATGCTTAAAAAATACTAAGGAATAGTTAGAAAATACTTAGAAATGACCTCAGTACAAAATATGCCAATGCCATCAACAAACATTCACAAAAGAAATGAAAATGGCCACCAGACACTTAAAAAATATTCATCACACTAATAAAAAGTGTCTTTTTGGGGACGCTTTCAATGGCAAGTAACAGAAGACCCTATCCAAACTGGCTTAAATAATAAGAGAATAATATCTCTCATAACTGGAAGTCCAGAGGTTGGGCAACTTCTAGGTATGGTTTCATCTTTAGTTCTATGTCATCAAGGACCTAGGTCCCTGCCATATCTCCATCCTGCTCTTCACAGCATCACCTTCATCGTAAGGCTAGGTCCCTTTGCCAGTTACAAAATGGCTGCAGCAGTTCCAGGTATCACAACTAACATAGTAACATCCATAGGAAGAAAAGGACCACTCCTTCCTTCCTTCCTTCCTTCCCTTCCATCCTTTCTTTCTTTTTAAAGATTATTTTGGTGTTTATTTTATTTACTTGACAGAAAGAGAGAGAGAGATCACAAGCAGGCAGAGAGAGGAGGAAGCAGGCTCCCCACTGAGCAGAGAGCCCGATGCGGGCCTCGATCCCAGGACCCTGGGATCGTGACCTGAGCTGAAGGCAGAGGCTTTAACCCACTGAGCCACCCAGGCGCCCAACCATTTCTTTCTTATGTCTCTTTTTAGGAATGGGGAAATTTTCTCACAAGCTCCTTGACATGTTTACTCTCAGATTTCATGGGCCAGAGATAGAGGTGACAAACTATTGCTACATCAGTCTCTGGTAAGAGAATGGGTTCCTACAATTACCTTAGAGGTTCTCAGAGTGTGTTCCAGGGATCGCTACGGGCCCAAAACAGTTTAAGGGGGTCTATGAAAGGTCAGAATTATTTTCATAGTAATGTCAACATGTTATTTATCTTCTTTACAGTGGTGGCAGTTACACAATGGTGCAGAGGCAATGGTGGATAAAACTGCTGGCATCTTTGTCTGAATCAAGGCAGTTGCACCAAACTGTATTGCAGGTGACTATTTTCTTCGCCAACTATGCAAAGACAGTTTCACTTAAGCATCTCCTTGATGAAGCAATAAAAATTGTTTTCATGGAACACCATTTTTACTTTGGCATTTTCTGAAAAGCAAAGTAAGTCTGTCAGGAAAACAACTGATACCATTTGTTGCCATTAATAAAATTCAAGCTTTTAAGCAAAAAACTAGAATTCTAGAAAACTTGTGGCTACCACGGTTAGCTTAACAGCTTTCTGACATTTAAACACTGTTCCAATGAGAATAAGGTATTTTTGATACAGTATAATGAAATGTGTCAACATTTGGAAGGCCTGCACAGCTCAGTATACCAATATCTTCTAGATGACACACATGATATCACAAAATCATGCCTGGGTAAAGGATCTATTCAAAGTGCAAGACAGCCAATGGATTCTAATGTAACAGAGTATGAAGAGTTCACTGATACGGTTTCAAATATTATATTGTAATTAACCTTTAGGAAACTACTGCCTATTGGAATTTGGTATAGTATCAAAGAATATACTCATTCATCCTAAGAGACCCTTAAAGAATTCCTCCTCTTTCTAACTATTTACATTTCTTTCTTTCTTTCTTTCTTTTTTTAAGTTCTTATTTATTTGAGAGAGAGCGAGAGTAAAAGGGTGCAAGGAGGGGAAGGGGCAGAGAGACAGGGAGAAGCAGATTCCCCACTGAGCAGGGAGCCCAATGTAGGACTGGATCCCAGGACCTTGGGATGGTGACCTAACCAAGGGCAGATGCTTAATGGACTGAGCCACCCAGGTGCCCTAACTACTTACATTTCTGCGTGAGATCAGATCTTCTTCATATATGTAAACCAGAACAACATATCATAACAGACTCAATGCAGAAGCAAGCATAAGAATCCAGTCAAAGAAGCAAGAGGATTTTTTTTTTAAAGATTTTATTTATTCATTTGACACAGAGAGAGAGAGATTACAAGTAGGCAGAGAGGCAGGCAAAGAGAGGGAAGCAGGCTCCCTGCTGAGCAGAGAGCCCGATGTGGGCCTCGATCCCAGGACCCTGGGATCATGACCTGAGCCGAAGGCAGCGGCTTTAACCCACTGAGCCACCCAGGCGCCCAAAGCAAGAGGATTAAAGTTGCAAACTTCCAGTCATAAAATTAAGTCATAGAGACAAAAAGTACAGCGTAAGAAATATAGTCAATAATATAACAACATTGCATGGTGACAGACTATGACTACACTTATCACAGTGAGCACAGAGTAATGTGTAGAATTGTTAAATCACTATGTTGTACATGTGAGACTAATATAACATTATATGTTAAATATATTTTTAAAAAAAGAAAAAGAAAAAGAATCCAGTCATCTTCTCTTAGGCCAAATATTAAGGAGATTTGCAAAAATTGAAAACTATGCCACTCTTCTCATTAAGTTTTTTCTTTTGGAAAATATTTTTAATAAAAATGGTATTCATGCTAACATGCAATGGATTTATTATTGCTATTTTTAAATGACTTAATAAATATTTACATTTTTTCTTAGGTTTAATTTCTAATACCATAAATATTGACAACTATGATCCATATAAACAAAAAGCTCTTAGGGGTATAATTTTTCAGTGTCAAGGGGTCCTGACTTTCCAAAAAGTTGGAAAACCACTGCTTTAGATTAATTTTCTGGGGTGACATGGAGAATGGAAAGTTCACTGATTCTTTTTAAAAAGAATATGATGGCTTAAGTATTTGACTTATCATTTTGGCAAAATGAAATGTTGTGATCAGTGATGTGCAAAAACAAGCATCGTCACGCATTGTCAGGGGAGACTGCACTGAGAGACCTTTCCTGAGGAAAGGCAACACCTATGAAAATTCTTTTTTTTAAGGGGGTTAAGGGGCAGAGGGGGAGAGAAAATCTTAAGAAGGCTCCACACTCAGCACAGAGCCCTATGTGGGGCTCGATCTCACAACCCTGAGATCATGACCTGAGCCAAAATCAAGAGTCAGACATTTAACCGACTGAGCCACCCAGGTGCCTCATATCCATGCAAATTCTTAAAGAATAAATTTGATGGAAAATTCAATTTCTAGAAATATATCCTAAGAATATAATCAGAAGAATACAAGGATTTGTTTTTTGTTTTTTGTTTTTTAAGATTTTATTTGGCAGAGAGAGAGAGCACAAGCAGGCAGAGCAGGGAGAGGCAGAGGGAGAAGCAGGCTCCCCACTGAGCAGGGAGCCCCATGTGGGGCTCAATCCCAGGACCCTGGGATCACAACCCAAGTTGAAGGGAGACGCCTAACTGAGCCACCCAGGCAGCCCAGGATATAAGGATTTATTACAGCATTGTACATTATCCTAAAAAAACTAAACCACCTAAATATTCATCTTTAGAAAGCTGACTAAAAAAACTGACTAAATTACTATATATCCATAGCATACGTATATACATATATGAAAGAAAAACACATCGAATGAAAACAAAGGGAATTTGAATTAAGTATGAACTTAGGTTTATAATAATGTAGTAGTATTACCTTACTAATTGTAACAAATGACCATGATAATGTAAGGTTTTAATAATACAGAAACTATGTTAGAGGGGTGCCTGGTCATGATCCCAGGGTGGTGAGATCAGGCCCCAAGATGGGCTGCAGGGCCCAGTCCTATATATTAAGATATATATATAATAATTATATATAGAAAAATGTTGCTTAAAAACTAAATTTATTGATATGGAAAGAAGTCAATTATTTATTAGGTGGGAAAAAATCAGGTACAGAATGGTATGTATAGTAAGATCTCATTTTTAAAAATTAAGATATATAACAACAAATATACATATGCATAGAAAAAGTCTAGAAGAATTTATAGTTTTCTCTGACTGAAAGACTCATGGAGATCCTTCTATTTCAATATGTTCCAAAATGTTCTTTTCCTTTTCTTTGCAAGTAAATTCAAATAACCTTTATACTCAGGAAACATAAAAATATTTTTATAATCACTAAGTATATAAACTCTACACTATATCTATGGGTAGAGGATTCATGCTTGGAAAGGAAAGGGAAAAAAAGATGGTATGGGCAGTCGTGACAGTAACACTTGAAAACTGTAAAAAAATTTTTTCTTGAGGTCACCCAGTTACATGGAGGAAAAAGATGCCATGGAATCTGCGAGAGCCTGGTAAGGGGACCCAGACAGGATGCTGTGGCCAGTTGGATTCAGGACCCAAATACCCTAGGCCCAAAGAAGTTCAGAGAAAGACTAGTTTTTAAAAACTCCAATTTGTTAGGCTACATAAGGTCGACAACTGCCAATGCTCAGAAAGTGGGGGCAAAGAACCCTGAAAGGGAAAGCAATTATTGGAAAATGCAAAGAGTAGCAGGAGGACATAGAAAACAAGTAACCCATGCTAGAATACCAAATTCCAGTTACCTAGAAACTTCCTATTCAACAGCTATGGTGGGTAAGTACCACATTGTTATCTGACATTATGGCTACTCTCTCTCTCCATTTAGTAACTGTTTTTGGTGTGCCAGAACCTTTTCATTTATAGTACTTGTTAATCATCAGACAGCAAACACCAGTCAGGTCTGCCCAACTTGTCTTTGAGGCTAGCTCTTGGGAAAGCTCGTGCACCCTCTGCTGGTCAGCTTCACTCCAGGACAAGAGGGTATATGTCCTAGGGAGACAACAAAATCAGAGGGATACACTTTTGTGTTCTCTATACAGCTAGTTTCAGTAAAGAGTTTGGAAGCTATTTCCGCAAACTGCCACCTGAAGGAAACAATTCCAGATAAAAACAATGCCTTCCTTTGTCACTCCAAAGAAAAACACCATAAAAACTAAAGTGCTGTGAGAAAATACACCATCGAAGGCATGTTAAATTCAAATGATTTCATCTTACTGCATAATTAAATAAGTAAAAGTGTGCAACACCTAACCTGACTATAAAGTTTCATTAGAGTCTTACTCTGGTCAAAAGCCTGAGAGAATTACTATAACAATAATATTTGTATAGGTTTTACAATTTACACAAAGCTCTCACATTCATTTTATACCTAATCCTTACAACAGTCCTGTAAGTAAGGGAGGAAGGCAGGATGAGCATTTTTGTTATCACCATTTTACAGATGTGGGACATGAGGTTTAAAGAGGTTACATGAGTTGCCCTGTTCACACAGCTACAAAACCCCATAGTCCAAGCGGGGTTCCTGACTCCAAATTCTTTGGTCTACTTAGTACACTATTATACCTGAGCTGCTGAGGTATAAGGAGTTTCCTATCAGCACTGGTATGTATTTCAGGCAGAGAAGTAAAAGGCCTAAAACATGTTTTTATATACATTTTTTATATAATACATTCCACTTTGTTTCAAATGTCACAAAAATTTTAGATGCTGACCCCTAAATCTGAGTACTTTGTACCACAGGCAGTACCACAGTTAGTACTTTGCCCTAAAAAAACATCCATTTAACAAGGGGAGTGGACATTTTAATAAGAAAGCTACTAAAAACCAAATAAAGTTAACTTGAGAATTTCTATATGTGGCATGTCTATGCCCATAAAAAAGGTAGATCCTGCCAGGCTTTGTAGCTTCTGCATTCACTTGGTCAATACTATTTATACAGCATGAAACTGAGGGTAGCAATCCATCAGTTCTGGCCTTGCTTTCTCTTGAATCTTTACAATCTTAATAATTTCCCCCTTATGAAAAAAGCATACTGTACGGATACTGTACTGTTGGAGTGCCCACCTAAAAATCAGTATGCTGAAGAAGAGAGATTCGGTAAAATTCAGCTCTAAACACAGAGTTCCCCAAAATTAAGATCAAAACAAAGTAGTAATGATAAATAGAATCAAACATTTCTATAGTTTCTGCTATATGGCAGGAATTACTTGAAGTGGTGATAACTCATTTAGACCTCCCAAGAACCCACTTAAGAGAAGTAAATGAGGCACAGAGAAGTTACAGTATTTCTAGTTACTTAGCATACCCAGGCTGGCACAGCTAGTATGTTGTGAGGCTGAGATCTGAACCCAGGCAGGCTGGTAACTGAGCTCATCTTAACCACTAAACCTATGCTGCCTCTATACAGTGGCATCTACCATATTCCTATTGCTTTTTTAAAAGCAAACTTTTAATTTTAGAACAGTTTTAGATTTACGGAAAAGTTACAGATGGTACAGAGAGTTCCATATTCTAACATAGTTTCTTTTCTTTCTTTTTTTTTTTTTTTCCTTGAGAAAGAGAGAGGAAAGCAGGGGTGCACAATTGGGGGTGGGAGAGAGGGAGAGAGAGAATCTTAAATAGGCTCCACATCCAGAGCGCAGCCCATTGCAGGGCTCGATCTCACCACCCTGACAGATCATGACAGGACACCCCTCTAACATAGTTTCTACCATATTATTAAAATCGTACATTGTGAAGTTACTCCCTCCCCTCTTTTCACAGTGTATTCTTTAGAAGGAAGTCACCATGGGCAGCCCACACTTACATGGAGTAGTAGGGAGTTATGTCCCACCTCTTTAAAGGCAGAGTATATCCACAAATTATTTGGAATTCTTTTGTGTGAGAGATCTGTCTCTTCTGCTTCACTTAGTTATTCAATGATTTGTTTCTATCAGTATGGATGTATATTTATTTTAAACTGTGGATTACAACCCAATACTACTTTATTGCCCAAACTCTCCCTGTTTGGGCCATGAATAGCTCTTCTGTAGTTTCTTCTATAGTTAGTTCCTATATCCTTTTGACATACTCCTGTCGTTGTGTTTTGTTTTGGGGCACTTCCTCACTTTCCGGTACTATAAGATATTGAAGGCTCATGTTGCATATTCCTTGACCCAGTCCTAGAATCAGCTATTTCTCTAAAGAGTATTGGTTCCTTTTATTGGGGAACAGACTGGATACTGGGTGTGCTCCTTGCTACTAGGCTGCTTATAGGCCCTCTCAACTGACAAAAGAAGGAAATATATGTGGGTATACTAAACCTTGGTTAAACACATGTCTTTATAAATGTTACTACGTGTATCCATCTCTGTCTATAGCAACCTAGAGTTCATACTTTATCAACTAGAGTAGAGTGCTTACGTACAGTTCCTATCGCCTTTAGTTTTAGTCGTTATTTTCAAAGTCACTTAGGTCAGCTTGGCCCCTTTCAGTGAGATTACTGCATATATTTGTAATACAGTTAGATTCTTTTATCAGTCTGCCTTCTATCCTGAACCCTATTTCCCCTTCTTTATTTATTTTTTATTTTTTTAAAGATTTTATTTATTTATTTGACAGAGAGAGATAGTGAGAGAGGGGATACACGCAGGGGGAGTAGGAGAGGGAGAAGCAGGAAGCCATGTAGGGCTTGATCCCAGGACCCTAGAATCACGACCCGAGCCGAAGACAGACGGTTAACGACTGAGCCACCCAGGCGCCCCTCCCCTTCTTTATTTTTAAAATTTTGCCTATGTCAAGATTTACTCTTTGTGCTGCAGAGCTCTACGGATTTTAACAAATACACAGTGTAATGTATTCGCCATTCCAAAACCATGAAATAGTTTCACCACCCTAAAAATATCCTCTGTGCTACCAAATCAACCCTCTTCCTTCCCTGAACTCCCTGTTTCAGTTATATTCCCCTAACAGAGAATGTACTCAATATCATTGCTTCTCATCCTTTCCCCTGACAACATGTTCACATTTATAAACCCATGTATTTCTCACTTCAATCTTGAGTATTTCCTCCTAGCGGATGGTTGATTGAAATTCAGTGAGAATAAGTAGCTTGGTTAAGATCTCACTAAGTGGTGGTGCTGGCACTACAACTTGTGCCTTTTGACTCCTGGTATGATGCTCCTACTACACAACACTGCTGCCTTGTTTCCAGCTGGAAGGGGGATGGTTATGCAGAAAGACAAGAAGAGAAGACAGAAATGGTGGTAGTGATCATATCTTACATTAATGGAAGCTTTTACACTAAAAATATTGATGTGGAATTCTAGTTTCGGTAATTTGGCGAATTGACACCCCAAAAACCTTTCTGTTATAAAATACTCCCAAAGGCAGAATAGATTAATTAAAATACATCTTATTAAAATACATCACTGGGCCAAAAAGAAAGAAAAATCCTTAGAGACCAAAAGCTAGCAAAGGTCCGGAAAGCTGAATGAGAACTGAAGTGACCAGAGGTCCAAATCCCACAATATAAAAAAAACAAACATCACAAAAATTAATCACAATAAGCCAAACCTCATTTTAACATTAGAAAATATATTTAGGTAATTTACCACATTATCAGATTAAAGGAAAAAATATTATTACCTCAGCAGATACAGAGAAAGTAGCTGATTAAATTCAACACCCATTCATGATTAAAAAATCAAACATACTAGACTTTTAGCACATATGGAATGGAAGAGAATTTTATTAATCTGATAAAGCGTAGTTACCAAAAACTTATAATGTTATCCTAATGGTGAAATATTAGAAATATTATAAACATGAATAAAACAAGAATGTCCATTATCACTGGTTTTATTCAATACTGCATTTAAGGTTCTGGCCAGCACAGTAAGAAAAGTGTAATAAATGGTAATATTTGAGAAGGAAGCAATAAAACTCACAGTTTCCTGGGGACATGGTTATCTATCTACATGGAAAAAATCCCCCAAACTTTATGAATGACTTTTTTTTTTTAACAAATGACAATTATTACTACTAAAGATAAAGTCTGGCAAGGTTGCTAAATAAAAGACCAATATACAAAAAGAAAATTTGCATTTTTATGTACTAGCAAAAATATAGTTAGAAAATCTAATTTAAAAATTTACCATTTATAACACTGACCAAAAATATAATGTATTTAGGAAGTCAGAAATGTGCAAATCCCTTAAGAAAAAAATTATAGAACTTCATTGAAAGATACTACAGATCTAAATAAATGGAGAGACATATGGTCTTCATAAGTAGGATAATTTGATATGGTAAAGATGTTAGTTCTCTTCAAATTGATATACAGATTTAATGCTGTACCAACCAAAATTCCAATAAGGTTTTTTGTGGAACTAAAGCTGATTTAAAAAGGTATATGAAAATGCAAATGGCAAAAAAGAAATAAGATACTCCTGGGAAAAAGGAATAAGGTAGAGGAGTTGCCCTACCAGCTCTAAAGCCTTACTACAAAAGTGGTCAGGTATTAGTGTGTTAGTCCAGGAAAAGAAATAGAACCATAGAACAGAAAACAGGGCCTAGAAAGAGACCTAATTATGAATGTAAACTTGATATATAATAGAGTTAGCACTGCAGATTTGTGAAGAAATGAGGGCCCTTCAAAAAATGGCTCTGGGACAAGTGGTTATTCATGTAGAAAAAAAAATTAGGGATAATAAACAAGTATTTGTTTAAGCTGTTAAATTTGTGGTAATTTGTTACACAGCAATAGAAATACAGTCTTTAACATGTATACCAGGAGACAAGTTTAAGGATGTCTATAGCAATACCTTTCTAGGAATAAAAAACTTGAAAGAAACAAAAGCCCAGCCAATAGAAAATGGATAAATTATAGTAAATTCATACAATGAAATACTATATAGCAGTAAAAATAAAGGAAACGAACTAGAGGTACTTTGTCAAATGTTGAAAAAAACGAAGAAAAAATAGGCAAGAAGAGTAGAAGAATACATATATACAGTATGATTCAATTTATGTGATGTTTAGTACACTCAAAACTTATCAATATTTTATTTTGTTTTTTATTTTTTATCTTTTCAAAAAGATCTTATTTATTTATTTGAGAGAGTGAGTGAGAGAGAGCACAAAGCCAGGGGACAGGCAGAGGAAGGAGGAAAGACTCCCTGCTGAGCAGGGAGCCTGATGTGGGACTGATCCCAGGACGCTGGGATCATGAAATGAGCCAAAGGCAGATGCTTAACCAACTGAGCTACTCAGGCACCCAATTACATTTTATTTTAAAGAGGAGAGATCTGGGCACCTGGGTGGCTCAGTGGGTTAAAGCCTCTGCCTTCAGCTCAGGTCATGATCTCAGGGTCCTGGGATCGAGGCCCGCATGGGGCTCTCTGCTCAGCAGGGAGCCTGCTTCCTCCTCTCTCTCTGCCTGCCTCTCTGCCTACTTATGATCTCTCTCTGTGTCAAATAAACAAAATCTTTAAAAAATAAAAAAAATAAAATAAAAATAAAGAGGAGAGATCTGAGAACCAGGAGAGACACATAGGAGATGTCAAAGTTTTAGGTAATGTTCTGGGTCTTTCTTACAAGTTGATGATAAATATATGGGTATTCCTTTTATAATTATTACTTATACATTATGCTATGTTATCTATACATGTTTTTATTTATTTGCTTATTTTTTCAGATTTGTATTTATTTGAGAGAGTAAGTAAGCTAGAACCTACAAGCAGGGGGAGTGGCAGAGAGAGAAGGAGAAGCAGGCTCCCCACTGAGCAGGGAGCCCCATGTGGGGCTCGATCCCAGGACCCATGACCCAAGCATAAGGCAGATGCTCAACTGATTGAGCCACCCAGGTGCCCCATACATGTTTTTTTTTTTAATAATAAAATAATTTAAAAATTAGAATAGTTTACAAACTTTACTACCAACCTTTAAACCTAAATTTTTGTAGATTTTATATATGCATGAATGTACTTCATGTTCAAACAAATATGAAAATACACAGAGAAAAGGAAACCTAAGAAACAAACTTGTGGTCAAAAGCCTTAATAATTTAAAAATAAATTTCCAAAAGTGATTCTCACCTAAACTGTACCAATTACCTGTTAAATGGTCTATTTCATTCTTGTTATTAAAGGGAATGTCCTATCACTAGTGATTTTTCCATCAAATTACCATGGTCCCACATGCTCTGACTCCTGACCCTCTGGGACCTGATTTTATTTCCCTCTTCCCACATGTCCTAACCACAGAACAGATCCTAACATTCCTTAGCATTAATGTCTAAAAAGCTGATGTGTACATTTAATAAAATGTAGGGATTGCTTCATAGACATCGCATTTTTTTTTAAGATTTTATTTATTTATTTGACAGAGAGAGAGAGATCACAAGATCACAAGTAGGCAGAGAGGCAGGCAGAGAGAGAGGAGGAACCAGGCTCCCTGCTCAGCAGGGAGCCCAATGCAGGGCTGGATCCCAGGACCCTGAGATCATGACCTGAGCCGAAGGCAGAGGCTTTAACCCACTGAGCCACCCAGGCGCCCCTAGACACCACATTTTAAGTAGTTCCCTGCTTTCCATTCGTTCTGGGGAGTTTAGGGATGCTTATTTGTGGTTCTGCTTAACATGATTTCACTTGAATCTTTTCTTCATTGTTAATATCCACTACATTAGAAGTCTTATCAACTCTACTTCCAAAAATATCCTCAATCTGTTCAACTCTTTTCATTTCTCCTACTACCATTCCAGTCCAAACACTATCATTGCTTACCTGGACCAACCAAACAGCCACCTGTCTCCTTGCTTCCATTCTTGTCTCCCCATAGTACATTCTCCACACTAAAGACATAGAGATTTCATTACAACACAAATTAGAACATGTCACTCTCTTTCTTCAAATCCTCCTTTGGCTTCCTATTACAACAGAATAAAATCCAAAATTCCTTCTAGCCTATCTCTCCAAGGTCATCTCCCTCATGCACACTAAAGCGCCACACTGGCCTGTCAGTTTAAAAAAAAAAACAACAAGGTTGTTATTGCCTTGCAGACCTTGCATTCAAGCATCTTTCTGCCTGGACTACTCTAAGCTCAGTTTTTTGCAGACTGACCCATCCTCATCATTCAGGGCTTAGCTCAAAAGTCCAATCGAAAGAGAGAGAGAGAGAGAGAAAGGGAGGGAGGGAGGGAGGGAGGAAGGAAGGAAGGAAGGAAGGAAGGAAGGAAGGAAGGAAGGAAATAAAAAGTCCAATCTCCAAGATGCCTTCTTAGACTACTCTGGCTAATGCACAGCTTCCAACCACACTCTATCAAATACATCACCCTGTTTTATTTTCGTTACAGCCCTTATCACTACCTGAAATCTTATTTTAAAAATCTATTTCTTTATTGTCTATCTCCCTCCACAGGTAGGACCTTGTCCATTCCATTCACTGTTATACCCTGTGCCAAAATAGTTCCCAGCATAATGTACATGAAAATAGTTACGTGCTGACTAAATGAGCTCTTGTGGTTTAGGTTCAAATTTGTCTCTGAACTAATGTTCTAGTTTAATAACCTGAATTCTTTATTCAGTTATACTATGCTTCTTTAAACAAAGTATATGAATAAAAAGCATTTTACTAACTTCTGAATTCATATCTCTTCTTCTTTGTCTTTAAAATATCATGGTGGGGCAACTGGCTGGCTCAGTCAGTAGAGCATGTGACTCTTGATCTTGGGGTCATGAATTCAAGCCTCATGTTGGAAGTAGAGATTACTTAAAAAAATAAATTAAAAAGTACATTTAAAAAAATATCATGGTAAATATGGCTAAGTATTCTGTAAACACATAGGCACAGACTGAAAAAGAAAAAGCAAAAACAAAAAAAATGTTTTATTTCCTAAATTGAGAAGTTACTTTCAAATCCTAAACTAGGGATATCTCTGCAATCCATTTTATCTTTAACAAATGGGAAAAATATCTACTTTATACACAGAACTCTTGGGGATTTAAATTTTTAAAAAGTATTTCTTCTTATGAACATTGTAGTTTCCTACTGATTTAAAGAATAAAGCGAGAATAAATCTGCATGTATGTTAAAGGTCTTAGCTGTCAATAGTAGATTCTATACATTGTCCTTAGAAAAGCCATTTATTCAACATACATATTCATGTATGTATGTATACTTAGTATACTGCCTAAAATGTGGTCAATGCATATGTATATTGAATGAATGAATGGACTACTCTAAAAACAATATGTTGCAGGGCACCTGGCCAGGTCAGTTGGTAGAACATGCAATTCTTGACCTTGGGGTCCTGAGTTCAAGGCCCACGGTGGGAATAGAGCCTACTTAAAAAAAGGAAGAATAAAAACAATATGTTGGGAAGATAGACAAACAACAATTCTAATATAGTGCTGCAAACAAAGTATGCAGAGTAATGTGTTAGAAAGAGGCAAGACTAAAACTAAAGTGAAGGGGTCAGGAAAAGTGTCTGAGTGGAACTGTGATACCTGGGATGAGTCATGAGATAAACAGATAAGAGAAAGAAAGGAAGGAAGCTTCAAAGAAAATTTGAGATGCAAAGATACACTGGTTTGAGCAAGTGAGCAACATGTCAGAACTGCAAAAGCAAATGCTAAGGATAGACAAAGAAATAAGGCTGCCAAGTATGGACAAGATGCAGATAACAGTGCTCCGTATACTACATTAAGAGATTCAGGTTTTGTCTTATAAGGCACCTACGCAGACCTCTAGGGATCTGTAGATGTAACCCCAAGGCTATGTTTCTCTTAGAGAAACCTTTTATTTTCAACTTGATAAAAATCAAAAACAAAAACATTTTTTTAAAAGGATATTTTGGATCATCTGAATGTCCACCTTTTAATTGATTACTGTCATAAGATTTCAGTTCACATGTTTGTGTTTAGCAGTGCACTGGCAAACAACTGGTACCATTTGTCATTGACACAGGTTAATGAGAAAGAAATGGGAACTACTTTATGTAAATCATGGTGTTTGACAAGTGAAGGTCAAATGAAATCATGACACATTGAACAAAGGAAAGCTCTGCAGTGGTTTAAGTAAAGAAAAGGACAGGGCTTTTCTAAGGATATTACGCTATGGAGGACAGTGAACATTTGCTTTTGAAGCTTATTAGGTCCAGCAAAAATAGTCTCATTGGTAACAAAGAATAAGTATTCACTTGAATTTGTTTTATAATTGTGCTTCATTTAACTTATAACTGGCAGTTATAGTCATATAAGATATATAACATAAGGAGTTTATATATAGTTTTATATTTGCATATATTTAACATACTGAAAATATTTTAAGTTAACAATAGAGAATCCTGGGTATCGACTCAGGCTCGAGAAATTCTGTTCTGGGAGCCACTGAAAGATTTTAATAAAGAAATGACAAATTTGTGCTTCAGAAAAATCACTCTGGCAGCAGTGCAGAGGGTTGGAATTGAAAGTACTTAAGCAAGGGAAGAAGGAGGATACTTAATATAATAATGTGATAAAACAGTGAGGCCCTAAGTTACTTAGGTGATATAAAAAGGAGATGGATAGGAGTTATAATCAAAAGGACTTCGTTGTGGGTAAGGAAAGGAGGGTATCCAGGAGGACTAACCCTCTGAGTGAGTTGGTGGTAAGATAAAAACCACAGGAAGACAAACAAGTGAGGGTGAAGGGGAATGAGAAAAGAGAGATGATGAATTTAAGTCAGCAATGATTTGAATTTCATTTCATCCAAAGAAAATCCAGTTCTCTTTTCTGGGTCCCAGTTTTCTCGGTGACAGCTGCATTCATGAATTACCAAATTAACTATTATAGCGCGCTCTAAAAATACACATAGCACTCCACAGTAGGCTGTAAATAAGTCATGAAAAATCAGCAAAAGCCCAGGCCCTGAAGGAAATTCAGCAGGGTTAAAAAGAGATGTGACAAATTTTTACTAAACACTTAAACTGTGACCCAACGCACTCACCCAGTATGGTACTCTGCTGTCAGTCAGAGGCCATCGCTCCCTTGCCCACGTATGAACAAGAGGTAGCAGCTGAGCCCACGTGGGAGATGCAAAGACACCACCCTCAAGGGACGTGCAAAGCAACGGGGCACACCTAGTGCACGATTACTGAAAATGTAGTGTAGTGGGAATTTCGACCCTACACGCAGGGGTCGTTGACAAAGTTACCTTTTACTTAGAGGAATCAACATGGGATATCTTTGTCCAATAAGAATGTAAACATCTCATATTTTATTACCGAAAGAAGGGGAGGAAAGAGGCGAGAGGAAGGAAAATAAACAATTATCGCGAAACCAGCCTTTGTCCCCGCAGGCCACAGAAGGGCGAGCTCTGGAAAAGAGTAATTCAACCCTAGTTTGGTGGGAATACCAGCATCTTCCACCACAAATTCATAATACAATAGCATAATGTTTATAGACCCAAAATGTTTAACCGTCATTCACAACGTCCAACGTGTGACTGAAGGGAAAGCCGCGGGGCGTACCTTTAGCACGGACGCTGCTTTGTGGGGGGGAGTCGCACTCGACACGGCGCCCCTCTCGGCACCCGGCCAGGGCCTCCCAGAACGAAACTCGGGGAAGTGAGGGAACCGGGGCGGCACGATTCGCACAGTAAACCGACACCAGGAGGCAGCAGCACAGCGCCCCCGGGACTCTGCCCCGCGCCGCGTGCAGAGCAGGAAAGGGATGCCCGCCGCACTGCGCAGCCTCCTCGCGGCCGGGCTGGGCGGGGCCACGCTGTTTGGAGGCGGGGCCGGCGCAAGAGTTCCCTTCCCGCCGCCTGATGGGAATTGTAGTTCTGGGAACTAGTCAGGCTTCCCTCAAAGGGCTCTGGGAACTACACTTCGCGTTGAGGGAACGGCTCCTGCAGGCCGCACGTTACCGGGGCGTCACACTACCCGCAGCGGGGTCCAGAGCTGCAGAGTGTTTGAGGGGCAGGCCGGAAGGGGGTGTCTTTTCCTTCAGTCTGTGCTCAGCTGTGCCGAATCCGTCTTATCTCGCCCCACTGCCGTGCGCTCCTTGCCCGGCTCCCGGTGTCAGCTTTTCCTGGGCCCCTCAAGGAGTTGGGGCCTGGAGGTTCGGAGGTAACGGCCGCTGCCTAGCGCGGGAGCTAGGGGCGCTCCCCTCTTCAGCCCAGCCAACCCCGCACCCGGCCCTTGCCTCCATGGGTCCAACTCAGAAATCCAACGTGTGCCGCCAGCTGAGTCGCCGGGCGCTGGGCTTCTTCTCGCGGGACGCAGGCGTGGTGCAGAGGACGAACCTGGGCATCCTGAGGGCGCTGGTGTGCCAGGTGATCGCCGGCGGCTGGGAATGGGGCCAAGGGCAGCGGGGCGACTAGCGACCAAGCCTCCTGCTGGGGTGCAGTTTTTACGCGTTAGAGCCCCCTTTTAAGAAGATCACATGTCATGAGCAGGGGAATCCAGGCCCCGAACCTGGGGAATTAGTAAATAAATAGCTACTAATAGAACCGCCAGATGCTTGTAATCTTCTTAGGTCTTCCTGCAAACGATCTTCCAAAATTTGGTCACCCCGCTTAACACGTGAGGGCAGAGAGAGGAAGATAGGAACATAATGTTTTAAATAACGTACGTGAGATTACTTTGAATACTGTAGATTTAACTATCCCACTTAAAATTGGTGCACGGTAGAGACCTGAGTTATTCCCTAAACCGAAATTTCTTGTCTTTCAGGAAAGTACTAAATTTAAGAATGTGTGGACAACTCATTCCAAGTCACCTATAGCGTATGAGAGAGGAAGAATATATTTTGACAATTATCGGTGCTGTGTCAGCAGGTATCTTTCTGATGAACATTTTTGCTTTATTCACCTATTAATCTTAACTAATTTTTATAGAACCACATGCTATTTCAGTGCTTAATGAAATAGGAAGAATGGAAAAATGAGCCCAAAATAAGAGTAGGTGGTAAAATGGGTTGTAATTTTAAAAGCTTGTTAAATCCAAAGTTAGAGATTTCATCTTTGCAAATACCAATTTAAAACGAATTTACTTCATAGTGTAGGCAAAATGATGGGTTGCTCAGGGTATGGTATAGTGTTTTATTATGCTTAGAAGATATCAGAGTCAAGGAAGCCAGGTATCTAATAATTAGATACTGCTTTAGAGAAGAGTTTCTTTTTTATTAAGATTTTTATTTATTTATTTGAGAGAGACAGAGATAGCGAGAGAGAGAGAGAGAGAGAGAGAGAGAGCGCAGGAGCAGAGAGGGGTGGGAGAAGCAGGCTACCTGCTGAGCAGGGAACTCAGTCCTCAATCCCACAACCCTGGGATCGTGACCTGAGCCACCCAGGTGCCCCTAGAGAATTTCCATGTTTTGTTTTGGAAGTACTTGCCTTTTTTTGTTTTAAGAGAAAAATTTCAAACTTGCTTCAAAGAGAATAGCATAGTGAACCTCCATATACTCATTGCCTAGATTCAAAAGTGATCCAGATTTTGCTGCATTTGCTTTTCTATCCCGTTCCCCCCTTTTTCTTGACCTTTTTACTAAGTATTTTAAAGCATATTCGAAACACCACGCCACACTTAAGTTTGCTTCTCTAAGAAATATATGGACTTTTTTTTCTTTCTCTTAATAGCTTTATTAAGATATAATTCACATACTATATAGTTCACCCATTTAAAGTGTACAATTTAATGGTTTTTAGTTTATTGAAATTCATATTCAATGATAGGAATTTTGGTGGACCGTTGTGGTTCACATAGGCAACCATAACTACAGTTAACATTTTCATCACCTCAAAAAGAAACCCTATTCCATTTAGCTGTAGCCCCATCAACTTTAGCCATAAGCAACTGCTAGTATACTTTCTGTCTCTATAGATGCACCTGTTCTGAACATTTCATATAAATTGAATCACGCAGTATGTGGTCTTTTGTGATTGATTTCTTAATAGGTTACCAGTTTGTTATAAAAGGATATAACTCAAGAACAGCCAGATAGAAGAGATATGTGGATATGTGGGAAGGGGCATGGAATATCCATGCTTTTTGAACATACTACTGTCCGTAAATGTCTATGTGTTCACCGACCCAGAAGCTTCTCTCTTTTGGTAATATATACATTTAGTGCTATTCATTTTCCTCAGGCACTGTTTTTGCTGCATCCCCACAAATGTTGATATATTTTATTCATCTTCATTTTGTTAAAAATATTTTAAAATTTCTCTTGAGACTTCTTTGACACATGTGTTAATTAGAAGTGTGTTGTTTAATCTCCAAATTTTTTTTTTTAAGATTTTATTTATTTATTTCACAGAGGGAGAGAGATCACAAGGAGGCAGAGAGGCAGGCAGAGAGAGAGAGGGGTAAGCAGGCTCCTCGCTGAGCAGGGAGCCTGATGCGGGCCTCGATCCCAGGACCCTGAGATCATGACCCGAGCCGAAAGCAGAGGCTTTAACCCACTGAGCCACCCAGGCGCCCTAATCTCCAAATCTTTTGGGATTTTCCAGCTTTCTGTTATTGGCTTCTAATTTATTTCCACTGTAGTCTGAAAGTAATGCTTTGTATTACTTCTACTCTTTTAAACTTGTAAAGGTGTGTTTTATGGCCCAGATTGTGGTCTCTTTTGGCAAATTTCATCTGAGCTTAAGAAGAGTGTGTATTCTCCAGTTATTGGATGAAGTATTCTCTGGATGTCAGTCAGATCCAGTTGACTGATAGTATTGTTCATTTCAACTATATCCTTACTGCCTTTCTGCTTGCTGGACCTACCAGTTACTAACAGACATATTGAAGTCTCCCAACTATAATAGTAGATTTGTTCCTCCTTGTGTTCTATCAGTTTTTTCCTCACATGTTTTGACATTGTGTTGTTAGATGTATACACATTAAGGATTTGTATGTCTTCTTGGAGAAGTGACCCCTTTATCATTATGTAATGCCATTGTTTATCCCTCATAATTTTTACTGTGGAAATCAACTTTGTCTAAAATTAATATAGCTACTCCAGCTTTCCTTTGATTAGTATCTGCATGATATATCTTTCTCCATTCCTTTACTGTAATCTCTCTCTTTATATTTCAAATGGGTTTCTGGTAGACAACATGTATTTGAGTCCTGTTTTTTTATCCACTCTAACAGTTTCTGTCTTTTAAAAGGTATAGACCATTCACGTTTAAAGTGATTATTGATATAGTTGGTTTAAATACTCCCATATTTATTACTATTTCCTATTCATTGCCTTTTGTTCTTTTTTTGTTTGTTTCTCATTCTTTTTTTGTCTTCTCTGCTTTTAGTTGAGCATTTTATATGATTTCATTTTCTCTCTACTTTAGTATATCTATTATACGTCTTTTTAAAAAATTTTAATGGTTGTCCTAGAACTTGCAGTACATATTTAGAACTAATCTAAATCACTTTTGAGTATCACTATACCTCTACCTGGGTAGCGTAGTTACCTTATAAAAGAGTATTTCTAATTGCTCCCTCCTGCCTTTTGTAATGTTGCTGCCATTCTTTTTATCCATAAGCTATATTCCCTGAATACCTTGTTGCTATTATTATTAAGAACAAATTTTTATCTGTTAAATCAATTAAGAACAAGAAAATTAAAGGATTTTATTTTACCTTTATTTATTCATTTTATTTATTTATTTTATTTGAGAGAGAGAGAGAGAGCGTCTTGCACTCACATGCACATGAGCAGGGGGAAGGGCAGAGGGAGAGGGAATCTCAAGCAGATGCCCTGCTGAGTGTGGAGCCAGATTTGGGGCATGATCCTGAGATCATGACCTGAGCCACTTAACCGACTGAGCCATTCAGGTGCCCCTGTTTATTCCTTTTCTAACATTTTTCCTTTTTAAAGATAGATCTGAGTTTCTGACCTATACAATTTTTCTTCTCTTTGAAGAACTTTTTTGAACATTTCTTGTAAGGCAGACCCACTGGAAACACATTCCCTCAATTTTTGTTTGTCTAAGAAAACTTGATTTCTTTTTGACTTTTGAAGGATAACTTCTCGGGATACAAAATTCTGGATCGGTTGAATGCGATATAATGATTTATAAGAAATATATATTTGGATGTGATGTGATGAGCACTGGGTGTTATACATGATGAATCATTGAACATTATATCAAAAACAAATGATGTACTATATGTTGGCTAACTGAATTTAAATTAAAAAAAAAAAAGAAGAAATCTATATTTGGTCATTTAGATGACCAAAACATTTTTCTCAGATATATTTGCTTTTCACCTACAATTCCTGAAAATGGTTTAGACCCATAAAGGTGAAGTGGGTATCTTGTTATTAATGAAGGTAACTTTCAGACCCCACCCAAGCCTAAGGGCTTCTTGCCTGGAGGACCAACGACATGATTAGGGGGTTGGGACTGATCCCTGACCCCCAGGCAACAGAGGGGAGCTGGAGATCGAATCAGCCAGTGGCCAATGACTTAATCACAGTTATACAGTGAAGCCTCCATTAAATCTCAAGAGGACTGGGTTTGAAGAGCTCTGGGTTGGTGAACACTTGGAGATGCAGGGAGAGTGGCTTTCCTGGAGAGGATGTGGAAGCTCCATGCCCTCTTCTCATACCTTTTCTTATGTATCTCTTCATCTAGGTGTTGATTTGTATTCTTTATCATATCCTTTAATAAACCGGTAAATATAAGTAAATCTTTCCCTGAGTTCTATGAGCCACTATCAAAGAAACTAAAGAGAAGGTCATTGGAAGCCCAATCTGTAGCCTATGGGTCAGAAACACAGATAACAGCCTAGGGGGTTGGTGACTGGCATCTGAAGTGGGGGTGGAGGGCATTCTCATTGGACTGAATCCTTAACCTATGGAATCCGATGCTATCTCCCAGTAGATAGTGTAAGAATTGAGTTGAATTCTCAGACACTCTACTGGTGTCTGAGAATTGCTTGGTGTTGTGTGTAGGAGAATCCCCCTTCCCCCATATTAGAATTGGGTCCAGGAGTCTTAATAGACTGTGGGTGGGGGTTGTTTCATCACTTTAAATATTTTACTTCACTCTCTACTTGCTTGCATGGTTGTGGTTTTTTTTTTAAAATTACATATAATGTATTATTTGCCCCAGGGGTACAGGTGCTTGCATGTTATCTAAAGAAGTCCAATGTAATTCTTATCCTGTTCTTTAGATGAGGTGCTTTTTTCCTCTGGCTTCTTTCAAGCTATTTTTTTTGTTTTTGATTGTCTGTAGTTGGAATAATATTTACCTAGGTATAGGTTTTTTGGTATTTATCCTCCTTGGTGTTCTGTAAGCATTTTGGATTTGTGATTTGGTGCCTGTAATTATTTTGGAAAATTCTCAGCCATTATTATTTCAAGTATTTCTTCTGTTCTCCT
This sequence comes from Ailurus styani, assembly GCA_002007465.1. NCBI lineage: Eukaryota > Metazoa > Chordata > Mammalia > Carnivora > Ailuridae > Ailurus > Ailurus styani. The sequence goes on from LNAC01000135.1 coordinate 3,799,390, forward strand.
TTTCTTCTCCTTTTAGTATTCCTGTTATGTGTACATTATGCCTTTTCTAATTATCTCTCAAGATATCATGTTTGACTTGTATCTTTTTGTTGTTGTTGTTTCAGTTTGGTAAGTTTCTGTTGACATATCTTTAAGTTTACCAGTCTTTTCTTAGCTGTCCAGTCTACTGATTTGCGCATCAAAGACATTCTTCATTTATATGGATTTTTGATTTTTAGCATTTCCTTTTGAGTTTTTTTGTTTTTTTTTTTTAAGATTTTATTTATTTGGGCGCCTGGGTGGCTCAGTGGGTTAAAGCCGCTGCCTTCGGCTCAGGTCGTGATCTCAGGGTCCTGGGATCGAGGCCCACGTCGGGCTCTCTGCTCGGCAGGGAGCCTGCTTCCTTGCTCGGCAGGGAGCCTGCTTCCTCCTCTCTCTCTGCCTGCCTCTCTGCCTACTTGTAATCTCTCTCTCTGTGTCAAATGAATAAATAAAATCTTTAAAAAAAAAGATTTTATTTATTTATTTGACAGAGAGAGCACAAGCTAGGGGAGCAGCAGGCAGAGGGAGAGGGAGAAGCAGGCTCCCCACTGAGCAAAGAGGTTCTGATGTTTGCTTTGTCTCTTCAATCTTTGCATTTTGCATTTTAGCATGCCTTGTAGTTTTTTGTTGGAAGTTTTATGTGATGCAAAAGGAATTGCAGTAAACAAGTCTTTAGAGTAAGGTTTTATGTTTATCTGGCTAGGAATTAGGCTGTTTGTTGTTTGCTGAAGCAGTTGGTGTCAGAAGCTAAAATTTCCTCTACTGTCCTTGTTTTTGTTTGCCTGGTTCTGATTCCACTGGCTTACTCCTGCTAAGCTGTGATTCTTGGTATTCACCTCTCTTTCTAGTTTTGGGGGCAACAGTTTGCTCTGTGATCTTAATTCTCTGATGGAACTAAAAACAGTTGTTGATTTTGTTTGTTCAGCTTTTTTTCTTGTGAGGACAGGAGTGATGACTTCTAAGCTCTTACCATGTAGGATCAGAAACCAGAAGTTAGAGAAGATAGTTTGAGATTTGTTCTTTTTCTGATTCTTTCTAACAAATTAGCCAGCCTACAGTTTAGCCTATATGGCCAGTGAATCTACAAATTTCTTCCCATTTGCCTTTCACCACAGACTCCACTGGTTTCAAGAGTGGTGTTAGGCTAGAACTTCTCCACGCTCTGTTGCAAATGAAGTCAGTTCCTCTGGGAGTGGAATACAGCTATCTTGCTTTAAGGCCTGCTTCCTCGCCCCAGGCAAAATCTTCAAGCCAAGGCTTTAGAGTTGGTAGTGGGAGGCAGGTTGAATCAATGGCATTCTTCTCTCTGAGTGACTTGCCTACTCTAAAAGCTGAGCATCTGGAATTGAGGCAAACAGTAGCCTCAGCTTTTCTTGCCTTTTGTAATGTGGAACCACTGCTTTATGAGGTAGGCTAAGGGTAATCAGAGCCTCAGTATTCTTAGGCATGCCACGCCCAAGGTAGAGTTGGGCTAGGTGGAAGAAGGGAGTCCCACTTTTTGACTGCACTCACCCAGGACTCAGCCCCAGCAATAAGCAGCTGGGAGCTACATGAGTAACGCTCTCCTGGTCCCCCAAGAAGGTGTCCCTCTGGGATCTGGAGGTAGAGGGAGTCCTGTGTTCTTGGCTATACCAGTCTAGAGTAGTTTTCACCTTGCTGACCTAAGAACAGTTTGGAGGGAGCACATCCTAGTTCAGACATCATAGACTCTCACTATTAGTGAACTCTAGTAGATTTTTTTGAATAAATGTTTCTTCCTTTGCTGTATGCCCCTAGGACTATTTCCAGAGACTTTAATTGGTTGTCCTTTTATAGTTTTCACCAGCTTTCCTGGAGAGCATGCCTATAGAACTCATCATGCTGTCACGTTGGAAGTGGGTATCTGGACATTTCTTTTTATGATCATAATGTCATAACCACACCTAACGGAATTAGTAATAATTCTTTGGTATCACTTAATGCCCATTTCATAACTTGCCCAATTGCGAGGTATCGCTTTACTTTAAAAAAATTTAAATCTGAGTAGGTGGCATTGGTTGGTGATCTAATAATAAATAGTTGGACTTCTTTACTATGGCATTCAGGGGTGTTTTTATCCATAATTTAGAATCTCCCATAGTTCAGAAGTTTGAGCTTGCTTTCAGTCCTATGAAATTCTGTTTGGTTTAAACCTTTGAATCAGAGGACATCAAAGGTGAATAAAATCGTCACTCTGAAAATTGTGGGGTTTTTTTGGTGGGGGGGAGTTTGAGATTTTTATTTGAGATAGAGAGAGCACAAGCAGAGGGAGTTGGCAGAGGGAGAGGGAGAAGCAGGCTCCCCACTGAGCAGGGAGCCTGACATGGGGCTTGATCCCAGAACCCTGGTATCATGACCTGAGCCAAAAGCTGATGCTTAACTGACTGAGCCACCCAGGAGCCCCTGCAAATTGTTTCTAAACTATAGTTTAATTTTAAAGTTAATCAGTTTAAAAAAAGGAAAAAGTAAGAGACTATTTTTCACATAAAAAATATAGTGTTCAGTACTGGTAGAGGTACAAACTTGTTCAACCTTTCTGAAAGGGAATTTGGGAGTAAAAAAAAAACCCTAAATGTATTTCCTTTTTTACCCACTAATTTTCATCCTAAAATAAAGAGACTCTTTACCTGATTTTCATTTTATAATATTAGAATAACAGTTTATGAACCCCATGGAATTCAACAGAGATATCCACAGTAAATGTCCAAGGGTAAAGAAAGAATTCAATATGATGCAATTTTGGAAAATAACCTGCAGGTAAGTATATGTATATAAAGAAGAACCAGAAGGAAATGAACCAAAATGTTAAAAATGGTTATTTTTGTAATCTTACTGTATTATGATCTATTTTATTTTTCAGATTTTCTATGAATTTTGTGATCAGAAAAAAAAAATGTTAACATTTAGTTAAGAAAAGGAAAGCAAAATAACAAGTTATATCTTAGTATTCCAAATCCCTGAAAGAAAAAAGTCACTCAGAGCAAACACTGTCTCAGTTATCAAGAAGAATAATCGTTCTTTTTTCTTTTTTCCCAGCGTTGCATCAGAGCCAAGAAAACTTTATGAAATGCCAAAGTGTTCCAAATCAGAAAAGATAGAGGATGCATTATTATGGGAATGCCCGGTGGTAAGATTTGTTTTTAGAGTATTTGTTTCTGACACATTTTTAGCCTAAAAGAACTGATTACTGTTAATATATTGTAAAAAAGGAATAAAGATTAAATATCATAGTGATTTCTGACTCTTGAAGAGTCAAGAAGAGAATAAACCTTTGCTTATTTTTCCTCATGAAATAATTTCTATTTTTAAAAAATATACATCAATATTATGAAGGTATTTAAAAATTTTGATGCCATTTGTAAATCTTGAATACTAGAAAAAGTTATGAGCTGGTTAAAAGTTTTATAAGCAATGTAAGCTAGTTTATAGTTATTCTCAATGTTTAAGAGGTCATTCTATCAAAATAAAATATTAATTTAGTTAATATTAGTTACGTTACATGGCTCTTTTTTTTTTTAAAGATTTTATTTATTTATTTGACACAGAGAGAGAGAGATTACAAGTAGGCAGAGAGGCCGGCAGAGAGAGAGGAGGAACCAGGCTCCCTGCTGAGCAGGGAGCCCGATGCGGGCCTCGATCCCAGGACCCTGAGATCATGACCTGAGCTGAAGGCAGAGGCTTTAACCCACTGAGCCACCCAGGCGCCCTACATGGCTCTTTGAAAGTAGATTCTTATGAGTTTCCTCCATGAATCTTGTTAGGAAAATAATAAGTCAAAAATAAAAAATAATAAAAATAATAAAAAATAAAATAAAATAATAGGCTAAACTCATTTCTTGAGATAGACCATGTGTATTTTTCAGAAGACTATTTTTTTTTTAATTTTATTTTTATTATTTGCCCAAGGGGTACAGGTCTGTGAATC
>LNAC01000136.1:0-69769 GCA_002007465.1 Ailurus styani
ATGAAAGAGGAGAGATCACAACCAACACCAAAGAAATACAAACAATTCTAAGAACATATTTCTAGCAACTCTACACCAGCAAATTGGACATTCTGGAAGAAATGGATGCATTTTTAGAGAAATATAAACTACCAAAACAGAACCAGGAAGAAACTGAAGACCTGAATAGACCCATCACCAGTAAGGAGATTGAAGCAGTCATCAAAAATCTCCCAACGAACAAGAGCCCAGGGCCAGACGGCTTCCCAGGGGAATTCTACCAAACATTTAAAGAAGAATTAATACCTATTCTCCTGAAACTGTTCCAAAAAATAGAATTGGAAGGAAAACTTCCAAACTCCTTTTATGAGGCCAGCATTACCTTGATCCCCAAACCAGGCAAAGACCCCATCAAGAAGGAGAATTACAGACCAATATCTTTGATGAACACGGATGCAAAAATCCTCAACAAAATACTAGCCAATAGGATCCAGCAGCACATTAAAAGGATTATTCACCACGACCAAGTGGGATTTATTCCTGGGATGCAAGGTTGGTTTAACATTCGCAAATCAATCAATGTGATACAAGACATTAATAAAAGAAAGAACAAGAACCATATGATCCTCTCAATAGATGCTGAAAAAGCATTTGACAAAGTACAGCACCCTTTCTTAATCAAAACTCTTCATAGTGTAGGCATAGAGGGTACATACCTCAATATCATCAAAGCCATCTACGAAAAACCCACAGCGAATATCATTCTCAATGGAGAAAAACTGAGAGCTTTTCCCCTAAAGTCAGGAACACGGCAAGGCTGTCCACTATCACCACTGCTATTCAACATAGTACTAGAAGTCCTAGCCTCAGCAATCAGACAACAAAAAGAAATAAAAGGCATCCAAATCGGCAAGGAAGAGGTCAAACTCTCACTCTTTGCAGATGATATGATACTTTATGTGGAAAACCCAAAGGACTCCACTCCAAAACTGCTAGCACTCATACAGGAATTCAGTCAAGTGTCAGGATATAAAATCAATGCACAGAAATCAGTTGCATTTCTATATACCAACAACAAAACAGAAGAAAGAGAAATTAAAGAGTCAATCCCATTTACAATTGCACCCAAAACCATAAGATACCTAGGAATAAACCTAACCAAAGAGGCAAAGAATCTGTATTCAGAAAACTATAAAGTACTCATGAAAGAAATTGAGGAAGACACAAAGAAGTGGAAAAACATTCCATGCTCATGGATGGGTAGAATAAATATTGTGAAAATGTCTATGCTACCTAGAGCAATCTACACATTTAATGCAATCCCCATCAAAATACCAGCAATTTATTTCAAAGAAATGGAACAAATAATCCTAAAATTTATATGGAACCAGAAAAGACCCCGAATAGCCAAAGGAATGTTGAAAAAAAAAAGCAAAGTTGGCGGCATCACAATTCCAGATTTCAAGCTCTATTACAAAGCTGTCATCATCAAGACAGTATGGTACTGGCACAAAAACAGACACATAGACCAGTGGAACAGAATAGAGAACCCAAAAATGGACCCTCAACTCTATGGTCAACTAATCTTCGACAAAGCAGGAAAGAATGTCCAGTGGGAAAAAGACAGTCTCTTCAACAAATGGTGTTGGGAAAACTGGTCAGCCACATGCAGAAAAATGAAACTGGATCATTTCCTGACACCACACACAAAAATAGACTCAAAATGGATAAAAGACCTCAATGTGAGAAAGGAATCCATCAAAATCCTCGAGGAGAACACAGGCAGCAACCTCTTCGACCTCAACCGCAGCAACTTCTTCCTAGGAACCTCACCAAAGGCAAGGGAAGCAAGGGCAAAAATGAACTATTGGGACTTCATCAAGATTAAAAGCTTTTGCACAGCAAAGGAAACAGTCAACAAAACCAAAAGACAACTGACAGAATGGGAGAAGATATTTGCAAATGACATATCAGATAAAGGGCTAGTATCCAAAATCTATAAAGAGCTTCTCAAACTCAACACCCATAAAACAAATAACCCAGTCAAGAAATGGGCAGAAGACATGAACAGACATTTCTCCAAAGAAGACATCCAAATGGCCAACAGACACATGAGAAAGTGCTCAACATCACTCGGCATCAGAGAAATACAAATTAAAACCACAGCGAGATACCACCTTACACCAGTCAGAATGGCTAAAATCAACAAGTCAGGAAATGACAGATGTTGGCGAGGTTGCGGAGAAAGGGGAACCCTCCTACACTGTTGGTGGGAATGCAAACTGGTGCAGCCACTCTGGAAAACAGTATGGAGATTCCTCAAAAAGTTGAAAATGGAGCTACCCTACGACCCAGCAATCGCACTACTGGGTATTTATCCTAAAGACACAAAGGTAGTGTTCCTCAGGGGCACGTGCACCCGAATGTTTATAGCAGCAATGTCCACAATAGCCAAACTATGGAAAGAACCTAGATGTCCATCAACAGATGAATGGATAAAGAAGATGTGGTATATATATACAATGGAATATTATGCAGCTATCAAAAGAAACGAAATCTTGCCATTCGCAACGACATGGATGGAACTGGAGGGTATTATGCTGAGCGAAATAAGTCAATCAGAGAAAGACAATTATCATATGATCTCTCTGATATGAGGAACTTGAGGGGCAGGGTGGGGGGTTGTGGGGGGTAGGGAGGGAAAAATAATGAAACAAGATGGGATGGGGAAGGAGACAAACCATAAGAGACTCCTAATCTCACAAAACAAACTGAGGGTTACTGGGGGGTGGGAGGGTAGGGATAGGGTGGATGGGTTATGGACATTGGGGAGGGTTTGTGCTTTGGTGAATGCTGTGAAAGATGTAAGCCTGATGATTCACAGACCTGTACCCCTTGGGCAAATAATAAAAATAAAATTAAAAAAAATAATAATAAAAATAAAATAAAAATGGGGGCCGGGGTGCCTGGGTGGCTCAGTAAGTTAAGCATCTGACTCTTGATTTGGGCTCTGGTCACAATCTCTGTGTGGAGATGGAGCCCCACATCAGGCTCTGAGTTCAGCAGGGAGTCTGCTTGAGATTCTCTCCCCAAGCTCAAATAAGTAAATCTAAAAATAAGTTAAAAATAAAAAAATAAGAAAATAAAAACAGGGGCCAGCTCCACTCCATAACGTTTATTCTAATGGTTTCTCCTTCCCCAGCCCTGAGATCCTTCCCTGCTCCTACTATGCTTTTTTCTCTACTGCTTTCAGCATGGGACGCTCTCTGCAACTGTACAAACCAGGGATGGCAGATTCAAATGCCTTCAAGACTCAAGCCATATAAATCTGTGAAATCGATGAGCTTAAGACAACAGCAAGACATCAGCCCTCTAGTCAGCTGCAGTGGGCCACAGCCATAAACATGTAATTAGGGAAGGAAATGCTATTCTGAATGAACAAACTGACTAGTCTACTGCTGGATTAGACCAGCTGGCCACCAACTTGCAGAAGTATTTCAAAATTGCAAAGCAAAAACCTGGATTTCAATTCTGAGTCTAAACTGGTTGATTTCCCAGTTCTTTTGTGCACACTGATCAGTCCTATTCAGCATGAGCCCCACTCTATGTACATGTATGTGTTTATAAATTATATTCATTTACCACCACACTAACGAATTCTGAACATTTATCACTTATACAAGGAAACCAAATGGCATGGACACTGACGTATCACTTGTATACCCTCTTCAGGACTGAAAGACGTCCCAGCTACTGGACAGAGCCTCCTTGCGTGAGGTCACACCCCCTCTGAGGGGCAGCCTGCATCCATGACTGGTCACTTACAGGAGTAACAAGGGCCACAGCCCCCACAACAACAGGGATAACTCTGAGTCTTGCCCAACTTCAGAGTTCCCTGTGAGTCAGTGGAGGTGTTCGCTGTGACTGAACCATAACCCAGCTTCTCCCTCTTGTCCCCTCCAAACCCTTCTTCCTCCACCTCCTCTACAGGAGTTCATCCTTAGAGCACTGCCTAATGCATTCCCGGCATGTTAAACTCCATCTCAAAGTTCACTTCCTGCAACTAGAAGACATAACTAGAGGGTCTCACATTTTCTTCTCCCACCACAGTGGGCTGTCCTCCAAACCCCTTGGGTCCTCTCATCCCATTTTGGAGAACAACGCTCAAAGTCAGTGCTGCCTGACAGAACATTCTGGAATGATGGAACTGTCCAACATGGCAGCTACTGGTCAACCACACATGGCTGTTGAGTATTTGAATGTGAATAGTACAACTGAGAAAGCAAACTTAATTTTAATCAATTTTAATTTTAATAGCCACCTAAGACTAGGAGCAACCAGCATAGTCACAAGCCATTTGTAACCCAGGTGGGCAAACAGACTAGGTCCAGAGAGTTACTCCTCTTTTCACTGAGAAAGCAAGTGTGCAGCAATAAAGAAAATATGTATGCAAGGAGCCATTTAATCACCATAAGTTGTTTTTTAAAAAAATAACTTCATCCTCTTGTCAGAGGAAATATTCAAGAGCATCCCCACACCATTTCGTGGAGCTGTCATTGTGAGTTAGCCAGGACAGGGGCTCACAGGGCTGACACAAGGCCTGCCATCTGCTTCCGTTTGACCAGTTCAGTCCTGATGTAAGTGAACTTCTCCCCATCAGCCAGTTTTCTTCCCAGGAACACTAAGCCTCCACTTAAAACATCTGACAAAGAATCAGCAGCTCCCACCCTAGAAAAATCCAACTGCTAACCCCCAGCCATGCTGCCTGGGAGACTGTCATCAGCAATAGTATGACCATTGGGTGGGCTGCTGAGGACATATTTGGAAACAAGGGAAGACCTCCACACCTCTGGAATCCAAATCAAATTGCCAGATAACTTTAATGAACAACATCCCGAAGTCAAGCATGCCCAGAGAAAAGAGTTCCATTTCTAGGAGAAACGCTTTGCTCCCGACCCCACCCCTCCCCTTCTGTCGGAAATAGTTTCCTGGGCTGTGATGATCACAAGCAAATGGCAGATAGGCCCAGGCCTAGGAGACAACAGATACCACCGTGCCCTGGGAGCCAGTGGGGTGATGAGAGGTGTTAATGCATTATCTTTTCCTCTGGAGAAAGGTTAAAGTTTGGGCTTGAATCACAAGTGAAAATGAGGTCAGTGGCCTGGATATCGCCCCTTGTGGACATTTATCCACAGTATAGAAACCTCGCCCAGCTGGTGGTCTCAGCTCATCAAAGCAGAGAGACAAGAGAAGAATGGGGGGTCAGACACCCCAGAGTGCTTTAGAAGTGGAACACCAGCTTGCTTTTGCTTAAAATGGCAATTAAGCTATGCATGAGTAAAAATGCCTCTGAGAGGGATCCCGCTACCCACAAGCTTAGCTTTCCTTTCTCGAAAAGGCCTTGCCCCTGATGGGTCTGCCTCCTTGCAACATGGCCCTCGGTCTGTGATGCTCTCAGTCCTCCTCTCCGGGGCCAGCTTTATCTTGCCTGTCTGAAATTCAGTTCCTCTAACGTGTCATTCAACAAACAGTCCTTGTGTGCCTCCTATGCACCAGGCCATGCTTCATGCAGCAAACGTTTCTCAAAGTTGTACAGAAGAGTCACGCAGTCCCTGCCTGGTGGAGATGATAATCTGACAGGGGAGACAGACACGAAACCAAAAGCGTGGTTAAGGAGGAGAGGAAGAGGCAATGAGAGGGAGGTACAGGGAAGATCTGAGTGAGTCCAGGGGTACAAGGTAGCTTGTTTAGAGATTTTTTTTGTAGCTGCTCACTCAGTCCCATTCCCCTAATATGAAGTTCAATCCACCTCATTGTTGATCAGTATCCTAAGCAAACCATCACAATACTTACTGTTGCATCCAATCTCCCACTGCTATGACTATCTAGTCCCTTCATCCTCGTAACTGTCCGTTTATACATGTGCTTGTCACAGGGTTGTCCACAAACATTCCATTGCTCTTTCCTTCCAGGGCACATTTTAAGATCGTACTTTCCACTCTCCTGTAGGAATAGTCTTGACTTGTTTCAACCAATAAAGTATGAGCAACACCAGCATGTGTCACCTGGGGTGGAAGCTTTAAAAATCCATGTGCAATTGACTAGGGTCCTTTCCCCCAACCCAGAGACCCTGTGAGGGTCATGCAATGAAAGGCAGTCCCTGAGCCTGGGAATCTGTTGGTTCACATCCTTGGGCACCTCCCCAGATGAAATCTGAAACTGGCCCTCATACACAGAGGGCAAGCAGAGATCAAAGAAGAGGCAGGTCAGTGACAATCCTAACAAGCAAGGGAACTTGCATACTCGGCTGGTCACAGGTGACCACAAGGCAAAGTAGACCTCTGCACCCATCCTCCAGCATCTTCAGAGTTTAGAGAATTCTTAACTGGAATCAGTCATGTACAATATCCAAGTGGTCTCAACACCATTTATTCTCTCAAGACTACTTCCTTGAAATGGCCAGTAGTATGGGAATAGTAGGTGGAAGGTACATTTTGAGGGCAGGGGAAGGAGAAAGGAGCCTCTGCTTGCCAGGGACCCAGATCACAGACCAACCAGTGGTCACATCCTCCTGATTACCCCGTCCAACAGAGCCCCCCTGCTGACTTTACTGGAAGTAAGAACACAAAATAGTAGTTGTGTTAGGTCACTGATATTTGGAGGGTTGTTACTGTTCTATAACTCAGTCTAGCTGACTATTACAATATGTCACTTCCCCCATTGGACTGTGAGCTCCTTAAAAACAAGAGTTGCTTTAGGAAGCCTGGGTTGCTCAGTCGGTTAGGCATCCAACTCTTCATCTGAGCTCCGGTCTTGATCTCAGGGTTGCAAGTTCAAGCCCTGACATCGGGCTCCACGCTAGATATGGAGCTCAATTTAAAAAAAAAATCATTTAAGAAAAAAAGTTGCTTGGAGACAAACCATAAGAGACTTTTAATCTCAAGAAACAAACTAAGGGTTACTGGGGGGTTGGGAGGGTAGGGATAGGGTGGATGGGTTATGGACATTGGGGAGGGTTTGTGCTATGGTGAGTGCTGTGAAAGGGGTAAGCCTGATGATTCATAGACTTGTACCCCTGGGGAAAATCATAATAAAAAAAAATAAAGAAAGGGAAAAAAAAGTTGCTTCATATCTTTGTATCTTCTGCGCCCAGCACATGGTACATTCTCAGATGTTTAAGATGTTTATCAAACTAACTCACAAAGGTACTTAGAATTTTTTTTAATCAACATAAGGGACACTCAATTTAGATGTTATTTTTAAAAAGGATGAAATGATCATGAAATTGATCACTGCAGACTGCCAAGATGGGAAATGATCATTGTAGAATCAATGGAAGCAACATCACTGACTGGGATACAGATCATGTAGCACATGCCATGAATATACAATAATGTTTATGAAAATAGCCCAGTTACTTGCCTAAAATGTGGACTTGCACTGAATACAAATAAGAGCAAAGTGAAGAAAGTTTAATAACATCCTGGATCCCGTCCATTATTTTTGTAATTGCATCTCTATCGAACTGACACTAGGGGGAATTAGCTTCATATTCACAAACCAAAGAGAAAGGATCCGTAATTAGGGGGAAAAGCACCAACTCCCCAAGGGTTTTAAATTTGGAATCTACTCAATTACTTCCCCTTGAAAAAGTATATCCATTTTTTGAAAGTAGTTTTCAAGCTCCTGAGTCATCTTATTTATAATACTTTATCTTCAATTACTTTTTTCATTGTATCTTTCATGGAATACATTTCCAATTTCCTGCTTAATTCCCTGTCTACATCCATGGGTATCGGAGGCAATGCATTTTGGGGTTGGAACATATGTGAAGTAATAATGCAGTACTATATTCCCCCAAATAATTAAGGAACCAATATTTGCTCCTCATTGCACCTTGTATTACCCATTAATTTGGAAAGAGATCCTTTGCTGAGGGGATAGAAGCAGAACCTGCTCTAAGTTTAGAAAGGTATGTCCTTTTCCAGACTAGTTCCATGAGAAGAAGTCATAGATGATGTTCCCCTTTAATACAGTTTCAACTTACATATCATTGAGGGATACGAATCATTGTGAATTCTAATTAAAAGGTTATTATTATTCAAGCCAGTGTTAAAAGTAGGCTAATTGCTATAATACACAGATCTAAACAAATAATGTTCAAGACAACGGAAATTTATTTCTTGCTCACTTAACAGTCTTAGATGAGCATTGAGGCATTTTCAGAATGCAGGAATCACTCCACATGGTCTTTGAAAAGTTCCTTCTATCATCCCATTGACCTCTACCCTATCCACATCCAGCCAGTGGGAGGGGAAAAGCATGGAGTTGTACCCTGGAGGATTTTTATGGGACAAACTTGGAAGGAACACACAGCCCTTCCACTACTATTATTGTTGAAACTTAGTCCAATCATCTCATCTAATGGAAGGGAGGCTGTCCAGGAAAAAGAAACAACAGACTCAGGGAACATCTAGCAATCCTTGCCACAACTCAACTTTGGGTTGGTAAGTAAATACCAGGGAGATATGAGGAAACAGAGGAAAGAGACAGATAGGAATTAACTGGTTGCTTTGTTGGTCATTTGACTGGTATGTTTTAGCTACATCATCGGTGCTACATGATGATGGTGTGTCTGAGTAAGTTGGGTCATTTACCATTTCCTTCCCATGATACAGCGCTAAGAATTGGGTATCCCCATACAGTTGGGGTGGGACTATCCAAATGTTAGTCAAGCAGTTCTCAGAGTGTATTCTACAGACATCTCGGGGTCCCCAAGACCCTTTCAGGGGGACTGAAGAAGTCACGAACATTTTTATAATATTAAAACATTATTTACCTTGTTTTATTACGTTGACATTTGCATTATGGTACAAAAATCAATGGTAGTAAAACGGCTGCCATTTTAGCATAAATCGATGTGTGCACTCACATTAAAAGGCAGGGTGGGGAGAATGTGGGGCATGTAGAATCGGTTCACTTAATCCTCAATGAAATAGAAATTATTTTTACCAAATCTCAACTTTATATTCTTTAAATTCAATTAGCCCGCATATAGTACCTCACTAGTTTCAGATGTAGAGTTCAGTAATTCATCAGCTGCGTATAACACCCAGTGCTCATCACATCACATGGCCTTTTTAATGCTCACCACACAGTTACCCCCACCATCAACCTCCCCTCCAGCAACCCTCAGTTTCTTTCTCATATTTAAGTCTCTCATGGTTTGTCTCCCTCTTTGATTTCTTCCCATTCAGTTTTCCCTCCCTTCCCCTATGATCCTCTGCACTCATTCTTTCATTCCTCGGATGAGTGAAGCCATATACTAATTGTCTTTCTCTGATACACTTATTTCGCTCAGCATAATACCCTCCAGTTCCAGCCATGTCGATGTAAATGGTAAGATTTCATCCTTTCTGATGGCTGAGTAATATTCCATTCTATATATGGACCACATCTTCTTTATCCATTCACCCATCAATGAACATCTCAGCTCTTTCCATAGTTTGGCTATTGTGAACATTGCTGCTATAAACATTGGGGTGCAGGTGCCCCTTCAGATCACTATATTTGTATACTTGGAGAAAATACCTAGTTGTGCATACTGTTTTCCAGAGTGGCTGCACCGGCTTACATTCCCACCAACACTTTAAGAGGGGTCCCCCTTTCTCCACATCCTTGCCTACATTTGTTGTTTCCCGACTTTTTCATTTTAGCCATTCTGGATGGTGCGAGGTGGTATCTCATTGTGGTTTTGATTTGAATTTCCTTGATGCCAAGTGATGTGGAGCATTTTTTCATGTGTCTGTTGGCCAACTAAATCTCAGCTCCTGAGTACACCTCTTTTTAATATTCTCTGCGACAAAATGGGAAGTATACATCAAGTACTTCTGCTGCATGTCCAAGTATATGCTTGTCTCAAACAAAAGCACATGTGCAATTGTTTGAATTTCACCAGCCACTTTTTTTATGAAACATTTTTACTTGAAAGAATGGCTGGCAGTCCTATGATGGTTACTCAAACACGGCTATGCTGGCAGACATTTTATTGAAAATGAATGAAGAGATCCTTTTGCTTCAAGTAAAACAAATGATAGTATTTATTACCAATGAAACAATTCAAGGTTTCAAGTGAAAACTAGAATTTTGAAAAACTTATATACAACAAAACATATGTAACCTGAGCTTAACAGGGTCCATTACTTAGAGATTTCTGATAAAATCAATGATGATATTAATAAAGGTGATTTTTTTTAATTTTCGAATGATCAACTGTGTCAATATTTGGAAGATCTCATAACCCAGTAAACCAAACAAGCAAATATTCCAAAATCACACACGGGAAAAAGATTTATTCAAAGTGGAAGTCAGACTACTCCATTTTAATCTAACTGCTTAAGAAAAGTTCATTAGTATGATTTCAGATTCCACATAACTTTAAAGACTTTAAACCATTTTTCAAGTCTTGGTGTAGTGTCCAAAAATAATATTCACGATTAGCTGAAAATGCCATTAAAACATTTCCCCCCTTTCCAACTACTTGTCTGTGTGAGGCCTACTTTTCATGCATTTCAACAAGAATAATGTATTGCAACAGATTGAATACAGAAGCAGATATGAAGGAGATTTGCAAAAATGTAACATGATGCCACTCTTCTCATCTATGAGAGTGTTTGCAGTTATCATGGTAAGATTCGAGAACTGGAAATTCTGAAACGAAGCTGACTCCAAGACTTTCAGATCCAAAGTCGTAGACTATCTCTTAGTTCAAAATCTCAGGGCCAAGAGCACACCACACCAGTTTTCCCCAAGTTGGCATTGAACCAACTGGCATGGACCAGCATGCTCAGCCAGCTTGCAATCTACCTATTGGATCCACAGGGATGTCGCAAGGGACTGCTAAAATTCAGGTACATTATGTCCACGACATTCCCTTGATCTAGAAGCTTCCTATCTTCTATCAAAAGAAGCTCTCTTTGATTAGCTTGAAATGACCAGTTCTCTAGGATCCAAACTGGCTCACTATAGTAATTGGTAATTGGTCTCTCATCTAAACAATTAAAAATCATCTGCTTCAACTTTGTTTTTATAATCTGAGAAATAGCTCCATAAAACTCAACCCATGTTAACTAATTCAAAAAATTAATGGTATTTAATGTATACACTTGATCAGTCTGATTTCTTAAGCCCCTTCTTAGTGTGTGGCACTTTGCTAAGCAATGAGGATGTAAAATGAACATGGTTATAACTGCAGTGTTTGAGTTTGATTATGGTGTTTTCTCTCAGATCTGAAGGTCTGGCAGGAAAAATAGGCAATACGTAAGAAAATAATAGAAAATATAATGGTACAAGTTAATAGGTACAAGTTTGCCACTCTGGAAGCATATTTTAAAAGCCCCCAGATCTTACAAAATGGAAAGAGTCATCATGGAGGACTTCCTGGAAGAAGACTTTCAGCTAAGAACTCAAGGGTTCCTGAGTTTGGTGTTGGGCATCCAAGCAAAGAAAGAAACAGTATTTTAGGCAGAGGGCACAGCTGTGAATGTCTCTTCTTCCCCCAGTTAAGACCTAAATCTCTCCCCGGATTCCTAGCAAAAATCCAAAGGTAATCTTGGTCATCGTGTTCATTGGCCCCCTCGTGTATTTGATACTCTCTCTTTCTTGAAACACTGACTTCTGTTAGCTTCTGTGACATCACACTACTTGTTTTCTCAACACATCCTCTTTTTTCATATCTCACCCTCTCCTTTTCCATCTAATGTTGACTCTCCTGAAGGCTTGATCCTGTGCCCTCTCGTTTTCATGCCCTGTGTTCTCTTCCAAATTAGTTGCATCAAAGTCCACAGCTTCAGTTATGACTTATGTAAGGTGTCTTACATGTCTCCAGCCTCAGCCTCCCCTCTGAGCTGTAGAACAGTGCCCCTTCCTGCTTGCATGACCTCTCTACATGCACAGCTGGGCGGCTCCTCAGACTCTGCCCAACACGAAACTCAGGAACCCTCTCTGATCTTCTTCCACCATCTCCTCTCCAGAGAGGTTCTCCACTGCCACCAAGCTACCCAGCCCAACACCTGGGAGCTTCCTTTCACATACCCCTCTTTCTCATACTTCCTGTCTAATCCACCACCAAGTCCCATGGACTGCACTTCCCAAATCTCTCTCAAAACAACTCACATGTCCCCATATCCTCCACAGCTACCCTAATCCCAACCAGGGCATCAGTTGCCTGGATTACTCTAACCACCCTCCAAATGCCAGATTCACATTCTTTCAGCCTCCCTCCCCCAATTCACTCTATAGACACGATGATCCTTTCGAGAGTTTACCCTGCTGCCCCTAACTGAAAATGCTTTAGTGACTCTCAACCTGCTTTTTAACCAAGACAAACATTCCTTACCAAAGCTCTGTGTGATCAGAGTCAACCCTGCCTCCCAGTCTCACCCCTGCCCCCATACCAGCCACATGGACTTCCTTCCAATTCATCATCACTATGTGGATTCCTTGCTGAGCAGAGCTTTGCAAACCTTGTTCCTCATGTTGGGAATACCCTTCCTTCCCCTTCTTCCCCTAGTTAATTCCTATTCATCATCATCATTTTACCAGGGAAGATTGTGATCTGGTAGACAAGGTCACATGTGCACCCAGCACCATACTTCTCCTTATCCCTGTTATAACGTTATAGTGTATTTATTTAATAGCCATTTGATTAATTACCATCTCTCCTTATAGAGACCATAACTCTCCTGCTTTTATTCTCTTTTATCTCTGCCAATGCCAAATCAGGGCTGGGCTCGGTGAAGACATTTTTTGAATGAGTTAATGTAGCATGCACAAAGGCTCAGAGGCAACAGGGAGCCCATGCCTGAGGCTGAAAGATTTCAATAAGGCGGGACCCTCCAGGGAAGGGAGGGGATTGCAGAAGGAGAGAGTAGGTAGAGTCAAGCCTGGAACGGCTGGAGCTGGGGGGGAGGCGGGGCAGGGCAGAGAGCCATAATGAATGCCGAGATGCAAAGTCCCAGCAGTGGTCTTGACAGAAGAGTGGCATGATGAACTCTGCATCGATTTGTTGTCTACACATGAAGACTAAACAGGAAAAAGCCACTCTAAAGACAGAGAGAGGGCTTCAGCTCTTTCATAGTCTAGGAGGTAATGACCAACTGGGAAATATAGACTAATAGTGGTGACAGGAGGAGTGGGGAAAATTAGATTGATGTGAACAAAAGAAAATGAGAAGGCCTCAACAGGACCATGATGCCTCTTCTCTTCCAAAGATTCCACCATCACCAACCACTTTCAACATCCTGGACTGTGTCTCTTCTGGCCCTAGAGACTTGAATTCACTGAAAGGAGCCAGCTTTATCATCTCATATTTCCTCCTGACCCGGTGGGCCTTTGTAGATCATGAATCTGATAGCGATCACAGAAGCAAAGTTCTGGTACATAACTAGCTCCCTGCCATGTGCTAGTATCATACCATCTGCACAAACATTGTTTTCATCATAGCTGTTCAAATTCTTTTCCCTTTTTTTAATTGTCTATGGCATTCTTCAAATACATGAACTCATTCTAATAGCGGAATCAGAAGGATTCACACCATTACAAACAGACATTTTATTGACACTTTTAAATTCACCTTTGATGAATTTATTCTTTCATCTAACACTTTTTCTCACACCAGAGCTCATAAGAGAGTACCTTTCAGTCAGTCTTGAACCACTGATTTAGCATCTGTTTTGTGCAAGACGTTTTCTAGTGGATACGAATAAGATGACAAAGAATATAAGGCTTCTACCCTCAAAGAGTCATAGCCTAGTGGAGAAGGCAGTGATAGAATGAAGCACATTTAAATGTTGCTGAATACATACACTGATGATCTATAAACACATGTTTTAGAAGCCCCAAGATCTCTCCTGAGGTTGTGGGGAATGTTTCCCGTAAGAGGGGATCTTGTAAGACTTTTGATCTGAATCTTAAAATTTGAGTCAAGTTTGACACACAAAGAACATGTGAAAGGCAGAGAAGTGAGAACAGCACAAGTGAATTCATGGGATGTTACAATAATGTGACAGGATTCGATTTCCCTCCCTTTTTTTTTTTTTTTAAGGAAAACAGCTCCAGCAGTCCTATTGGTTTCCTTAGCTCTCTCTCGCTTTGCATCCTCTTGGTATCATTTAGGATTCCACTGTGAAATTCTTTTAGAATCACTCTCTGGGGTGTCTTCCCTTTTAGGAAAGAACTAGTAGAAACGACAGGATGTAACCTATCCTACACTTGTTTTGCTACACCAACCAGAGTGATTTCTGTGGGCTTTTGTAGACACGTCCTGAGCTAATCGATATAGACATCAGGGGGGAATCTGTAAATCTGGCCATGTGTCTTCCAACAAGACAACTCTTCATGTCTGAAAAATGCTGCTCTTTGCTCATCAACTCATCAATTCCTAAAATTGCTTTGGAGGAAACTACCTCAACTCGAAAGACGCAAACATACTAACATAAATCACGCATCCCCAGGTGTCATATATACTATTAGGGGAAAATGATCTTTTGTTTTCATTACTACTTAATTGCAAGCAAAGTCCTTTGTATTTCTCCTCAGTCCTCTTGTCTCTCTAAAGGAGTAAGAAAAGAAAAGCTACCTAGTCCTAAGGTCCTCACACGAGAAGTTACCATGATCTGCCTCCAGGAAGAATCTAGACCTTTCCACTCTGGCTGAGTGTCTGCGTTTTGTTCTTGGCATGGCATGAATTTCCAGAGTCCCCCCTCTGGACCCCTGACTATTTGTTGCCATTTCTCCTACATAGCCTCCAACTTCTGGGGGAGTAATACGCCCATGTACAGCCACATCGTTCTCACTTCACACGCTGGGGAAATGCTTTGTTCTCTCCTCTGCAAGAAACATATACCTGACCCCTAGTATCGGAGACCAAGAATTTCTTAAAGAACTCAGGGAGGAAAATACACCTTAATGAGACCAACAGCTCATCAGCAACAGTCTCCAGGGAAACCCACAAAGAGGCTCCTACCCCATCATTCTCATTAGTGACGATGGGGGGGAGGAGGAAAAAAAAAAAAACTCAGATAGGAAAAGGGTCAACGTCAGTTTTCTGCCTCTGCCAGAAAAAGACAGGCTTTTTTAAAGCGTCAAATGGTCCCTGTTAGAACTGTCATCCCCGGGTTACAGCTGGCAGTACCGGAAGCACCACGGAACCGACAGCAGCTCACCAGGCTTGCACCCACCCGGCTCCCTGGGAACAGCAAGCTGCCCGTCAGCCTGCATCCCGGCCCGCGGAGCAGAGCAGCCCGGGGGCTGCGGCTCGCCCGCCGCCTGACAGCACCCTCTCCAGAGGCTCCGTATTATTACAGTCTGCCCTTCCGCTGGCGTGGAATTAACTTGTTCCGACTGTGTGACAGTTCTGACGACGACGCAGTTGGAGGCAGGGAGCCGGGTCACACGCAGCTACACGCATGGGCTGTCACTAACTGTGCCACTAAAACCAGACAAAAACCTTGTCAAGGGAGATCAACTCCTCCGGAGACAGAGGTAAGGGACTCAACTCTCGGCCTGCTTGTGAGGGTTTTGTTCCGTTCAAGGACAGTGTCAGCTGACAAGGGGACGTGATGTTTCAGGGGAGACCCAATCAACGCTGGCAAGAGGAAAGAGGCAGAGAGGCAGAAAGAAGGAAAAAGACACCCGGACGAATGCGAGAATGCTGAAGGAGACCGGCTGCCAGAGGTGGCAAGAGACCACAGTGTCCTCACTCTGGAAAAGTCAACGATCTAATCAAATCATGCCTATGTCACGGTCCTAAAACAAAGACCATCAGCCTTGGTTTTACTAAGTGCGGTCTCTCCCATGTGCTTGACACCGTCCAAGGGCTTACGAAAGCTCTGGAAACGCAACAGGCGACTGCTAACTTTTGCGACCTTATCACTTAGCTGTTGCAGAAGACCTGTTTCATAGAAATACAGAACGTGGTCAATACAATACTCTTTCCATGGGCCTGAATGCCCAAGGGGAACCGGAGGATCTGGAATCCACCCCCGAGAGAGGAACCGAAGGCAATGGAGTAGTGAGAAGCCCCAAAGAAGTTCCTCCGCAGGAACGCCCTCCTTGGGCTGCCAAAGGTCTGGATTCCAGCTACCCTTTCCTCTCTTCTGTGCCCGCCAAGAGGCAAGGCCCTCCCGGTTCCCAGCTGAGAATCAGCGAGCCTGCCTGTCATTCTATCCCGGCGGTGTGCTCCTTAACTTGCCTCTTCCTGGCAGTCCTCAGACTCCAAGACCTGACGACCTGGTTTATTCTTCTGTCTCCTCCATCTCCAACCCAGACCCAAGGTACCAAAGTCAGTGATAACAGCAACCTCAATACCCATCCCTAAAGGGACACACTTTGGTTTTGTTTGTTTTTTAAAGATTTTATTTATTTGACAGAGACACAGCGAGAGGGAACAGAAGCAGGGGAAGTGGGAGAAGGAAAAGCAGACTCCCCACCAAGTAGGGAGCCCAATACAGGGCTCTATCCCAGGACCCTGGGATCATGACCTGAGCCGAAGGCAGACACTGAACGACTGAGCCACCCAAGCACCCCAGGACACACTTTGGAGCTGTAAATATTTACTTACAACTGGGACATTTATTGGTTGTGTGAACTTAACTCATTGAATCTGAGTCTCTGTTTCCTTTACTGCAAGGACTGATGTAATTCCTCAATTACATGGAAGTGCCCGGCTTGGTGTCTAGTATTTGGTAGATGTACATGTTGGTTTGTTTTCATCCTCTGATAACAACACGGAATATCTAATTGAGTGTAAATTTCTCTGTGACGTCTCTGAGTCCTTAACTAGGACCATCGGTTCTCTTTATTCATGGATTCCATGTTTATGAATTCACCTACTCACTAAAATTTATTTGTAACCCCCAGATCAAAGCTTGGGGCACTTCTATGTTCATTCACAGATGTACTGAGAGTGGAAAAAAAGATTGGAGTCACCCAGTGCACACTTTCCCAGCCGAGGCAGAACAAGGTGAGCCTCTGCCTTCTTGTTTCAGCACTCATGCTATAAATAAGCGTCCTTTTCACCATCTATTTACTGTAATCTCTTTCACCTTTTGGTGGGTTGGGTTTTTTTGTTTGTTTTTGTTTTTGTTTTTTTTGTAATTTCTTTGTTTAAAATGGTCCCCAAGTAAAAGACAGGCTTTTCCGTAAGTGGTGTTGGGAAAATTGGACAGCTACCTGCCAAGGAATGAAACTACACTACTTCCTTACACCATACCCAAGAATTAAATGTAAGACCAGAAACCATAAAAGTCCTAGAAGAAAACATAGGCAGTAAGCTAGTGGACACTGATGTAATAATTTTTTTGGATCTGCCTTTTCAGGCAAGGGCAACAAAAGCAAAAATAAACAAATGAGACTAAATCAAATTAAAAAGCTTTTGCATAGTGAAGGAAACGATCAATAAAACAAAAAGGCAACCTACTAAATGGGAGAAGATCTTTACAAACGATTTAACTGGTGAGGAGTTAACATCCAAAATATATAAAGAACTCACACAACTTAGTATCAAAAAAACAATGCAATTAAAAAATGGGCACAGGACCTGAATAAACAATTCTCCAAAGACAAACAGATGGCCGACACATGAAAAGATACTCAGAATTACTAATCATCAGGGAAATGCATTGAAATCACAATGAGATATCACCTCACACCTGTCAGAATGGCTATTATCAAAAAGCCCATAACAAGAGTTGGCAAGGATATAGACAGAAGGGGACATTTATGTACTGTTGGGGAGAATGAAAACCTACATGGTCCTCAAAAAATTAAAACTAGAACTGTCATACAATCCAGCAATTCCACTTCTGGGTATTCACCCCAAAAAAAAAAGGAAATGTTAATTCAAAAAGATATACATTCCCTTATGCTCACTGCAGCATTATTTACAATAGCTGAGATATGAAAGCAACCTAAGTGTCCATCCACAGAAGAATGAATAGTGAACATGTGGTGTACATATACAGTGGAATATTACTCAGCCATTAAAAAATAAAATCTTGCTATTTGCAACATCTTGGGATCTAGAGGGTTTTGAGCTAAGTGAAGTCAGAGAAAAACAAATACCATGAAATTTCACTTATATGTGGAATCTAAGAAAACAAAACAGACTCAGATACAGAGGACAATCTGATGGTTGCCAGAGGGGGGTAGGGGATGAGTAAAATAGGAGAAGGGGATTAACAGCCACAAACTTACAGTTGTAAAGTAAGTAAGACACAAGGATACAACATAATACGTAATACCTTAGCATGTAAAAACTTTGTATGGTGAGAGATGGTAGCTTGATTTATCATGATGACACTCTAATATATATAAATGTTTGATCACTGTTATACATCTGAAATAGAATATTTGTCTTTGCTTTTATTTTTTTAAGATTTTATTTATTTATTTATTTATTTGAGAGAGAGAGCACAGCATGAGCCAGGTGAGGGGCAGAGGGAGAAGCAAACTCCCTACTGAGCAGGGATCATGACCCAAGCCAAAGGCAGATGCCCAACCAACTGAGCCACTGAGGCACCCCTGAAATAAAATACTGTATGTCAACTACACTTCACTAAAAAAATTAGAGGGACCCAAGCATAGTGTTGAAGTGCTTTCTAGTGTTTCTAAGTGCAAGAAAGCTATGACATACCTTATAGAGAAAACACACACATACGCTTCATTCAGGCAAGTTATGGTGCCGTTGGTCATGAGTTTAATGTTAACAAATATATATTTAATAAGGCGTCTTTAACAGAAACCCAGATAAAATAAATTGATTGGTTCACAAAAATGTGAAACAGAGGCTCAAAGGAACCCAACACTGTATTTCCCTTAAGAGCAGCTCAGCATCTGCTAATTTGATGTTCAAAGTAACTACCTAGACAATAAGTACCAAGAACAAAGGGAATCAACATACATCCCTTTCTCCTTTAATTTCCACACCCATCCTTTGCGGCAAGGGCATAATCAGAGGGTCATTTACTGCATTAAGAAAAAGTCACAAACTTGATAGGAATAGTGAAACATCTTAGGGCAAAAAGGGGCTTGGCAGAGGAGAGAGGTGGGGATGGGCGATGGGAATAGATGGGGTCTGTCCACTGGAAAGTGAGGGGCTTAACTTCATCAAAGCTCAGGTGAACACTGAAATGTCTGGGGCATTTACATTTCCTTAGCACCCCTCAATATTACTCACGAGTCATTTGAGATGACAGGATGAGTTCTATGTTTCTTTCCCTCAAATCTCCTCTAATGAACTTAAGTACTTGTAGGGCACTTACTTGTCTGTAATTTGGAAGCTAGCACGTGATACCCTAAATTTGGATGAATTTCCAAAACCAGAATCTGATGACGCATCGATAATATCACCGTTTTTTGTTTTGTTTTGTTTTGTTTTTTCATTTAGTCAACCTCTCAGCTAACTCGGGCCAGAAGGATGAAAAAAGTCAGCGTGTCTCTAGCTGGAGATCAGCTCTTCCTGTCATTTACTACCCTGCACACAAACTCTCGAACAGTGTAGGAATTTAGACAACTCTAAATAAAACTCTATTATTCCAGGGAAGTTTAGAATTAGGGTTTTGGAGACAGGAAGAGAGCTTGCTAGATATCTGGTTCAATTTCCTCTAATTCATATGAGAGCTCTGAAGTTCTGGGAGTTAATGTGACAGAGTGGGGACCACGGCCTATTTTTCCCCAATGCCTAGTTTACTGGACTTTCCACATCTATAGTAATCATATGTGCAGATCTTCCAGGAGAACTTTGATTTCTGAAAACATTTGCTCCCATCATTGCTCTAAGAGGATTTGTATCTGTTAGTTTCTAGACCCCGAATTTGGAGTCAAACAACGTAGTCACAATTATCATACCATGATTTATCTAACAGATAGCTGGTTCTCATTCTCCTGTAGCTACTCATCCAGGCTCGTGGCTTCTATTGTCACATCTGTTTGGGTGATCCCCAAATCAAGGAAGAAAGTTAAGGCATTTTAGATCATCAAGTAGCCTGATGGGTCATTTATAGCCAATTGCTTCATCTTATGGGAAATGGTGAAATCGAGTCTCCAACAGGCCAAATCATGACCAAAATTAAAGAGCTGGCAAGAGATAGAGTCTGAATATAATGTAGTCCTTCAACAACTACTACAAAAGTACAAAGAAGTTAGTTACCATGCTTGCTAGTTCAACATCATGATGGACATAAATACTGTAAGTAAGAACCTCAGAAGATACATTACAAATATATTCACACAAAACATTGGTGATGATTGAGATCTAGGGCTGTGTCCCAGTTGAGAGGCTGTACACTCTCGTTTCCTTACTGGAACAATATTTAGTAGCCTATATCATCATGAAAAATGATTGCCCTGAACACCTACCTGCAGAAACAACCATGAAAACATTTACCAGGATTTATGTAATAAAGGGAACACCCTGAACAAAACACAAATACCTGGTCTATATTTTATTACTACTTAAAAGTCAATTATCGCTTCACACCAGAAGTGAAAGCAGTGACATTGTCAGGCTCTCACCAAAGAACCTACACAATCCCAGCTCTTTGGTCACTCAGAGAACCTTCTCAAGCTGCCAGAGGCCAGCACGTCACTTTGGAAAAACAATTGTTCTAAATGACTAAGAAGGCAAACAGTAATTTGTTCTCCATGAATCTGTGCCGTTAAAGAAAAGTATTGTTTAAGAGGCACATGGGTTTATAAATCAGTGTTGAGCAATGGAAGGACATGGGAACTATCATCATATTGCCTTCCTTCCAGAGGATGTGCTAGTAGCTGAGATTTTTATCTGCTTATACAAAATAGCCGAGTCAATACAAAAACCTCTTTGTTGAGCTCCCCGACCCACAACTCGTGCCCTTTGAAATCCATCCTACGTTCTTTTGCCAGATGTGTCTGCAAGAAATGTTAATCATTCCAGTCCCTGTTCAAAATCTTCAATGACCAGAGGAAAACCAGAGCTAGAAGTGCCATTTGGGTCTCCCTGTGGAAAGATTCCTTACATTGATGGTTTGAGTGATGACCTATGACTTAATGTCACAGGAAGACAGAAAACACATTGAAAGGTATTTTCCTAGTGCAACCAAAAAAAGCCACATGGGTTATAGGTAGATCCACTGTATGCTTCAGTTTTCTTGGTATACCCCAATTTGTGCCTATTATCACAACTAATAGTACTCTCACCAGCTCTCAAATATGTCCTAGTTTGGATGATAAATGGTATGAGAATCCTAGTTACAAGCATTACAATGCCACATGCCCTCCGCCAACACCAACATTTTTTTTTAGTAGGCTCCACACCCAGTGTGGAGCCCAATATGGGACCTCAAATTCACAATCCTGAGATCAAGACCTGAGCTAAGAGTAAGACACTCAACTGAGACACCCAGGCACTCCAACATCACAACTATTTGATTGTTTGTTTTACCAGAAGTTACAGACACCACAAGGAAGCCCTCAGTACAGCTTGTCGGTCTTCCCGTCTCATCTTCCAGCCATACTGTATCACAGGCACAAGAGTGACGAGGGACCTCAGTAGGATTGGGGGGAGATATCCACTAAATGATATAAACTTTATCCTCTGTCCTGAGGTTGCTTCCCATCTTTTCCTTGGGTACCCTTGGCATCTTGTGATTATCCATCCGAACCCACAGAAGAGTTCAGGCTTTACCAGATCTCATGATGCCTGGATGCTTCCTGCCTGCCCAGCCTCTCTAAGTCAACGACTAATACCCAGAAATACGCTAATCCCATGTATTCACCAGGGCAGAGATACAAATTTTCTGCCACATAGAGAAATGAGATGGTCACCAGGAGATCCCGGCTAAAAGATTTTTCTTTAAATGTAGGTTAAAAGGTGTCACCTTGCTTAATCCTGAAATAGTTAAACTCCAAGTCCTTGATGTTTCGATGGAAGACCGGGAATACAGTCCCTATGTGTTCTTTTTTTTTTTTTAAGATTTTTTTTTTATTTATTCATTTGACACAGAGAGAGAGATTACAAGTAGGCAGAGAGGCAGGCAGAGAGAGAGGAGAGAGGAGGAAGCAGGCTCCCCGCCGAGCAGAGAGCCCGATGTGGGCCTCGATCCCAGGACCCTGGGATCATGACCTGAGCCGAAGGCAGCGGCTTTAACCCACTGAGCCACCCAGGCGCCCCCTATGTGTTCTTATTGAAGCTCCTCTAACAAAAAAGGAGGTTTGAAAGTCTGTCTTGAAAATCTTTTATAAATTAAACATTCATAATCTTACCATCACACATCTATTAACATCTTGTGTATTCCTTCCCAATCTTTGTCATGTGTATATTTCCAGTCTGCATTACAGTATACATATAATTTTCTATCATGCTTTGATCAAAACCACTCTTCCAGGTTGTTACATAGAATTACCAATTATAATTGTAGACACTTCGCAGTGTTTTTTTGAATTGATATGTTACAATTTAATGATTTCCCTGGTTTTAATTTTTTTTTCCTTTTTCTACTAGTACAAGGCATTTTGCTAAGCACAGGGAATAGTAAAGTTAACAAAATAAGTGCTTTTCCTAAGTAAAAAATTGGGGACTCTCTTTGAAGACTAAATTTGAATTCTTGTCATATATTTGAATAGCTCCAGTATTCTCTTCATGCGTTAGTTGCAAATCTGAAAATAAAAAGGATGAGAAAGAGGGAGAGAAGACAAAAAAGGCAGAAAAAGAAAGGGGGGAGGGAGAGAAAGAAAGACAGCAGGGAAAAAGGGGAAGGAAAGGACTTATAATTACAAGGATAAATGGAGGGTCTTCTGTTCTGACATTTGCTTCATGTAAATGATGGAAATACCATACCAATTCATTTGAATACATGTCAAGTCTCTCCATGAATTATAATAAATGTCAGCATCATTCTAATATTTAAAAACAAAAGCTATCTATAATTCAGACATGACCCTTTCCCTATCGTCTACTCCATCATGTATAATATCCATTGCCTGGCCTTTAAGGCCTTATAGACTCTAGCCCACCACAGCTGCACCCATTTTTCTCCACACAAACCTCATCTCTAGTCAGGAATCCTGACTGGGAAACACAGACACTGCAGCTTCACTCAGAGAGGCGTAGCTTGGGTCAGAATAAATCTCCTACCGGTGAGAATTTTAACATTTGGACAAAATTTTAAGAAAAACTATTTTAAGGCACTAGAGAATAACCAAAAGTATGCATAAATTGGAGGGTAATACTCTTGGAGGGGGAAGAATTGACCTGGATAAGATCACTTTTATAGCTTTTTTTTTAAGGTTTTATTTCTTCATTGAGGGAGAGCGAGAGCATGGGGCAAGGGAGGCAGAGGGAGAAACAGACGCCCCACTGAGTAGGGAGACCGACACGGGGCTCAGTCCCAGGACCCATGGGATCATGACCTTAGCCAGAGGCAGCTTCTTAACTAACTGAGCCACCCAGGCGCCCCTATAGTTTTTCTCTTAAGAGAACGCCCCAGTCCAAGGGATGCTGGACAGCTGAAATTCAAGCAAAACTGAAGTCTTACTGGCTGCGAGTGGGGACAAAGTTCAGGGCCTGAAGAGCAGCTGGAGATTGAAAAAGAAAATCCAGAAATGAAGGAACCAAAAGAAGGAACCCCCAAATCTGATATATAAACTCCTTCAGGGGTGCCTGGGTGGCTCAGTGGGTTAAGCCTCTGCCTTCGGCCCAGGTTATGATCTCAGGGTCCTGGGATCGAGCCCCGCATCAGGCTCTCTGCTCAGCGGGGAGCCTGCTTCCTCCTCTCTCTCTGCCTGCCTCTCTGCCTACTTGTGATCTCTCTGTCAAATAAATAAAACCTTAAAAACAAAACAAAACAAACAAACAAAAAAAAACTCCTTCAAATCTGTGGCTGAGTGTAGACTACAACTGCTTAAGGAAGACTGCAAGGAATCCAGCCGAAAACAATAGTTGCAAGGCTAAGAAAATGTGCAGAAACATTTGGAGCTGTCTAGTGTAGAGCAGGGAGAGTTTGAAATTTAAGTGTTTCCCAGTTAGAGGGTTTTGCTAAACACCTTGGGCTTTCCACTGAAACCTCAGACGGACATATTTTAGGATTCAAGTGTTTCTCTGAATTCAAGTCTTCATCTTATTTATACTAAGAGCAAAATCAAACAGACCCACCTTAATAAAACCACACCTCCATAAATTCAAGGGAATTAGTCAGTAACTTAACTGGCTGGAAGAGCAGAATCAACAGTCTCCAGTGTAAGATAAAAGAATCCAGAGATTTTACAACAGATTACTTCTAATGTCCAGCATACAGTAAGCAGTAGACATATGAAAACAGGAAAATGTGATCCACCATCAAAAACAAAGGCAGTCTATCAAAATTAATCCCAAGATAACCTGAAGTTTGCAATTAGCAGACAAGCTGTTAAAGCACCTATTTGAAGTATATTCAAAGATTTAAGGGGCACCTGGGTGGCTCAGTTGGTTAAGTGCCTGCCTTTCCACTCAGGTCATGATCCCAGGGTCCTGAGATCAAGCCCCCAGTAGGTCTCCCTGCTCAACGGGGAGCCTGTCCTTCTCCCTCTGCCCCTTCTCCCACTCATGTTCTCAAATAAATAAAATCTGTTTTAAAAGATTTTAAAAAGGAGCGGCACCTGGGTGGTTCAGTCGGTTAAGCCACTGCCTTCAGCTTGGGTCATGATCCCAGGGTCCTGGGATCGAGCCCTGCATCGGGCTCCCAGCTAGGCTGGGATCCTGCTTCTCCCTCTCCCTCTGCTTGCTGCTCTGTCTACTTGTGCTCTCTCTGTATCTCTCTGTCAAATAAATAAATAAATAAATCTTTTTAAAAAAAAGATTTAAAGGAACAGTCTGTCAGAATAACCATAACAGATAAAGAATATCAACAGAGAAATAATTTTTTTTAAAAAAAGAACCAAAAAGGACGCCTGGGTGGCTCAGTGGGTTAAAGCCTCTGCTTTCAGCTCAGGTCATGATCTCAGGGTCCTGGGATCGAGCCCTGCATCAGGCTCCCTGCTCAGCGGGGAGCCTGCTTCCCCCTCTCTCTGTCTGCCTGCCTCTCTGCCTCCTTGTGATCTCTCTCCCTCTGTGAAATAAATAAAAAAAGTCTTAAAAAAAAAAAAAGAACCAAAAAGAAACACTAGAACTAAAAAGGCAAATAATTGACACTTTGTAATTCACTGAAAGGGTTTACCAACAGATTGGAGACCACACAAGAAAGAGTCTGTGAACTTAAAACATAATAAATGATTCAATATTAAGAACAAAGAGAATTAAGATTCAAAAGATAAGCAGATCCTCAGTGACCTGTGGGGCAATATTAAGCTCTATAATACATACAATTGGAGTCCCAGTAGTACAGGAAAAAGAGACTGTAGAAGAAAAAAATATGTGAAGAAATAATCACTGAAAGTTTCCAAAAGATGATGGAAAACATTTACTGTTCTAAGAACTCACCGAATTCCAAGCAGGGTAATTAACAAAAAACAAAACAAAACACCACCACCAACAAAAACTCACACATCTAGAAACATCATAGTACAACTGTTGAAAACCAAAGGTAAAAAGACAATCATAACAGCATTCCTAAGGGGAAAAAAAGACATATGAGATGCAAGAAAATAATAAAAATGAAATTTTAGCTCTTATCAGTAACAGTGGAGAAACACCAGAGTATTTTCTTTTTAACTGCAGGATGGGGGGGGGAGTAATGTATCAACCTAGAATTCTGTATCAAGTGAAAATATTCTTCAGATTTCCTGATAGTTCATGTTACTGAAAACAGGATAAAATATTCATGCCCAGAAATACTAAAGTATAAGAAATGCTCAAGAAAATTCTTTGGGCTGAAGAGAAATGGAAGCAAATACAAACCCAGATCTACAGAAATGAATAAAGAGCACCAGGAATGATAAATATGGGCACAAGAATCACATCTTTCTTAATTTTCTGGAGGGAGTGTTAGAACTTTTTCTTATGTGGGTGCACAGTTTAACAGTTTATCATGAAGCTAAATACACATCTAGTCTATAAGCCTGCAACTCCTTATCTAGGTATTTACCTAAGAACAATAAAAATATATGTCTCCAAAAAACTCAATGCAGAATGTTGATTATTCATAACTCATAACAGCTGAAAAGTAGAAGTGGTCCAAATATCCAACAACCAGAAAACAGAAAAAATCATGGTATATTCCATGAAGTCTGTCCTATTATTTTCCACTGTTAGTGATAAGCTTGGTCTTAGAGGTCATGCAGCAAAGCCAAAAGGCTAAGACACGTCCAGTAAATAGACTCAAACCCAGAGACACCTGATCTGGGACCTGAGCTCTTAGCCACTACACTCTTCTGCTAACAGGGAGAAAGAGAATAAGACTAAGTCATTTCACACAGGAAGACATGAAGCAAGTCACAGACAAGAGTGCACGGAGCGGCTGGGTTATGGATACTGGAGAGGGTTTGTGCTATGACGAGTGCTGTGAAATGTGTAGGCCTGATGATTCACAGACCTGCACCCATGGGGCAAATAATACCCTATATTTAACTTAAAAAAGAAGAAGAGTGCACAGAGCAGTAGCAAGAAATAATTTAGGAAGTTGGGAACGAAGGATCTTAAAGACCAGTCCCAAATTTTTGGAATTCTTCCTCCATTCCCTAAGTATACTCTGACTGGAAGCTCTTCTCTTACAGCTTTTGGAAGTCAATGAATCATTTTCTAAGACATCCTTAATTACTATAGTTAGGAAACTTACAATAATGCAGCTATTCTGTTATCTGTGGGAGAGCACTCTCCGTCCCTCCTCCTGCTCCTCCTCCTCTCTCCTCCTTTTTGATCACAACCCTACTTGTTGCATGGATAAGGGAAACAAAAAAGACCTCCCTTTGAGCAGTCTCTGCTCTGATGAATCGTGATTGGTCCAGGCCGTTGAGTTTTGTGGTCAAAACATCTGTAGTCGTATCATTTATATACTACCAAGAGTGGTTTAGATAAATGAGAAACACTCATAATTTGGAAAACAAACTCATCTACACTTTGTAAAGCACCCTCAAGGCTAACTCTATTCTCCCTCATCCTCAACTTCTCTGAGTTTCACTTGATCTAGCCCCCACCGCATTTTGAAGAGATGAGAAAATTTTCCCTCAAGGGTCTATCCATTCCCTGGAGATAAGGGAACAATGGATAAACATTACTCTAGTTTTATTTCCCCCTTTGAAGGTTTACAATGGAGTTCAACTAGGAAAGAGAGATAAATTATTCTCTAGTCAAAAAGAAAATACTAGTACATTTATCATAACTATGATGATAATTAACAAA
Organism: Ailurus styani; assembly: GCA_002007465.1. Classification (NCBI taxonomy): domain Eukaryota; kingdom Metazoa; phylum Chordata; class Mammalia; order Carnivora; family Ailuridae; genus Ailurus; species Ailurus styani. The sequence continues at coordinate 27,329 of LNAC01000136.1, forward strand.
TGTCCAATAGTAGTCATCTGTGCCTCATACATAATGCTAAAGTTGAAGGGTACGCCTTAGTGCATTCTTTAGACCAATCTTATCCCACTCTCAATTTGCAAAAATAATTATACATTTTTGAATTCAAAGCTTTGGGTGCTATTGTTGACTGAAGCCCTTGAAATGTGCACTGATTACAGTGCCAATGTAATGTACATTAGCCGAGAGCTCAAGTATTATACAATAACCTTAAATCGGAGAGAGTTATAACAGGCTAATAATGAAGATGAAGTAATGCTGAAAAGTACTAGCCTTTTATTCTGAACTCAAGAAATGCATTAGAAAATATGTTTTAAGAATAGGTCATAGAGAACGTAAATGCAAAGTGGAAGGAAGGAAAGAGGAACCAGTCTCTGTTGCGCTGGGGAAGGAGAAATGGAGAGAGAGGGAGGGCGAGGTCGTACCTTAAAAGAATATGCATAATTTAGAGAATAGAAATTGAACAGACTCAAACAAAAGTACCATCCATTCAGATGTAGTGTCAATGATTTCCACGAGACAGATCCTGTCTGTAGTGTCTAAGACACAGAATCTGAATCTGAGGATGCATTTCTATAAAAATCTGCAACATAGGGGTGCCTGGGTGGCTCAGTCGCTAAGCATCTACCTTCGGCTGAGGTCAGGATCCCAGGGTCCTGGGATCAAGTCCCGCAGCAGGCTCCCTGCTCCGCAGGAAGCCAGCTTCTCCCTTTCCCACTCCCCCTGCTTGTGTTCCCTCTCTCGCTTTCTCCTCTGTCAAATAAATAAATAAAATCTTTAAAAAAAACAAAAACTGCAGCACTGCATTCCTATGCTACGCTCTCAGAGACCAACCCATCCTCCGTGCTGTTTAATTTCCAACAGCCCATAATAACCTATCTGAAGCTTATGATTAAATGTTTTTAACTAGATCAGTATGGACAATAAGCCACAAAAATCATTTAGGAGCAAAACATAGCATAAGGCATGAAGAGCTATCAGTCCACAAATCTCATGTCCTGTGATCTCAGCCAAATTACAAGGTGGATTACAGATTTGGCTCCAGGCTCCCTAGCTTCTCAAACAAAGAGGGAAAACATGGTTATAGCCATGGTTCTCAAGCTTTTTGGTCTCAAGCTCTTTACACTTATTAGTGGACTTCAAGAGCTTTTCTGGTGGGGGTGTATGTTAACATCTTTTGATATTTATCTTATTAGCAATTAAAATTTAAAATATTTATGAACTCCTTTTAAAAAATAAAATATTTATGAATTCCTTTTAAAATAAACTTATCACACATTAACATAAATTGTACTCACTGAAAGCAAATATGTTTTCTCCCCAAAATTAGAAGACTGACATTTACATTTTCACAAATCCTGTTAATGTCTGGCTTAATAGAAGGCAACTAGATTCTCCTATCTGCTTCTGCATTCAATCCATCATGACATCACATGTGTGTAACCCCTGGAAAATGCCACTATAGACCCATAAGAGAGTGAGGAGACAAAAGTCAAATCGAATCTGCATATTACTTGGAATATAGTTTTTGCTTGTTTTTTTGTTTTGTTTTGTTTTGTTTTGTTTTGTTTACCTCAGGAACCCCCCATGGATTCCTGAACAATACACGGAGGACCACCAAGTTATAGAAAATACAGGTCCTTGAAGACAAAAGAAAAGACTGCTCAAGAGGTATATGGCCTTTCGAAGAAGGAGCTCGGAGAGGAAAACCTGTTCCTTTGAGTCATAAAGGGGGCGACATGTAATGTGGTCTACTACATGCTCACCAGCATCCCAATCACTGATGCAGGAGTGAGTGGCATAGGACTGGCCATTCAGAAAGGGATATACACGCATTCCCTATTTCCCATAATTTATAGTTCCTGGACAAGATGTAAGGTAATGAAATCAATACTTCCTATAATTGATGTCAAGTGCATTTTGTAATTATGTTTTGTGGTCTGTGATTTTTATGAGCTTGCTCCCTAAAACAATTAGCCACCCCATAAAAATACTTTTGACATTATTTTTTTTCATTTAAAGTCCTCCATATACCCACCTTGTGAAGGATACAATAGCACTAAGTTTTATGATTTTCAATACCTAAATAAGAACATTTCTTCTGCCTCTAAACTACCCCATTACACTATTTATAAATCTAACAAAATCGCATAGCGATTAAAAGAATTATGGAGTCAGATGCATCTGTGTTTGAATCCTAGCTCTACCCCTTCTTAGTTCAAAAACCTTAAACACTTATTTCTTTGAGCCTTGATGCCCTTATATACAAAACTAGAGTAATAACAGCAGCCACCTTTTTAAGTCATTGTGCGATTTTGAGGTAATACAGATAAAAACATCCACACAGCTCTTGGCACTTAAAAAGCACTGGAAATGTTAATTATTAGTAACTATAATTATTACAGAATTTCTCTCTGGCAGCTCTCCCTACCCAGAATCACTCTGCTGGTTCCATGGTGAAGAGCACACAATGGACCCAAAAAGAAGGTGAGAAGTGATAGAGGAATAGAGACTAGCAGAAGAGAAGACCAGGCAACATACAAACAGAGCTAGGAGTGTGAGATTGGACAAAATCCAGGGACACTGGAAAAGCAATCAAACAGATGATAAGGATGTCCATGTCTGAATGGACCATGTCTATTCATGGTGTCTGAACACCATGTCTGAATAGACAATGAATGCCAGCTAACACTGAGTTTCTGTGTTTCTATTTATTGTGAGCCTCTAATGATTAATGAATTTTATTGGTGGACAACTTGTGCCTAATGCATTGCCCCCTGGTTCTCCTAGGGGTTGTGCTGTGGACGCCCAACCACCCCAGGTGTTAGTTAAAGCAGTATTGGTAATATGCATTCCCCTTTGCAGCAATTACTTTAGTAATTATCAATTCTGGCTTAGGTCCCATGAAACGAAATCAGCTATAGGCTCAAGAGGTGTAATAGTATGGATTTGCATTCAGTAAATATTTACTCCAAGCCCAACTACCTCCACTGTGAGTAGAGTTTACTTCTCCATCCCATTTGTGTTGGGCTTGGTTATGTATTTTGGTTTTGACCAGTGGCATGTTAGTGGAAGGCAAGTCACAGGACTTAAATGGGCTTACACAATATGACTGGGCTCTTTCACTCAGTTGATGCACCATCAGAAGAGTTGTCCGTATTCATTTCTGTCTTTCTGCTATGGCTCCCAAACACACAGCTGTGGAACCGACCTGACACCAACCCACAGCCTAGAGCTATTTGCAGCAGGCCCTGCAGACTGAAGCAGGTTTGCCCAGCTTACTACAGCCTAACCACAGTCCACCTGTGAGGACACAAACACATACTCTTTATATACCACAAAGTTTGGGCATACTTGTTACTTAGCATTATTGTGGCAATAGCTGACTGATACAAATGATTAGGCAGAGTACCTGGGAAAGATTTTTCTAACTCCAAAAAAGCGACTTACCCGAAAGAGAATTCTGCATGTTGCATTAGGACCTGTTGCAGCCATCCTGCAACCATGAAGCAGCCAGACTCACACTGAGGAAGCCCAGTCCCCCCCTTAGCATTGATTACATTGAGCCCATTAATAAAGTCCCATGTTGCTTAACCTCTGTGTTATTCAATATTAATTTTTTTAATGTTCAGGCAGTTAAAACACTTTTGGGGGTACCTGGGTGGCTCAGTTGTTTAAGTGCCCAATAACTGTTGATTTCAGCTTGGGTCACAATCTCAGGGTCATGAGATCGAGCCCAGCATTGGGTTCTATGCTGGGCTTGGAGCTTGCTTAAGATTCTGTCTCTTGGGGTGCCTGTCGCTCAGTCATTAAGCGTCTGCCTTCAGCTCAGGTCAAGATCCCAGGGTCCTGGGATGGAGCCCCGCATTGGGCTCCCCACTCAGCGGGAAGCCTGCTTCTCCCTCTCCCCCCTGCTTGTAACCCTCTCTGTCTCTATCAAATAAATAAATAAAATCTTAAAAAAAAAAAAAAAGATTCTCTGTCTCTCTCTCTCTGCCCCTTCCCCTGCCTCCGCTTGTACAAACTGTCAAACAAAAAACAGTTTTCTACTTACTTTAAGAATCTCCCGCTATTTTTGTTTAAGAGAAGAGTCACACAATGCAAAGACAGTGTAAATACACAAAGCTGACAGGAAAAAGGACACAGCCATTAACTGATACCTAAGAATTCTATGCCCTCAAAAGGAGTGTCTTGAGGTTTTGGGTTTTTTTTTTTCCCTAAGACTTTAAATTCTGTTGACTTTAAATTTAATGAAGAAAAAGAAATCACTATAATATACTACTACGAATAAATTGCCTTCTCTACTTAGTACCTCGGCAAAATTATCTTTTCTTAGGTATAAAAAGTTTTACTTCCCAATTGTATTTGCCAACAATGTCTACACTAAAAGTCTATGATTATACATATACTTGAAAAATTATTTCTACTTTTTTGTACTTGAAACTTCTAAGAATAGACCCAGTTTTAAAAGAAAAAAACATGGCCATTTTATTTATTTATTTATTTTTAACAATAAGACATATTTACCTTTTTAATAACTTTTTATTTTTTTTAAGATTTTTATTTATTTATTTGACAGAGAGAGAGAGATCACAAGTAGGCAGAGAGGCAGGCAGAGAGAGAGAGGAGGAAGCAGGCTCTCTGCTGAGCAGGGAGCTCGATGCAGGCCTCGATTCCAGGACCCTGAGATCATGACCTGAGCCGAAGGCAGAGGCTTTAACCCACTGAGCCACCCAGGCGCCCACTTTTTTTTGTTTTTAATAGTGTTTTTTGTTTGTTTGTTTTTTGAGGTCTGTTGAGGTCAGTCCCGGTATTCTTTTCCTGTGAAGCAATTGCTGTGTTTTTGACACAAATAAAAAGGTTCTGAGATGTGCGCTTATGAGTATCTGGGAGACCAAGCTACTTTAGATAGTAAGAATTTTCACACAGCAATTGTCACTAAGAACTAAGGCCTCTGATGAATTTGTGGGGTAATTGAAGGATTGGGGCCTGGGCTCATTGCTGAACCTCTGTACTCTTCCTCATCTGTTAAATGAGGTCCCTTTTTACTGGGGTCCCTAGCAGCTCAGAAAACACTAAAAACACTCTATAAAATGAGTTTCCTGTGGGATTCTTGCCCTCTGTGTGCCCAGTAGCTTCACACACATTCAGGCCTTCTATGGGCCTCTGGGCACCCAAGATCTCGACCCAGCCGGGCTTGCACCAAAGCTCTTTGAACTTCCATCCAATCCCCACAGACTCCTGACTTCCTTATGCATCCTTGCCTGTCCCAAACCTTGGAACCTGAGGTCAAATGTTGGGGGGAGAGGACATCCCCCTCTCCTACTCCATGTTGGTCTTTGTCACCTGAGCCCAGCTAAGACACTTGCACATATACATACTGAAAGTAAATTCCAAGACAATTTTTCCTCAAAAGCCCAACTATCCAGTTTGTAGAAATCAAAATTCAATTCTCTACATTACAATAGCATAAAAGATATGCTCATTCAACTGAGAAACTTTGGAAAATAAAATTCATAGCATCTTCTGTCAATGAGAAGCTCTCACCCCTAAAGAAAAAATTGGTTTTGGGCGCCTGGGTGGCTCAGTGGGTTAAAGCCGCTGCCTTCGGCTCAGGTCATGATCCCAGGGTCCTGGGATGGAGGCCCACATCGGGCTCTCTGCTCAGCAGGGAGCCTGCTTCCTCCTCTCTCTGCCTGCCTCTCTGCCTACTTGTAATCTCTCTGTCTGTGTCAAATGAATAAATAAAAAAAAAAAATCTTTAAAAAAAAAAAATTGGTTTTGCTAAGGTTTGGCCCGGAGAAGGAAAAGAAAGATCCCTGGACTTGCCCTGACTATTCACTCCTTCTGCCAAAACACCCTGATGCTTTAATTCCATTACTCAGGGTCCAAGGCTTTCAGGGTACCCTGACTCTCTTACATTCTCTGATCCTGACTGCTACCTTTCAACTTCTGGACCAGTGGAATGCCGACTAGCAAATTATCAGGAGGTCTCATGCTACCGGTCTCATACTACTCCACTGGTAGGGTGAAGGACCATGAAATCAGATGGTGCCCCCAATATTCAGGCAGCAATTACTGTTGACAGTTGCCAGTGTACATATGCTCTGTCCAGGTCTTCTGCATAGCTGGAACTTTTCTATCACTACTACACACACACACACACATACACTCAGTGTATCCAAAGGGGCCATAATATTTGACTAAGACCTCTCCCCTATGAGGGCCCAACCAGCCCTTTATAAAGGTCCCAAGTCTGTTTCTAATTCTTCCTTGCCTTTCAGTAAACTTCTGCCTTTAGTTAAGGATAGTCTTTGCCCAGCCAGCAAATGGGTACTGCATCCCTGCCAGGCACAAGGTGCTACGCTAATTAGTAGATTCTTCATTAGACCTTGGCCTTCTGTGCTGTCACATAAGCACTGTCACCCTCTCTATCCTGCCAGGGTCAAAAACAAATGCTGAAATCCATAAAGAGCGTTCTTGCCCCTCTTTCCGAGAGCCCGTAATTTCATCACTGCAAACACCATGCAGAAAATTAAATTGAGCTGTTAAATCACATTTTTATATCTGGTCATTCGCTTCCTAGAACCTCCCTGTTCTCCCGAAGAGAACATCTGACAATCAGAAGAAATGAAAACACCACTTGCACTCCGCGTCAGTTTTCTTTCTTGAACTTCAAAGTAACTGGAGATCCACTGGCATCAAGAATGGGAGGATCTATCAGTCTCCCCTTAATCAGTAGTAATCTATTCCCAAGGTTTATCAACCCTTGGCAGATGGCCCACAGAGCAGCCACGGTGGTCTTTATAAGGTGTGAATAAGATCTGATCACTCATTGCTCTTAGAGAAATGGTGTTTCTTACTTGGAAGTATAAGGCTTTTACCTTCTCTAAAACTACCCTTCCTATGTAGTCTCTTCCACATCACTATCACATAATTTTGTTACTTTTCACAACCTGAAATTACTTTATCCATTTGTGTAACTGGCTCCCCTTAGAATCAGGTCAACCCCTTGCCCTCCATGACTGCAGGGGGCTTGTCTGCCTCATTTGCTATCATTTGTTCAGTACCTGGCAAAGTACCTGGCTCATAGTAGGCACTCAATACCTATCTTCTCATGAGCTACTTTGTTAATTAAAAAAAAAAAAGGATACCCACTCCCTTTAGTATTTCATAAACACTCTTGGTGAGGAGGGGCCGTGTCCTCCACCCCAGAAACTTCTATTTCTTGGGATGCCTGGGTGGCTCAGTCGTTAAGCATCTGCCTTGAGCTCAGGTCATGATCCCAGGGTCCTGGGATAGAGCCCTGCATCAGGCTCCCTGCTCAGCGGAAAGCCTGCTTCTCCCTCCCCCGCTCCCCCTACTGTGTTCCCTCTCTCGCTGTCTCTCTGTCGAATGAATGAATGATTAAATAAATATAAAAATAAATAAATAGAAATGTCTATTTCTTGCACGGGGAGGTCCCACCAACCACTTTCTTGTCACTCTCCCATGACTGCTCACATTTATAGTTACCCCTTTTAATACTTGTAGAAACCAATAAGCTCATTCAACCCCTGCACATGAAAAAGCTTCGTGAACCACCACAGAAGTGTGGTTAAGCTCAACCCAAGTTGTGGTCCTTGCACTAATTTTGGTTTACCAAGAGTTTTTGTTTTCTTCCTGCCCCCCCCCATTTCAGAGACAAGACCCCCACATCTAAATACAAGCGAGGTATGTGCCAGGCCATACCTGGTACACAAGGCAACTATGAGCCAGATACTTTGCCAGGTACTGAGAAAATGACAGCAAATGAGGCAGACAAGCCCCCTACTGTCATGGAGGGCAAGAAGCTGACCCCATTCTAAGGGGCACCAGTTACACAAATGAATAATTTCACCACACACCACCCACAACACACCTCCACCTCCCTTTTCTCCAATAATGACAAAACATGGTGCTTAATTTTTATGGATTTTTTTTTAAGTGTTGCCCGATTGGAGATCTTTCCTAGTTCTTACACAAAAGCTCCATTGGGATCTGTAGCTAAGAATTCTTTAAGACATTTTTGAAAATCTATGAATTCAGTAAGCAGTAACTTGTAACCATGGTTTAGTTAACTTTGAGGTCCAAAAACTTATTTTCCAGAGAAACGGTTAAGTACCGAGGCAGCCTCGCCTTAAAGATGCGATCACAAGGTAACAAAGAATGAACTAGAGCCTTGGCAGCCGCTGTGTCACTGTGGTTCTGGAGTTGTTCCCGCAACTGTGGGGGCAGCTGGGCCTCTCCTTTTCTGAGTGACAGGTAGCTGGGGACACAGGGGACTCACAGAACCGGTGAACGCACAAGCCCTCAGATGTCAGGTTGCTCACACCTCCATATAAACTGTCCTAAACATCTTCGGCCAGGGAAGAAAATCCATTGGGGAAAGGAACCAGGAAGGAGAGGATGAAGCTCATAGGATGAGCTCGATGAAGCTCAAAGAGCTCTGGTTTCCTTCACTCCGAGTCACTGGTGAGGTCTCAGGCCAGTGAACACAAAGAAGTACAAATCCAGTTTATCGCTGGGGATGGGAGGGGAGGAGTATGAAGTAAAACCTTTGGAATTGGTCTCTGAGAAGGGAGGGGGGAAATCATGGCAGCCTTGGACACACACATGCAAACCCACACCCGGGTCTTCCTACTGATACCCGAGGAGGGGTCGTTCATCACCACGGTGAGCTAAAGCGCAGGGCGAGCAGCTGGAAACACCAGGACATCTGGGCTCTGCAGAAGGCAGAGGCAGGGAGGTTTCAGCTCCGTTTCGCAGACCTGCACGGAATACTGCAGAAGGCTACACTGCCTTTGTCAGGGAGAGGCTGTCCATCATCAAAGGAGGCAGCGGAAGGCCAAATTCCCACCAGGCTTCACCCGCCTTTCCGCACCACACCTAAGCAGGCTCATTTATTCCCATCTTATTCATTTCCCTCGAGCTGATACCAAGAACCCCAAAATGGCCAGCTCCGAAGTTAATGCACATTTACAGTCGAAAAGTATTTTCCTTTCGCTGAATGGGGAATGAGAAGCGGGGCAAAGAGAAGGGAGGTAATTTAAGTTGCTCTATGGTTGGGAGTGAGGGGAGTAATTCTTGCTTATGTCAGCAGCTTGCTGAGTCCCACCAGCATTGCTACCCCCCCTTTCTTTTATTTATCTCTTTACAGCCTGATAATGCTATAACCATTTCCTGTTGTATACTGGCTGAGGAAGCTTTCTCCAGGCCCAAGAGCAAATCAATAAAAGTAAGCCATAGCGATTCATAAAAATAAAATTGTCATCATTACTGTTCAATTATTGCTGTGTCTGTGGAAAGAATCTCAAGAACTGAAGGTTTCTTGGCTAATATTTATAATCTGCGTTGAATGGTGCTAATGAATGAGTGGGTGTGCAGTAGACTGAAATGTGATGGTGTTTGATTTATACCAAGTCCAGGTCTGATTGCTAATGTTAAATCCATTAAAGTGTCTCTTAGATCTGCCTTTAATGTACTCCCCTGCATATAATAGAGCTTAAACATACCCGTTTACTTAGCTTTTCATTATTGGTTGAATATTTGTCTTTATTACATTACCCTCATGATAAATTTGACTTATGATAGTTTAAAAAACAGCACTTTGGGAAAAAGCAAGGCTTTTAAGAAGAGCCACAGAAGGATCTCCCGACTCCCCAGGCCTCCTATAGAGAAAAGAGCAGAATATCCCCCAAATAATCATTTTTAAAAGTTCAAACTGTTCCATCCGACCGTGTCCCCGATCACAAAATCCAGACACTCAGGGGAAGAAGTATTTCATCCCGGACGGAAAATCACAAACAGAGGAATGAAAGCTATCTGCTTACGCTGCCACCTTTGCAGTGTCTCAGGGGGTGGAAAGGCTTTTTGGATTTCTTTAAAACACTTCCCCCTGAAGGAATCCATAAAGCACGAGTGTAAATAGAAACAAGTTGAAAAGACTTAGGTGTAATCATCAAGAGCCCCCTCTAAGGTCAACCATTTTGCAGGGATTCTGGAAAGGACAGGGAGTATGAAACGCACCCGTGGCTGACCTTCCCTCCCTTTAAACTACAAGAGTTTTCCATTCACAGCCCAGGCAGTCCCATGCGACAGGCGCCAAGTCGATTTGGGATGTGTTTCTGATGTTTTGCCCCCGCCTCTGTGCTTCACTGGCTTTACTTGAAAGCTTGGCTTCCTGCACAGCCCATGTCTGATGATGTGTGTCTGGATTAGGATGAGGAAGAGACTTCCTGTTTCTTTCTGACAACGCTGCTGCTTCCTCCAGCTCTAGGGCTCCGGTCCCTCCCTCCTAGAGAAGACCCAAGACAGAGATCGCATGGAGAACGAACCCTGAGGCTCCAGATAAGATGAACTGAGGACGGGAAGCAGGTAAAATGAATAAATCCCACCAACAAAGCAGCTAAACGTGAATCACGCTGCAAGAGAGAGAGAGAGAGAGAGAATTCTCTGAACACCTCCACGGTTATTTGGTGTGGACAAGACTGCTCCAGTCAACTAGTGTTTCGAGCATGCCCAGGCTGGGCAGCGTAGAAAACAAAGACGACACCATAGAGCTTCTTCCTTCAGAAAGATCCTAGCTCCTGTTCTGTTGAGGAAAATGAGAAACGTGTGTACTGAGTTGCATCACCAGGGATAAAGATGACAGACAACATCACAACTAGCGCAGTGCACTGTGAGCTGCCTAGACAGCCAATGCTGTGTGCACTATGGGGAAGGATACCGTAGGCTGGTCCTTGTAGGAGTTTTTAGGGGGCAAGAGGGACTCAAGGTGGACCTTGAAGAAGAGGCTTTGTAGGAGAGGAGGGGAATGAGCGACAGCGATACAGAGACACGCATGAGAAAGCAGCAAAGCCGAAGATATATTTGGCCTTCGATGAGGCAGACACATTTTAAAACTGAAATATGCACGTGTACACACAAAATGAAATTACCAAAATCCAAGTATTTATCACACATTTTCATTGAACCTGCAGAGTTAATACCACCTGACAGTAAATACAGATATATTTTGAATTTACATAAACAAATCTAATCCTGGCTTGGATCGACCGTCAACTCTATTTTTGATGGCTTCAGATTTCATGATGAAATCTTTACATGACTCACTGTAAGACAAATGCCAAAATTAAGCTTTATCAAAGTGCATTTTTTGTTATATAAATGGGTTTTTTTTAATATACAGAGAGAGACTTAAGGTCACTAGATTCATTTGTTTAGCCTTTTTCCATAAGGTTATCTTATCTTCTAGGTAAGAATGGAAAAAGAGGAACTTAACGTTGCCATATGTGTTGCCAAGGAGTTGCCATGTTACCAGCAGCTGAAATTGAAGGGAAAAAAATAACTTGTAAAAAATCATTTCCCCATCATAAACATTAGCTGTAGAACAAAAATAATTTTTTTTCAGATTTTATTTTTAAGTCACGTCAACATTCAACATGGGGCTTGAACTCACAACCCCAAGATCAAGAGTTGCATGCTCCACTGACTAAGCCAGCCAGGTGCCCCCAAAATAAATTTTTTTAAACTGTTCACTGTCATTTGAAATAATGCTATTGACCCTCCTTCCATAGGAGAGCAATATGGAGGTTGGCTCCAAAAACAGGAATGAATTTACTTTGATCCTTCCACCATCTTTCACTCCAATATCTTGTGTCCAAGGGTGGCAAAGATTTGAAAATTGACTTACTGGATTCATGATGAGTGTCCAAAAAATCACAGGACAAAGCATACACCAAACAAGCTTTCATCTTGCATTAGAAATGTACAGATTCAGGAAAGGCTCCCAGAGGTGATGGTCTGGATGACAGTCAAAACTTACCAATGAGATACATCCCCAAGCCTAAAGGACTATTGGACATTGTGGCCCCAGTAGTCCCTCCAATCTCCAAGGTCCTCTGATTCTATGATTGGTGGGACAAGAAAGAGTAGTAACTCTTGGCAAGGTAAGGAAAAGCAAGAACATGAAAGAGGAGGACAAACATTTATTGAGCACTACTATTTGCCAGAGAAGATGGTCAACATTTGCCTACAATAGGTAACTGGACCTTTCCAAGAGTCCTATTATCCCCATTTTACAGATATATAAACTAAGGCTCAAAGGGGTTACTTAATGAGCACGTGGTTACACAGCTACTAGGTCGCCGAGCAAGGATTTTAGCCCAGGTTGGTGTAACCAGGGTTGATAGCCACAGTATTTATCAGCCAGGATGGCGTGGATCCTGGTGAATCAGAACCAACGCAGCTATCAGTCAGAAGAGATGCCGGAGGGGAACCACCAGCACAGTCAGACCTGCAGGAGTAGGAGTCAGCAGAGGTTCAACTCAATGCCTAGGTTCTTCCCAGTAAACATCAAAGACAAACAAATTCAGTCCTCAAACCCTTGCTTTGCCTCTAAGTGAAACATTTACTTTAACATTCAATATGGATTTGATAATTTACATATACTTTAGGCAGACATTCATCAATCCACCTAAGTACCTCTTATTTTGGGAGGAGGTGGTTGTCCTCTTTAATATATTAAAGCAGAAAAAAATCCCTGTACAATTTTATCCGCACTGTTGTACAGAGGATATGCTTCAGGTGTCACTGGCAAACAGACAACTCATCATTCAATTTCCCCCTGTGTTGATGCAAAGTTAATCTGAAAACACCAAAATAAATTACTTGTTTTAAAAATATAGGGTATATGCCTTGCAAAGTAGAATCTGCATTTATCTCTAAATTATAAGGTAACATCAAATCAAGACAAGTCTACAGAGGTACTTTAAATGTATCCCAATTGAATGTGATATTAATCAGAACCAGAAAACAAATCAACGTGAAAAGAACCATGAAGACTGGCATTTTCAGAGTCGCCATTCACCTATAACATCAAAGATATTGACAGATACATAATACATTAGGTGAGTAGATAGGAAAGTATTTATCACGTGAAGACATCATTGCAATCATCAGACCTTTCCAAAAAATTATACAGTGACCTCGCATTCACCATCTAACTCAAATTAATCCTTGACATTGAAATTTAGTACCACAGAATGAATGTCGGCATTGAACATAGCTGGTGAAAAAAAATAAATGAATCAAAGTATTTTCAGACAAAGCATGCCCTAGGACATAAAGGCTTTGTAGGAAGGAAATGAGAAGCTGGCAGAGACAGGGGAAAAAACTTTTTTTTTTTTAAATTACATAACCACTGCAGTAATCCCTGTATTCTCCAGCAAAACCATAAAGAGATGTTCTTCTTAATCAAGATTGTTCTGGCTTTTCCATATCATCAACCACCTTCTCCAAAGATAAAGGGATTCCTAACTAAAGAGGACACAAACAAGTTCTCTTAAAGAAGTGCTAAATATTCCAGGAGTTTCTTCAAGGGAAGTTATAATGCCCTGTCCTTCGTGGCCGTGGGCTCCAGCGGCAGGAGCAGGGCATGGAGAGGAGGGCACTGGAGCTCTGATCCTAGCATCGCCATGGCTCTGTGAGCTTGGTCAAGCCACTTTTTGTCTGTGTCTCACTTTTCATCTATAAAGTGGGAATATTACCTCCTCCTATCAGCATCTAGTGATCCCTGTAAGGACAGAAAGATTACATATGTTTGCTTATCTCCAGGGGAGAGACTCAAAATACTTAGCATCTAGGAGGACTTGGGCACTGAAATCAACTCTGATTATCCTCTATCTCATTCCAGGAAGGACTCATGACAACTGACCAAAGGAAATACCCCCACAAAAAAGTCATTTTTACATTAAGGAATTTAGGTCAAAACATAAAGGTCAAACAGAAGATAAAGAAGGGCAGAAAGTTTGGGGAGATGCTTCTCACAACATCCCAAACAAGAGGGACAGAGATGCTAAGTTGACCCTCTACCCAGCAGAGTCTCTATCTCCAAGATACACCATTTGTCATGGTAGTGATCTTTGGATTTTTTTCTCCAGGTGTTCTTTGAGCCTCTGTGAGAAGTAAAGAAATATTTAGTTTAGGTCTACTATTTCTGGTACAATACCAGCCCTTTATGAAAGTTATATAATCCTCACACCAACATTAATGTCAATGAATTATTAACCCCATCTTACAGATCACAAGAAACAGAGGTTCTAAGAGGATAATTCTCAGAGTGACGAGAGTCTAATTGGTTCACTGCCATAACCATGAATTTGGATGAATAAATATGGATAAGCATGGATAAATAGATGAATATTTGTTGGATGGCAACAAATAACTTTAGAGAAATAATGGTTTAACAAACCCTGAATCCTACTACAGAAATGTCAGTTTTCCCAGAAGATACAGATGTGGTGTATTTATAGTGATAGTAAACTGTCAAAGGAAGTTGGATATGGACACATATTTATTTCTACTATAAAAGCTGTGTATTATTGACCCTAGAGAAATCTCTTTATTAAGAAATTATCAGATATTTTAATTCATTTAAAGTTCATGTTGTAACTAGCACCATACAATATTCATTCACTGGATGTTTATGGAATGCTGACCTATGTACTGAGCATGGCAAGAGATACTGAGAATATGGAGGTGAGTAAAATGCAGTCTCCACCCTGAAGGAACCTGCATATGTTCTTCCATATATGTGTGTGTGTGTGTGTGTATTTGAGTAGAACAGATAAAATGATATGTTAATCATTATGTTTTTAGTTTGCATTTTGGCATTGATTTGTAATTAAAAATAGGTTTTTGATTTGTCTATAAAGACTACTGTGGCATCTGGGTGGCTCAGTTGGTTAAGCAAGCTGTCTCTTGGTTGCAGCTCAGGTCATGATCTCGGGGTCATTAGATCGAGCCCTGCATTGGGCTCTGTGCTCAGTGTGGAGTCTGCTTGAGATCCTCTCCCTCTGCTCACATGCACACTCATGTGCTTGCTTTCTCTCTCCACCACCACCCCCAACTAAAATGAAATCTTAAAAAAAAAAAAAGGTTACAGAATCAGTTATCTTAAAAACACAGAAAAGAGGTATTGGCTGAAAATCTATTACTCTCTTAGCATTGGGTTATACATTACAGAGCTTATAAAGCCACTAATCACAGAATAGGAGCTTCCCATCATCTCCCTTTACAATTAGGCTGAGTCAGCTACTAGGATAGTCGAATTAGCGAGATTCAACTCCTTGGAGCTAAAACCCCAATTGTGACGTCATGGTTGGTTGTGTTTTGACATCACAGCTCACCATCTAACCAACAAAGCCATTCCCCCACTGTAAACAAAACCTGTCTCTCCAAGAGCTTCCCTCTTCAACTCTCCCTCTGTCCGTTCCTAAGCCTCAGTATGCTTCGGACCATCCCCCTGGGATGGAAAAGTTCATGGCATCTGCCCGTCCTACCGTCCCTGTTTCCTTTTTACAGTTAGTTGCTTCCTGCTTCCTGGCCACCCTTCCATGCTACACCCCACTTTGGCAGCTGGATGGGAGTGTGTCTCAGAGGTCTCCTGTCCTCATCATGGTCAGATGGACATCCAAATGTGGTGGTCACACCTCACCTTGATCTTCCTGCCTTCTTCCTCATCCTCTCTGCAGTCCCTTTCCTGGGAACTCATCCGTGTCTGTGGCTTCAGTTATTACCTCTGATGATGCCCAAATACCTATCTTTACCCTCAACTCGCCCCCCAAACCATAGACGTACATTTCCATGTTAGAGAGGCATGCCAATAGATGATATGGCATGTCCAAATTAATTCATCGTCTTTCCTCAACCAACTCCCCAACCGCACATGTCTCTCCCACTGCCTTCTGTTTCTCTCACTGTGCTGACTTCTCTCCTTCTCAGGGATTCAGATGACTAGCTTCACTTGTACTCCTTGGGCCCTGTCACATCCAATATGCTTCCAAGTCCTATATATTTCCCCCAAGAAGTGCCTTTCTTTACTTTCCTCCTGCTGTCCTTGAGGTCTTAACAGCATTGACTATATTGGGTCATCTTTGTGTTTGTCAAATACCAACAACATTGTAGTTAATTAATACACATCTGTAAAACTCTATTCCAGAATAGACTTCCACTTATTTCCGGAAATGGACTCAAGTGTTGGGTCCTGAGGCTTATACAACCTAAAAGAAGTTTTGTTTTTTTAATATACAGTATTATGGGTGCAAAATTAGATACAGCAAGGTCTTGGAAGGAGCCCATGCAAGTGAGGGGTCCTGAAGTATAAGATGCATTGGCTTCCCAATAACACATATTTTACTTCTCAAATGCACATACAACCTCTAAATGAGGCATATGCTCATTATAATTTTTAACCCTAAGATTAAAGTGATTAAGTGATTAAAAGATTAGAGTGATGCATTGTGGAATCATGGCATTTAAGAATCCAAACTGCTATCATCTCTCACCTGCTCTTTCATAATAGCTTTCTAAAACTTTAATTCCCTATTGCTCCAAACTCACAACCTCCTGATTTCTAGATTCTATCACATCATGCTCCATTCAAAACTTCCCATGCCATCCCACTACTCTTGGACCAGACTACAAATCCCACAATCTGGCACTCAAAGTCATTACTGAAAACTGGAAGAATTATGGTTTTGAGATGCTAACCACTTTCTTCTTCCCTCTTCCCCTCCCATGAATCCAGTCAACTTTTATTGCTTTAGGAGATGTGACACATACAGAGCAGAAAGAGCTTACTAATATCCTCCTGGCCTCCCTTTCCCACCCGCCAACCGAAAAAGAAGAACAAAAACAAAAAATGCCTGAGTTTTCAGGGAACTGGAGAAGACCTGGGGTATAGTCAAAATATTACGAGGAAAGAGAATTTGAAGTCCAAATCCTTTCCCTGGCTTTGAGGGGAGCGGGTCAGAAAGTGAAGATCTGGGGGCGCCTGGGTGGCTCAGTGGGTTAAAGCCTCTGCCTTCAGCTCAGGTCATGATCCCAGGGTCCTGGGATCGAGGCCCGCATCAGGTTCCCTGCTCGTCCCCCCACACACCGCCGCCTGCCTCTCTGCCTTCTTGTGATCCCTCTCTCCCTCTCTCTGTCAAATAAATAAATAAATAAATCTTTAAAAGAAAAAAAGTGAAAATTTGGGTCCTAGAGAGAAGTGTTCCAATTCCTGATTGCCATATGGAGACCTCCAGGTCTCCAAAATGGTTTGGAGGACCCAAGAGCAGAAAGGACCTGCACCCTATTTCGCAGAAATCTAAAGAAAGGGGAATATCCCTGGGCACCTGGGTGGCTCCGTCAGTTGACCATCTGGCTCTTGATTTCAGCTCAGGTTATGATCTCAGAGTTGTGGGATCGAGCCCTGCATCAGGCTCTGTGCTCAGCATAGTCTGCTTCTCCCCCTCCCTCTGCTCCTCCTCCCACACACTCACTTTCTCTTTCTTGCTCTCAAAAGTAAATAAAATTTTTAAAAAGGGGGAACATCCCAAATGTCCTGGTAAAGCCATGTGGCAGCCTTGCCTAGATGCCCGTGCTGCAGGGAGGCACGGATATAGCAAGTGAACCAAGAGCCCCAAACGACTGCTTGTGCAAATGGCTGTTGGAAGACGAAGATGGGCCCTGTGATGTCTTGACCATGACCTGGGACTTCGCCATGATTCTGAGCAGAGGTGGTGGGGTGAGGAGGAGACGCTTGGAACTGACTGAGACAAGCTTTCTGCCACGTCAGAGTAATCACAATTAAGCTGAGCTTCAGGAAAACGAAGCAATGTATGCTTCCTACACAACTGAGTGTACACTGACAGTCCTACCCAGGCAAGTGCTTACACACCCCTGAGGTTGCAAACATCCTAAAGCTACTTCAAATTTAAGGCCTTAATTCCAGAAGGTTCTTTCAGAACTGGTGACAAAGAGCCTCCACGGGACCTTCTGTGCTTAACCTGCACAGGCACTCAGTTGGTTTTCTTTTAAAACATCTATGCTTCAGACACCGTCTGGGTTAGTTTCTCTTGCCTGGGAAGATGAACATCAGAGCAGGGAAGCACCTTGCCAAGAGGACTCTTCCTTTCAAAATTCAGAGATTTGTGGGCCTTTTCCCTCTAAACCACAAGTCTAAAGACCAGGAAAAACTTATCAGCAAATAATTCTGCTAAGAAAACAGCAGCCCATTCTCGGTCAGATTTGGGTGACGGATGTGCTTACTTTCACTGGCTAACCACCAATAAATAATCTTTTTGGTAATGCACGGAAATGATTGCCTTGTATAAATGTCACCCTCCCAGATTTGTGCAGGACAAAAGGGGAGATTCATTAATAAGGGAAAATTAGACACAGAGGACAGCCCAATAGAGAGAGATAAATGAGACACAGACGCCAGCCAATCTCGTGGGCACGAGTTACAAAGAAAAATGGGCACTTGGTTTGAAAATATAATTTCCCTGCTTATTTTTTTCTCTCTCTCTTACAAAATGCACCAAAGCACACTTCAGCTGTATTCCCATGTCCCTAATAGAAGAAAGAGCATAGGGAAGTGATAATACAGCCGGACCAAGCTTTTATCTTCACGCCTTTCATCCAAGCATCTTTCTGCCCTTAAATAATAATTGATGAAGTCTCACTATATCCCTACTGAAGGTATCTTCTGATGGGCCTGGATAGAAGAAGAAGAAGCGGAGTGGATTGGATCACCCAGGGTCAGGGCACGGGGCTCTAACAGAGGCAGAATAGACCCAAGAGAATCCCCTCCCGTTACTCACCTTTAATCACTAGGAAATAGCCTGGCCCCTTGGGACTGTTAGCCAGACTACCTCCATTTCTGGAGCTAGCGATGTTTTTCATTTAATTATCTTCAGGACAGACGCCTTTGACAGCTGTTCTTTTGAGAACGTGACTAGAGAATCGTCAAAAGGCTTTGCCTGTGGCCTCCAAAAAGCGTCACCTCCTGCGATCACTGCAGAGAGCCCGCAGGTGACACATACCAAGTACAGTTGAGTCATTGGGGGTCTGCTGCAGAAGTACTTTCATGCTGACTAATTAATCTCTAGTAATTAGCACTCAGATGTAACAAGTGTAGCATTTAAGATCCATAGCAAGGGAAATAAAATCTGCTCTTCAGAAATTTGCTGGAGAGTCTGATTGCCTTTTTCCAGATAAATAATGGCACCCATCCACTCAGGCACAAACACTGGAGTAAGGCATTTACTTCCTATGAAATACTAAACACTGCCCAAGAAGTCTCCCAAATTAGAGTACTTTAAAACTCCCTGCAAAAGTCATAAATCCTAAACCTACTGGAACCAGAGAGAACTTTGGAAAATCATCTAACCTCAATTTTTGGCCTGAAGCTAAGGAACTTGAGGCCCAGATAGGTAACGTGATCTACCCAGGACCTCACAGCTGGTTAGGACAAAGCAGGGACTAGAAAGCGCAGCACCAAGTGCCCTGTTTCCTCATAGGAACGGAACTTGGCCCTGCCTCACCCTGGGCCTCCGCAGGATCAGACTTTCAGAGAAGCCCCGGCAGCTGACTCTGGGCCAGAGGCTACCGGATAGAGGTGAAGTCTCTCTGTGGTAACTACCTTCATCTCTGTCACCTTGGACGGCTGTCTTTGCCTTCCTCTGCCACCACTCTCATCGTTCAGTTCTTACCCCAAGTCTCATTCCTGCAGCACCCTGCTCTAAGACTGAAGTGTTAGGTGAGCCCTCAAGGGATCCAGAAAGGCACATCCAGCCCAGGGCTCTGTGTGTTCTACTACAGAACACCGAGACTAAAAGCTTCTGTCTGCCGAAGGGACAAAATTAAGTCACACACACGTGTGCACAGAGTTGGTGGGGGGAGGGGAGGGGGCACACACTCGAGATCACACTTCCTCGGAATGTCCCTAAAACCGCTCTAGGTGGAGATACAACTTCCCCTCCTGTGAACCTCAAGGCAAATGATGGCTCTGTGGTGGAATCACCTTCACGTCTGGCAGCCACCCCCTCTTCTCCCTTTGCTTGTTTGCCCACGCCTCTGTATTCTCTTCTTCCTTGGCCCTGGATGGGATGCTCTCCCATCTCCTCATCTGAGCCAAATGGCCAACCAAGGGAAGGCACAAAGGTCAATGGGGTTTCTCTGAAAAGGAGAACATGGACACCTGGCATCTGCTTTCCATGCGGAGCCTTGCCCTACCCTGGCAGTTGAGGGCAAGGAAAGGGAGGGAGACAGGGTTTGGACTCCTCACAGCCTATCCTCGGAGGGGTGCCATCCTCACTGTCCTTAGGGAACAGAAATTCAACTCCTCTCAGGCTAGAGTCAAGCAGCGAGTCTTATCTCCAGAAAGCTCTTGTCCTTTGTTTTTGGTTTTGTTTTAGCCTTTCCTTTCCTTGAGTAGAAGGTACGAAGGCAAATAGTAACCTTTCTAGACCTTTCCCTTCCTCTTTACATCTCACGTAGCCAGCTCTGCATAAGCTAGCCCTGCCAACTCTTAAGACAGTGTGATGCACTGGCTGAAGCCCTGGAAGAATCCAAAGGAAGTACATCATTGGAACAATCCCTGGCTTCTTTATACCGCAGACTCCATCAACAAAATCAAGAGCATAGACTGATGTTCTCAAAGATTTCTTTCTGCTTTAAAATTTAAAATACTTTTTTTTTCAAAAAGTATTTATTGAGCACCTACTGAAGCAAATCACTGTCCAAAGTACTGAAGATACAGAGGACAATTAAGCCTCGGTCCCCACCCTCAAGGATCTCATGGAAATAAAGTGGCCCCAAGATTCGGAAAATACAATAACAGAGTGTATGCAAGTGCTGTGGGCAATTCCAGTGAGGCTGGGGCTAAGGATGGGGAAGAAGAGACAATTGTACTGGCCGCGAAAGACAAGCTGGAGTTTCCAGATGAATGAGGCCTGGAGGCAGGAGAGGGAGGACTTTCCCTGGACAGAAAGGCCAAGGTTAAGAAATATCAGAGAGTGTGGTGCCACCAGGGAGAAAGGAACAGCAAAGACGAGGGCCAAAAGGTGAGCTGCTGTAACACACAGAGGAGCTCAGACTTTGTACGTAAACAGGAGTTTATACAATCGCTCATGTGTCAGCAACAACTATGAGAACATATCTGATTTTTTTTCATTGCCAAAGGGATGCATGGGAGGGTTATGGAAAACCCTCATAAAATCTTAACATCTTCTGACATTACTTCGAAGTTGTTGTATTTTTTTTCTTTCTTGTGGAAAACAGGACACTAACAGACTCAGCCCATGGTTCTTAAGCAAGTTCAACAAGACCCCGGAGATCCTTTCTCAAAAGATAAGCTGCATGTGGAAATTATGGAGGGAAGCATGTAATAACTACAAATCTTCCAGATAAATTCATCTAAAAATCATGCGCCCTTGCTTTGTTTCTATTAGAATACACACACACACACACACACACACACACACACACACACACACACACACACACACAGCTCCTCCAGAGTCCTGACAGTGGGGAGAGGTGTGCTTACGATTCCTGCCCCAGGGACCACTTACCCCTTTTCCTGAAAACCCCACAGAGCTTGGCTGCAGCTTGTGGGCACACACCTCTTGGTCTGCCTCTCTGTTCGTTAAATCCTCTCAGCTTGGGGACCCACAATAGTTTGAACACAGAGAAACCCCACCAGGGCACCTGGGTGATACAGTGGTTTCAGCTCAGGTCATGCTCTCACCATCTGGAGTTTGAGCCCCGGGTCAGGCTCAGCACAGAGTTTGCTTGAGTTTCTCGCTCTCTGCCTCTCCCCTCTACTCTCTTTTTATTTATTTAAAACAATAAATCTAAAAAAAAAATCAAAACAAAACATTGAAACCCACCTTTGGCTAAGGACTAAAGGCAATGCAGATAACATCTGAGTATGGCCAGATATCAAGTTTATTAGAAGTAAAAAGATAGTAAATACCCTATGATTGTGCACAATCTTCTGATGTCCTAGAAACTATGAACCCGTTGCAGAAAACTGAAACAGGGTATAGCCCAGAGAGAGACTGCATCCCCTCAAACTGGGCAAATTCTGAAAATACAGTGTTTCATAAAAAATCCTAAGAATAAAAATGCCCCTTTCAACCTGCACCCATAGTCTCACTCCCCATGCAGCACTTTCTGTCATGAGTTTGTAGTATATCCTTCAAGACTGTTTCTCTATCCCCAAAAAAGCACTCTTCCCTCAGGGGCCACATAAATCTTAGATTGACTTACCTAACTTACTTACTAAGTTAATTTAAAATTGCAGGTGCGGGTTCCAGGCAAGGATCAACAAATTTTTCACTCCATGTCCTGACAGTTACTATTTGGGTCTTTACTGGCGATACAGTCTGTCAGAACCATTATCTCGGCCTGTGCAGTGTGAAAGCAGCCACAGGTAATTCATCAGCAAATGAACATGGCTGTGGTTCCAATAAATCTTTATTGACAACAACAGGCCACAGTTCATTGACCCCTAGTCCAGACCATGAACTCTGTGGGCACTTGTATTTTGCTTAAAGTAGAAGAAAGTTTCGACGCTTGTGAAGGTTCAGATGGGAGCAGAGTTCAATTACCTGAAATAATTACAGAACAACGCACGACTGCACATGGCAGGTCTAACACTGGGGACAGGGGCCTCACCATCCACTGAAGGCCAGACCCTGGAACCTCCCTGGGTTGGGGCTAATGGAGGAGATTTACGTTGATCCTTCCAGGAGACACATTCCCAGTCCTCCTAATTAAGGCCATTCACAAATGGCTTGGAAAATGTGTGTGGAGTAAAGCAGTTTGGGAAACCCATGAAATGGAACACGGAGCCGTGAGCCTCCGCCCCTCCCCGCTCACTCCCACACCCCCGCCCCTGCCCCCAACGAACATGCTGGAAGACAGCAGCACGCACAAGTGTGTTTTCAATGATTAATCTCACTGTTTCACTCTGAAACCTAAAAGGGAAAAAAAATGGAAGCATTCCTATTTCCCATTGAAAGTAATCACAGCTTTATATCCCTTGGTGTTTACATAAAGAGAGCTGTTTATTTAGAATCATTGCTGATAAGAACACCACACGCTCCTAACTTATTATATATTCCCTTCCCATTTTGTCTTTTTTGGGGGGGATGGGGGAGGGGAGGGAGAATTATGTATATTTTATGATAACCCAAAATGACTTATACATAAAAAATACAGACTTTAAAGATAAAAAGGATTAGTCGCAGGTAATGCATTTTCCATGAGTGGCTATAGGGCTCTTGGTTCCAAGAGGTACCCGGCTGCATACAAATGAATTGATAAAAGTCTGACGCTGTGGATGGGTAGCAAGGCTCATGCTTTGCTGGAGATGATTCTTAAAGTTACAATAAATCAGACAGACAGTGTCGGCCTTTGAGGATAAACCTGTGATGGCTTGTTGTGCCTCTCTGAATCGCCTCAGAGGCCCGGGGACTAAAAAGTGCCTAGATGTCACATTAAATCTACCGGGAGGATGGAGCACTTCAAAGATGAACGCAATCAGATCTGATGGAAAATACATTTTCTGAAAGCTACTGACAAAAAAGTAATCTTTAATGTGGATGTTGAATAACAATTGATATTGTCTTTCCTGACATTTTTCATTATTGCCGTCTTATACAGCCTACTTCATGTATTAAAGCAATATTAACTGTTTGACAGGGACAAATCCTCCAACTATCACATAAGCAATTGTTTCTGAATTGTCCTAGCCCGCTGCCTGTAAAACCTATCCCAATAACTGCTTTTAAATAGGACGGTAGACACTCTCTCCTGACTAGCGAGACACTGTCTGAGCTCCAGCCTAGTTCAGTGGAGTCTGGAGAATATTAAAAAATGGTTAGGTGGTTATGAGGTGTCATTTGATTATAAGGAAGGAGCAAGAATGTTTTCTGAAGGTGAGTTTTAATGACAGAGGTCCATAAAAGTTAGTCCTTATTATTCCCCCATCTTCGGTACCATTTATTTCAAAGAGATGTGCACAAAGCTCGCATCTGCCCCGATTCTGGATGCTCAGAGAGGGAAATAAAGGAATGTACAAAAGATCTTTGTTATTTATGCAACGAAATAAAGCCATCTGCCTGTGCGAGAACCCATAAAATATACTGGAATTAAGTCCCCCAATATGTTTCTGGAAAGAAATTCAAGCAGATCGGGGACACACGTGTTGCTTTCAAAACACAGGCTACTTTTGGAGATTTGAGGTCTTCACCTTCAAGTGTAAGTACACGTGGCTTCATTGTACATATTCTGAAAGCTTAAAATCTCAAGTTTTGCGATGACCTTGAGCTTCTTGAGAAATGAGGTTTGGGTGAGTTCTACAGAAGAGTTGGAATTTTTTTTTTCATGACATGGGGCTAATTGCACTCCAGAGTAAAAGAAAACTAAAACCCCAGGATTGAAAAAAAAAAATCACAAAACTATGTCAACCTGTCTTGAAGACTCTCAAAAGTTACCACTTGCAGCGAAGACACCTAAGGAATGTGATACGTGTTCTTTATTCACATTTCCCCATATTCCCTGCAGCTTTGGCTTGCCCATGCCTTGACAATACCGTAGCTCACTTGTATTTTTATGGTGAAGTTTTACTGAAAGTCTGTTTCTCCACCGGGACCTGGTCAGGGAGGCAGCCTCCCTGTCCTTTAGGGTACCTGGAATAAGGCAGGTGATGATGAACAAATGAACAAACCACTCCCCACACATGGAAAATTAGAACACAATGCACTGCCACTTAGGAGTTTTCTATGACCTTAGGCAAGGTATTTATCCCTCTGTGCTCTCCAACAGGAGTCCAGCATTTTCTTAAAGGACTAGAGAGTAGTTAGTTGAGGTTTGTAGGCCACACAGCTGGTTACCAATTCTCAATTCTGCCACCAGAGCACAAAAGCAATCATTGACAATACATCAATGAAGAGCATGGCTGAGTCTGAATAAAAACAATTTGAGGGGCACCTGGGTGACTCAGTCATTAAGCATCTACCTTCAGCTCAGGTCCTGATCCCAGGATCCTGGGATCGAGCTCCACATGCGGCTCCTTGCTCAGCAGGAAGCCTGCTTCTCCCTCTCCCACTCCCCCTGCTTATGTTCCTTCTCTCGCTGTGTCTCTGTCAAATGACTCAATAAAATCTTTAAAAAATAAAATAAAAAATAAGGTAATTTTAAAAAAGGAATTAAAAAAAAACAAAAAACAGGTGGTGAGTCAGATTTGGCCCACAGACCAGAGTTGGCCAACCCCCAGCTCTGAATCTTTTCTATAAAATGGGTAGGAATATAAAAGAAGATCTAATGTCCTTTATTGCTGAGCAGATTAAATTAGTTCACAAAGGGGACAGTGCTTTCCTTCTAGTAAAAGACCATAGGAGTAAACCCATACAACATAGTGATAATTACCTTTCAGCAGTTGTTGGATGAATACATTGATCTTAATAAAAAGAAAAGACTACCATTGAAGTAAGCATATTAAGCCACTTGGTCAATTTTAAGATTTAGCCCAGCTATCATCTATTTGAGTCCTTACATTACATCATTTCTCACTTGGTCACAAGGAGTGGGAGGCTAGTAAAGTATATCTGGATTGTTTAAGAACAGAAGCTTCTAAGTAGACCCAGAGTTGCCTTCAGACAGGCCTTTTCTGAATGCTTAAGTAGCCCTTCCTAACAACCCAAATATAAGAAATAAGTATGCATTATGTAGTAGGATACAGCAAGAACTGGGAGTCCAGCACCTCCATACAATTACAGCCAGAACCAGCAATGCTAGGCTGCAAAAACTAGCAACCAGAATTTCCCCTGGCTTAAAAAAAAAACAACGAAGGTTCTATTTGTTCCATGTGACATTGACATCTTGGGTCAGCAAGATGACTTTGTTTGTTGTTTTCATCCGGGCCCAGCCTGACAGAAACAGTCTGACACGGGCTTCCATCATCAAGAAGCCGAAGGAAAAGCAAGCACGCAGATCTTTATACACGCTCTTAAGAGTGGTGCATGAACACTTCTCACATTTCATCAGCCAAAGCAAGTCACAAGACCAAGCCTGACATAGATATGGTAAAGGAGAAGCCTTTCTGTTGATTATACTCTCACATGTGAGCAACGCTGGTGTCTACCAGAGGGACTAAAGAGTTTTCTGAGTAGAAAGAATGAAGGCCCTGACTTGTTGGCTTCTGCCGTGTAACTTGACTGAAAACTCCAGGTATCCAGCTAGAAGGAGCTCAGAAGTCTTCAAAGAGGTTCACCATGAAGACAGTAAAGCCCGAATCAGACCCAGACTCCACGTCAGGGCCAGAAGATTCAAGGAAAGGACTGGTTCTGTCACAGCGCTTCTCTAAACTCTGCCCCACAGTTAAGCATCAGCCAAAGAAAGCTGCAAACTTGAGGTCCCTGAGGCCTGACCAGGAACCTCGACTGGATAGGCATCATGGATAAGACAGAGCTGTCCAGGCTGGACAAGAGTAGCATTTCACAGAAGGAACAGAACATCAGAGACCAAGATCCTGAGACTGCTGGGGGCCCCAACAGATTCCCCCACTTCACTGTCTCTCTCTGCCTCGGGTGTGGAGTCAGGACCCACCCAACTGGACCAAGTCAACTCCTAGACCCATGTCTACAGACATACTCAACTCTGGCTGATCTGGGGGGAGATGAGGCAACCTCACCAATGAGACTAGAGCGCTGAGCACCATCTGCCTCCATCTGAGGCTGGTGAAGGATCCAGTAGGTTGCACAAGGAAGAAGGTCTATCCTTTGTTTACCAGAATCACAGTGTGAGGTGGCCTGAGGAAGTTCCTCCCTTTCACTGAATTTAGGATTCTAACCTTCCATCCACCACAAGTGAGGATTTAAAGGTACATGTTCTCCAACTGACCGGAGGGAGAGGGGTGTTGCCATTTAAGCACTAAATGCATAGAATGAAGGCTTTGGGAAACAGTAAGGAGAAATTGATCTTAAAAGCTTCAAAATGGGGCTGTAAGTCTATGTTTCAAGGGGTGCTGGAGGGGGTCCTATTCTAGCCTCTAAAAGCCTCACCTGTAGCTGACCCCAGCTCGCTTAACAGATTCAAATCAGACTGAAGCAAAAACTCCATCCAAAGACTGGACACACGCCTTTCTTCCCAGTGACCCTGCTTTCCTTGCTTTCTGACCCCTCATCTGCCCTCCCAGGGGGCAAGAGCCTCTGAGGTTTGAATACAACTTCTGCACCACAAGCTGTGTGGCTCTGGGCCAGTCACTTAACCTTTCTGCACCTTGGTATTCCCACTTGTAAAAAAAAAAAAATAAAAGGAGATAATGTCTAATTCACAGGGCTGCTTTGAGGATTCAATAAATGAACCCTAAGGCTTTCAGGGGAGTGTCTAACATGTAGCAATTGTTCTAACAGCAGCCAACACTATCACTTGCATCTAAACATCCATCCACATTAGCAATTCTCACACTACCCTACTCCCAAGTCTTCCTGAGACCGCGAAGACAATGGAATCACTATTTCCTGACTATCATATACCAGGAAATGTACTTAACCTCCTCTATTTATAGATTTAATCTCCTTTACAAGAGTTCCCTAAAGGAGACAGGATTCTGTCCATCTCACAGAAGAGCAAACGAAGGCTCAAGTTAAGAACCTTGTCCAAACCCACAGCTAAAACAGAGATTTAGCACTGACCTTGAGGGGCCTTGGTGCTTTCACTGGAGAGTGGTTTTCCCCTTCCCATTCTGAGCCAACAAAGGAAGAGGTGGGGAGGCAAGGGAGAGGAAGGAGATCTCTTTGACCGATGAATCCTTCTATGAAAACAAAACACCAGGGAGGAGGGGCGTGGATGGGAGATAAGGGACTACAAAACCGACTGTGGGATAGCAGGGCCATCCGAAGCCCTCCACAAGGTGACTATCTTGGCTCTGAATTCCATGAGGATCTGTAGTTCTGTTATTTCACAGCCAGGAGGAGACAAATATCCCTTGTGAACATCTGCTCAAGTTCATCTCCGCCCTCAAACTCCCTGCTGCATGCTCCTGGAGAACCCCCGAGGACCTTCGGCCCCTTCCAAAACCTTCCACCTCCCTGGAGACACATCCCCATCTGGATTTAACAGAGCAGCATGTCAAAACAAAGCAACTTGACCAACTGAAATCTCTTGAATGTGTCCTCCTAGGAATGGGTGTACTGCCAGGCTCACCAAGTCTCTGGCACTCAGGACCTGTGATTCAGGAGGTCTGGATTCCAGTCCTGCCCCCGGCTCACTGGGGCAAGATCCCTCTCCCCAACCCTAGAAGTTTCTGGAATCTCCTCACTTTACCCATCAGACAGCCTGTAAAAAAAAAGAGAGAGAAGGAGAGATGGTGATCTCAAGGATTCCTCCAAGTCTAAGAAGCGAATTCCAAATCTATCCTCCTTGTGGAGGTCCCAAAGCTACACCTTTATGTTCCAGAAAATTCCAAGGCGATTACAGTGTTATTAGTATCAAAACACCCAGTGACCCTCATTTTTTTCCTTTCAGTTAAACAGACCAATCTTAACAGAAGATAGTTAACCTTAAATACCTAAATAATTAAAAACAGATAAACGCCACTGAGATAAAGGAAGAGAGCAACCAAGTTTCAAATGCTTCACTTAAAAAAAAAAAAAAAAGACTATTTTAGACACAACACACGCACGCCCATGCACACAAGCAGGGATGGGGGGAAACGGGAGAGGGAGAAAGAATCTCAAGCAGATTCCACAATAAGCACGGAGCTTGACACAGGGCTCGATCTCGCAACCCTGAGATCATGACCTGAGCTGAAATGAAGAGTCAGACGCTCAATCAACTGAGCCACCCAGGCGCCCCACTTCACTTTCATCTGTAACACAAAGCAAAGCCCTTGTTCTGAAAGTACAATAAACTGAAAACCAAAATCAACGGAGGGGAGACTTTGTGCCCCAACAGGAAGTGAGAAGTGGTGAAAATGCCTGCAAACCAGCAAGTGCATACAATCACCTGATGTGCAGTGATAATAGGAACAGCTGTAGGGCTGGCACTGCTTGTCTGCAGGCTTTGATTATCGTTCTTTGTAAGTTATGTAGGAGAGAATATTCTTGCTCTCAGAAAGGGATAGAGAAGGCGGGAGTGGGGGGAGGGGGACCACTCTGGGGCACCTATTCCACACCAGGCCCCATGACAGGTGCTTGTGTACTTGACCTCATGGAATCCTTGCCCCAGTCCTATGGGGAAATTACTTCTGCTGTAGGCTGGGTGTTTGTGTCCCTGACTCTACCCACCCCAATTCCTATGTGGAAGGAATCCTAACTCCCAAGACAAGGTATTTGGAGGTGGGACCTCTGAGAGGTGATTAGGACATGAGGGTGGAGCTCTCACAAATGGGATGAGTGCCCCTTCCTTCACATTCCCTTCAGCAGGTGAGAACTCAGCAAAAAGGCCGTGGATGATCCAGGAATTGGACCCTCCCCTCTGCTGGCAACTCGATCTTGGACTTCTAGCCTCCAAAGTGGTGAGAAATAAATTGCTGCTGTTTGTAAGCCTCCTAGTCTCTGGTTTCTGGTATAGCAGCCTGAATGAAGGTAAGCTCTGTCTTTAGTTTTCAGAGCAAGAAACTCGGCTTTGTAGAGCTGCAATGACTCTAACACCGCTCAAGACCAAGCAGAGGCAAATTTGAAATTCAAGTTTCCAGTTCTAAATTCAACTGTATCAGGCCCTGTATCCAGCCATGATGGCTTGAAGAGCGAATGCAAGAGAACAAAGAGCTCATATGCAGCAAAACAATTAGGAAACCATGTGAGTGTGCAGGAGACATCAGTTATTCTTGCTGTGCAATATCCACTTACTACTCCTACGACTGAGTAGAAGCCATGCCCAGTGGCCTCCAGCACTACCGTCTCCACCTCCTTGGCTCAAGGGATAGAAAATCACAGTCCTGCCTGTCCATCAGCGCCCTGACTTCCACCAAACACAAGGCCAGCTTCTGAACAGCTGGATCCACCTGTGGCAATGAAACAGGTCTGCTCTGTGGTGCTGGCTTCCCTTTCACACAGCTGTCCCCACATGGCAGCAAAGATGGCTGCCAGCGCCTGCAAACCTCTACCCTACCAGTCACCAACCATTTTGTTTTGCTCAAGTATTTTTTTCTGCAAAGCTCCAATAAAAGTCCCAGGCTGATTCTTATTCATCCTACTTTGGTCAAACACTCTCCTTAGAACCAACAGGGTTGGTCAGATAAAACACAGGATTCCTCCTTACAGTTGAAATTCAGATAAATCTTTTTTTTTCCAGCATAAGTATGTTCCACACAATATTAGAGATGTACTTACATTTTTTAAAAAATCATAATTGTTTATCTGAAGCTCACAATTTAACAGGGGTCCGGTTTTGCTCGTTGTTTTAATTCTGATACCCCTAAGAGCTGACCACTGGGGCCAAGAGAGGTGAGACTGAAGACTTCTGGCCACGGCTGGGTTGCACGGCCACCCCACAGCACCGGTGGAGAGTGGGGTCGATTTCCTCTAAGCCCCATTAACTGAGATGCGGGTAGCTCCCCCAAAAGAAAATGAGGTCCCTCACCCAGGAGAAAGGGAATGGCTGTTTAACAGCCAAGAACAGCAGATGCACGCGAGAATCAAAGTGGGTGTCTCTAAGGAAGAGGAACATATGTTTTTGGCGGGGGTGAGGGGCCTGTGGGCCAGCTAAGTGGGAGAAAGAAAGCCTGAGCTGGCTCTTCCTCAACCTTCCAAGTCTGTGTTTTTACCCACACACATTTGCCAGATTGCTCTAAAAAAGCAACAGCTGTGGAAACTGACAGTTTACAGTTGTGATAAATCGCATTAGTAAAGTATTTCAATTAAAGCCATATCTAACTAAAAAACAAGAAGTCCTCTCTGAACAAATAAATTAGTAACTTCCATTTGTGGAGCCTTCAAGTGCAAGATTTCGGCACTTACCCACTTTCTTAGTTTGCTTTTCTCGCGGGGAGTGCCTCATACGGTGGTTCGGGTGGGGAAGAGGCACTTAATAAAGTCACCCATGAAAACCAAAATCTGAAAGTAGGCATTTAGAACGAAACCTTCTTCCTCTGGGGGTATTTCTTAATGACTTCACTCCAAACCTGGTTTCAGATTTGCCTGTCATTTCCCCGGCTGTGCGTCAGCGAAGAGGGCATTCAAGAACCTCCCTGTGGGGTCCGCCTGTCCAGTCCCATCAGCCGGGTGGCCAGGCCCCCCGGGGCTGTGTTCTCTTTCCCAAGCCCATTCATCTACATCTAACATTTTTAAAAGGAGCGCACAGATAGGTCTTCCCCAACGGACCCTTTTTCCACAGTTTAGAAAGTCATTCGCCTGCACAAAATGAATGGCCTGGAGAAATCACTGAGCCTTTTTCTCCCAGGGTCGGGGGGGGGGGGGGGGGGGGGGGGCGAGGCACAGTGGACTTTGGGCTTTCCCCACCACCCCACTCCCGCTCCCCTGCCCCTCCCCCATCCTCTCAAGGAAATCACATCTTTTTCCAGATTCCTCAGTTCAGCTTGATTTTTAGCAGATCCTTTACCGCGCCAGTTAGTAATTCCGGGCTAATTAGGTGATTGCTTTCATTTATGGTAGCAGTCGGGAGTGGGGGGTATGAAACGGCATTGCCCCTATTCATGTTGGAAAAATAAATTACACCCATTGTTCCTGAAGATCGTTTTTTTCTCCCCAATCAAGCAAATTAGCAGCTTGGTTCACTTTCCCAGCATTCACTCCTGAGCAGACGGCAGCGCCCTGGAATGTGGCTTGGAGCTGTGTGGTCAGTACAATTGTTTGGGGCTGTTTGTGCCAACAATGAGAGGAGACGGCTGTCTCGGAAAGACGAGGGGTACTTGTCTTGCTTAGGCCAAGAAAGGTTGGCGAGCAGCCGCCCAGGCCGGCTTCTGAGGAAGATGTACACCGCCATCTACTGGAGACGGGGGCTCACTGCAGTGCAACCCTTTCCCAGCTTTTGCTTCTGGCCCGTTAGGGACCAGCAATAATCCTTCTTTGGAGTTACTGAAAAATAGGAAGGACTCTTCATATCTCCAGGAGCTAGGAAATGTTTGCCTCAGTGGCTGTAGTGAAAATTCAACTCAATGACTGCATTATGTTTCTCTCAGGGGTAGTTCTCTTTGGTCTGGATTTCCAGGTCCAAAAGGGGATTTTTCACTGCTTCCACGATGGGTATCCCTGAATCTGGGTTGTTCTCTTGTGTCCTAAGTACGAAGGGCAGAGAGTATCAGCACCTTCCAACAACAGGTTCTTTCCTCTCTGCCCCCTCTCCATCACCCCTCATCTCCCCCAAAGCAAGCTCAGCTCCAAACTGCACAAGGTAGAGGCATTCAGAGAGGCTTGCCCACTAGGGGTATTGCCCCTGCAGAACGGAAGCCGGAAACAACGAAATCCTAAGACTTCTGATCTTGGTGTGCAGGGCTGCTTCCACTCTGACCCCTGGCAATACATGAGTCCGTGCCTTCTGCCTGCCCATTCTTTCTACCCTATGTAGAGATCGCAGGTATCCCCATTTTACTCCGGGAACCATGACATTCTTGGGGTTTGTGTCCCTAAGGAAGAGGCTGGAACACACAATAAATCCCAACATGGAAGGCTTCGGGGTAGTGGTTCTCAACCGGGGGCAATTTTGCTCCCAGGAGGATATTTGGTAATGTCTCAGGACATCTCGGATTATCAGAACCCCAGGGCTGCTAAAAATCCTACCCTGCACAGGGCAGGCCCCCACCAGAATTATCCAACCCGAAATGTCAATAGGGCTGAGGAAGCCCAGCTTGGGGGTAACAAAGAGTGCCCTCCATAATCGGGTTGTGGTAACGCCAATTGACGGCCTTCCAATGAGCCACACTGCAGAGACTGGATAGTTCATCCTCTCCCAAATCCGTATTTACCACCTTTTTTCGTCCTTTAGACTCTTCCATTTTAAACCTAATTTAGCTGTCTTCCCCTCACCCCTCCTGCCGCTGCTGGAAAGAAAAAGGATTGGAATGGGGGAGGGGAAGGCGACAGAAAAGGAGGATTAGAAGCATGACCTGTTTCTCCTGGAGAAGCTCGGCACATTCCTCTCTCAGATGTGCTTTGTGACCGAGCAGGGTACAATTAAAAGCACAATAATTTGCTTGTTATTCAAGTCAGGCATTAGTCCGGGTAATGGCGTGCTTGGTGGAGAGATGGATTTCCTTGTTAGGAGCTAAGCACAGGATTAGCTGAATTCTCCATGGAGAAATCTTGATTTGTTCAAGGTCTTTCATGTTTTCTACAGAGAAGGGATTATGTCTTCTTAAAGAGGGGCCTTGCTTAAAAAGCTACAAAGTATAAGAAAAGGATTTAGGGCAGAGGGGCCTGTGGTTAAGTAGCTGAGGGGTACAGGGAATTTTAGAGCAAAGGATTATTTAAAGCCATAAAGTTCAAAAAATAATTGGTTTAGCACTACTGGGTCAGTGCCGGCGAGTACGCTGTAAAGGCAATTAAGCGTGAGCTAATATTCATTTTACTTTGGCTAATTATTGCATGGATCCAGGAGCGCGAGGGGAAAGACAGCATGCCCCTTCCCCGGCATCAGGGAGCGCGTTGATTTTGGTTTCTGTGCCTTCCCGGCAAGCCTATTTGTTGGGATGCCCGGAATCGAGGCAGCACAGAGAACTTCGGAGGGAAAACACGGGAAAATTGTTCTCTTAAGGCAGATCGGTGCGTGTTCTGCTCTCCCGAGGAACAAGGAGAATCCGCTATTAGTTTTAACTCCACGGCGATCGTTAGCTGGAGAGGACAGAGAGTAAAGAAAACAGAACAAAACCGGACTTCGCCCATGTCCCTGCCAAGCCGAGGTCAGGGGCTCGCGACCAGAGCGCCCGTGTCCTCCTTGGACACGGCGTCGGGAGACCTTTGTGGTGGCCCCCACTCTCGAGGCGCTAGGCATCTGCTGGACGGAGGCCAGGGACGCTGCCAACCGCCACAGGGTACACGGAATGGCCCCCCGCGACAGAGCCGTCAGACCCTCAATGTCACCGGGGCCGCAGCCAAGAAATCCTGGTCTAGACAGAGGCGACGGTCTCTCCTTGGGTGGGCGCCGGCTTTCAGAATCTCCCGCTCCTTACATCCGGGACTGACAAGTCAGCAGAGGGCCACGTGACACTGGCTGACACACTTTTCTTCCCTTTCCCACATGGGGCCTTCTCACAATCGAGGAAAGAGCCACGTGTCCCGGCCCCGTGCTCGTGCCTGCCGGACCCCCCTCCGATTCTCAGCACCCCCAGGTGAGCAGAGAGCTGGCTTCTCTGCCGTGTCCCCAGGCAGAGAACTGGGGGGACTTTGAGTCCCTTTTCGGAGATGACACACTCCTCCCTGCGTGAAGTGGGTTCAGGGAAGACGTCCTCCTGCTGCTTGCGGGGCCGGAAGAGCCTGCAGCTACAAGCTAGGCTTTTTGTCCCGGTGAGTGACAGTCCTCATCCTGGCGGAGGTTGACTCGCCCTGGACGGGGAGCTTCTGGGAGCGGGGGAAGGCCTGCAGGCCCAGGGGCTGTGAATCCGGGGGATTCCAAGGCCTGGTCAGCAGCTCCGTGGGAGTGAGTGGCCACAGAGGCTCCCGCGAGGATGGCACGTGGGCCATTCTGGAAGTGAAACCAAAGGGGCAGCAACGATGAACGCTTTTATATTAGGTCTTCCTCTACGAACATGAAAACACATCCTTGAATAGCCTCCCCGCCCCCTGGTTTCTTGGGCATCAGTGGCACAGAATGGCTCAAGGAGGGGTCACCATGATGACCCACCCCCTGTGGAGCAGCACTCAGTGCTTGCTGCCAAGGTTCCGACACTTTAGGAATGGTCCCTTCCACTAGAACAGTCCAGAAGGACTGATGACAGACAAAATGGCTTCTCATTCCATCTGGTGTGGATTTCTCATACACCGAATTCCCACCGGCATCGCCAAAAGGACCTTAGCAGTACACCAGAGCACTACTTCTGGTTTAAAAAAAAAAAAAATTTATATATATATAATTTTGTTGTTGTTGTTCGCAAGTGTTACAGCTCTTAGAATTTGTCTAGCAGGTTTTCCGGTCCTTCCCGGAAGACCCCCCAAATATATATTTTTTTATTCTTATTCCCTATGCTAAGTGACTGTAACTTGGGACACCCCACACCTGATTTGTTTCCTACCTCTAACCGTGTTTGGCACGCGACATGCTTTTACAAACGCCCGAGTGCTCCCTGCATTTCAGTGTTGATAGAGAACCTCACGAAGGACAAACTTTCCGGTTCAGGAGGGGGAATTCGGAGGTTTCTTCTCTGAATGAAGGGGTCTCTCTCAAGAACACAGACTTGCATACACACAGAAGTCAAGTCACTTTCTGTGTCCTCAGGGTAGGCCTTGAAGGTATTTATACTGACAGCAGGCCTATGGGGAAGATGTTCATCCACTGGAGATTCTGGGCCCCAGTGGCCTAGATCATCAGCTCTAGCTGTTAAAGTCCTGACTACCTGACAGTGGCAACAGCGGAAGAAAACCAGGACACAGGTGGAGGAGGAGGGGTGGCACTCATACCAACACATGAGTCATTTCTCCCACCGGCCACTAGACGTGTCATCAGCTGGGCGGAATCCAGTCTCCAAGGGACACCCGCCCAAGACCTACGCACCTCAGCTTCAGTTTCTGTTCAGTTCACCTTGGGCCTTTTACTCTTCTAGTCCACACGCAGTTCGACCCAAGGCCCAACTCCGTCTGTGGAAGTCACACAGCTGCTGCTTGTTGGCAACGCTGCTCACCCATCCACTCACGGGTGTTTATTCTACCTACGATATGAGTGTCAAGCGTGGGGATAGAGCTGAAGACAGCAGTCTAGGTGTCTACCCAGACTGACATGAAACACCGACAACCCAAGTATTCAGTATAGCTCCAGGTGGAACACACAAGAACCGCCTAAGCACCACGGAGATGGTGGGAAGGCAGGAGGAGGAAGTCAGCCTCAGGATGAGCCAACAGAACAGATGGAGAAGCATGGTCAGCATGGAAACCGGAGGAAATTCCAACAGGGCCATGAAAGGAGTGAGCATATTTGGGGGACTGGGAAGAGACTGGAACACGGAGTTCAGACTGGGAAGCAGAGGGAAAAGATGCCAGAAAGGAGATTCAGGTGGTTTACCAAGATCTTGAAGGTCCAGCTAAAGGATTGAAACTTTGCTATGCAGCACTGATGTGCT
Organism: Ailurus styani; assembly: GCA_002007465.1. Classification (NCBI taxonomy): domain Eukaryota; kingdom Metazoa; phylum Chordata; class Mammalia; order Carnivora; family Ailuridae; genus Ailurus; species Ailurus styani. Next base: position 63,435 of record LNAC01000136.1, read on the forward strand.
CGTCGAGGATTTCAGTGTAAGATGCACGTGACGCTGAGAGAAACAGAACCAGGATGGACTGGAGACCAGGATCCAAGGCTGCTATTATCGATTCTGTACTACTGGGAGGAAAAAAATCCCAAAATAAAATGGTGGGTTGGTCTACTCAGACCATCCTAACAGGATAGCATGGACTTGGAGGCTTCAGCAGTAGGAACTTACTCTCTCCAAGTTCTAGAGGCTTGAAGTCTGAAATCAAGGTGCCAGCAAGATTGGTTTCCTCTGAGGGGTGTTTTCCTGTCTTGTGAACAGCTCCCCTCTCATTGTGTCCTCATGTGGGCTTTCCTCCGTGTGTGCAAGGAAAGAGAGGTCGCTGGTGTCTCTTCATCTTCTTCTAAGAATCCCAGTCCTTTCAAACACCAGCCCCACCCTTCAGACCCTGCTTTACTTTCATCACTTCTTTTAAAGGCCCTGTCTCCAAATACGGTCACTTTGGGGGGGAGGGCTCAACCTGTGGTTTGGGAAAGGGATACAACTCAGTCCTTAATAAATGGTATGAGCTTCAGCTCAAGTACTGAAAATGGAAAAGCAAGGCTTTGGAAGGAAAAGTGGACAATATTTATGAAGGGTAGAGAGGCATCCAAAACGATACTAACATTACCAACCCAAAAGCATTGGGGGCGAGGCAGGTAGGGTTGTGAGATGCTTCCCGGAAGGAAGAAGGCCCCCCGCAGGACTTAATATGCCATTACCCTCCCCCGACACCCCCGGCTGAAGACTCCTGAGTTTTCTAACATAAGAACCACCCTTCATTATATACGAATTGATAGTACCAAATATAAGGATTTTTAGGGTCGTGCTAGGGACTGTAACTATGGAAAATGGGATGAAATTAAATGAAGGGGCTTGAGACTTCAGCCTGAAAAAAAAAAGACCATAATATTGAGCTCTGTGAGATAGGATAATACTCAGTTTCCCAAAGGAAGTGCTGCCACATTCATTCAGTAACCCAAAGCCAATTTCAAAATTGCACAGAAGGATGTTCAGCATCCTTCAGACACCTTTTAAGCCCCTTCCTTTTTCATTGGATGACTGAGTTACCAGAGATCCAATGTCCCAGGCCAGACCATCATGTCATCTGACCGGCCCAGCAGTTGCAATGCCCCTCCATCCTCTTAACTAGAAGTTAATTCACTCAACACTTGAATATTGTTCACAAACTGGCTTAGATTGTGTTGCCCGGTAGCAGACCCTGAGATGAGGATTCGCGCCTGTGTGGTTTATCACACACATGCTCCCAGGAAAGACGAGCAAGGGAGTGTGGAAGCAGGACAGGAAGAGGAGGCCACAGAAAGATGCCTGCCTAGCAGGCTCGACAGAACGTAGCTTCACCCAGGTCCCTTGGGGGACAAGGACATGCAACGTGTGCCTCAGAGCCAGGACAGAGGAGCTGGGCTTTCTTTCCTACTCTCTCCCTGACAACTCACTGCTTCTGGGCTGCCCCAGAGTTATGTCCAGGCACCACAGTCCCTCCAGCTGCTCGGGCAAATTCTAGCCACCCAAGAGCAGCTTTTCCTAGAAGTAGCTGCAGGTCCCTTCTATTGGCAGTGAAAGCACCTCAAAGCCAGGGGGCAGGGGGGAGACACAAAAAGCCTAAGAAGAAATTCAGGGGGATCGACGCAAGCACACACACCCTAATTCCATAATTCTATTAAAATAAACACAAAAGCAAAAGTCATGCATGTGCACGATTTAATTTGGTATGTGGTTCTGGTGTTACTTAAAATGTACATGTCACCTAGCAGGTTTTTGGTTCCAAGCATCAGAGACCTCCACCCAAACTGTTCAGTAAAGAAGGAATCCGCTCATTCCCGTACAGGTAGGCCCAGAACTACTTGGAGTCTCCACCATAGTTCTGTGTGCACCCAGCTTCATTTTCCACCACTCTCCCTGGCTCCTCCATCCTTCTCTATGGGCTAACTTTGTCCTATTTTGGCTTCAGCAGCACTTTAAAAAAGGAAGGAAGGCGAAAAGGGAGGAAGGAAGAAAAATGGCTGGGAAGCCATTAGAAGCAGAGGGATTTTTCTCTTTCCCCAGCCATAGAACACCAATACTGAGGTTCATTCCAACTGAATTAACTTAGGTTCCTTGTTCACTCCTGCACAAGTCACTGTGGCCAAGGGCATGGGGTCACACAGAGTAGTTTAAGGCATACAGGGCTAATTTGAGAGGAGGGAGGGAAAGAGAAGAAAAATCCCACCCAAACCGCATCATTGATTAACAGTGGACAGGAAGTTCTAGATAGCCACCAATGCAGGGCAAACTGACCACTACCAAAATAACCCTACACGGGGCCTTGGTTGTACACATTAGAGTATCCTTCAGTGAATTGCTGCATATCCACTTAAAAACATGCAACAATACAAAAAGATGTCCCAAAGGTGTGTTTTATGGAAAAAGATTATAAAATCTTGGAAAGATATACACCCACTCATTAAAGGGAGTCTTCTTGATGCAGTGGCATTGTGCTTGGTTTTCATGATTTTCGTGTTAGACTTTTACTTGTTCTTATCCTTATTTTCCCAAAAGTTTTATGATAAAGTCTATTACTTTGTAAAAGAAAAACATCCATTCTGTTACCTTCCTGCTTTTTATGGATCTGCGTATTTCTCCTATCTTTTGCCCTTTCCTGTAAATCCTCCAAAAGAGGCATTTTGTTTTGTTTTATTAATGAAATAGGTCCAACAAAATAAAGTGATCCACCCAGGTTCTCGCAGTAACTTTTTACAGGCATCGATGTGAAAATCAAGTATCTGGGTTTCTGTTACAATTCTGTTCCCCATCCCTGTTCCATCTTGCCTCCCCTCGGATGAGAAGGGTGATAACTCTTTACACACCTCTGCCAAACAGAATCAGTGCTGACAGAGGGACCTCTCCACGAGGCACCAGAAAGCCTCCCCATTTCAAGGGACTGCCAATACTTGTCACTGGAGAAGTCAATGAGGGGTCCCTCCTGCAGAGGACCATTAGTGACATGCAGTCCATGAACTACTCCCAGGAGCCCCCAGAAGTGGTACGTGGCTACCAGCTGCTGCCGAGCCTGTTGGAACATGAAGCCTGACTCCATTTCCACGGGTTATTTTGTCCTGCTTTAATTATCGGTGCCTGTGTGACAGAGAATGGATTCAACTGTCAGGGAGCAGGAACTCTCTCGGCCAACAGGCCCTAGGACGTGCTGGGCTGTCCTTCTGATCGCTCTATCAATAGCCAGCATCAATGCTTCTCTTGGAAAAAGGGCATTAAGGGAAAGATCAAAATGCCAGATCTACACCCTTTGTGAACGGCACCAGATGGGATTCAGATAAATAATTGTCCCACTCCCACCCTCATTACCAGAACCAAAGCTCTCAAAGCCACTAGGAATGGTTTCTTTTGTCCTTCATGCATTTTCCATGAAGCAGCCGCCTTCCTCTAGACTTGGACTAGTATTTCCGATTGCCCAGGCAATAAAGAATCTGAGAATTCTCTGACTAATGGAAAACTTAAGGTCCTCTTAAGGGGACTGAAAGCTTCAAACTTCTGTGGTTCCAACATCAACAGAATTCCTGGAGGACATTTTCCTGATCTGTGGCTATACTGAGTGCTATAAATTTATCTGAGCGCTGGACTCCCAGGAAGGTCAACTCTCCGCTTCTTTTACCTTCGGGTCATGTGACTCATCCTGGCCAACTCGTTGTGAGTGACAGTGACGCTGTCATTTCTGAGACAAAGCACTTCACTGACAGGGAGGTGTTCCATTGCCCCCACTGCACTCTCACCAGGAAAATCCATGTTGAGACAGGCACCCTTCAAGTTCAAAGGGGACTTTACCACTGAGCCAGCCTTGGGCAGAGTCTCCCAGACCCACGGCCAATACTAAGTGAATGAAAAAAACTGTGTTCTAAAGATATTCAAACCCGGGGCGCCCAGGTGGCTTAATTGGTTAAGTGTCCAGCTCTTGATTTCAACTCAGATCATGATCTCAGGGTCCTGGGATCGAGCCCCATGTCAGCCTCTCTGCTCAGTGTGGAATCTGCTTGAAGATGCTCTCTTTCTCCCTCTCGTACTCACTCACTCACTCTAATAAATCTTTAAGCATATAAATAAAAGATAAAGATATGTAAACCCTGTATTGCTTTTTACAATAATACCTTGGCTCACACAAGTGTTTAATAAGAGTCAGACAGTGCTGGGCCCTCGACATGCGTTATCTCACTTATACTTCAAAACAACCAGTAAGAGACAGTCCCTTATGATTCCACTTCACTGAAGAAACAAAGAAATTCCTCATCCAAGATCACACAGCAACTGAGTCACGGGACAAGGGTAAGACTCCAAAATTTGCACTCATAACCACCACATTCCTACTGTGGGATGAAGTTTAAAGAGAAATGAAATAAAGAAGCCAAAGGTAAGCTAAATAACAAAGAGCAGAGTCAGAAGAAGGAGTGAAGAAGGGAGTAAGAAAGCCTTAAGGTACTGAGTTTAGACAATTGACCATTAGAAGAAAAGTAGGCACCTTTCGAAAAGTCCCCAAAGTAAATGCTCAGCAATTTATACCAGGAGAAGGGGCAACAGTTAAAAACCACATATGAGGAGCGCTTGGGTGGCTCAGTCATTAAGCATCTGCCTTCAGCTCAGGTCATGATTCCAGGGTCCTGGGGTCGAGCCCCGCATTCGGATCCCTGCTCGGCAGAGAGCCTGCTTCTCTCTCTCCCACTCCCCCTGCTTGTGTTTCCTCTCTCACTGTGTCTCTTCTCTGTCAAATAAATAAAATCTTTTTAAAAAACAAAACAAAAACCACAAATGAACAAATAAATGAGCAGTTGTCTTAACTGAAAGACATTTGCGTATGGAGCATGTCACAATCAACCTGAGTATAGAAAAGTTTTGCCTTTTTTTATTTTTAAAGATTTATGTATTTGAGAGAGAGTGCACGAGGGTAGGGAGGTAGAAAAGCAAACTCCCCATTAGGTAGGGAGCCCAACCCAGTGTTCAGTCCCAGTACCTTGGGATCAGGACCTGAGCTGAAGGCAGATAGTTAATCTACTGAGCCACGCAGATGCCCCAAGTTTTAAATGTGAATAATCATCACCTTTTTTTTTTTTTACTGAGTAGGAGACTCAGCAATTTTGCCCTCACAAAATATTTTACTTCCAATGATGATCCAGATGTCAACTTTCACAGAATCCCAAAAAAAATGCCAGAATTTTACAAGCCATTCATTTGTTTAGAATATCAGACTTTGTGTTCCATTGGACAGTAAATACAAGAACCCAAACAACATTGAACTGAAATTATTAAGGAATGTCATAAGCTGCAAACACCTACATTACCCCTTTTAAGACATTTTTCAGGATAAATAGACATCTCCAGAAGTTAATAAGAACACATATCTAAATCCAAAATTTCAAGCAGTAAACATGAGAAATGATTCTTTGGTAAATTAAAAATCACATTTTCTAATAAAGTTGACAAGAATCTACATATACACAGTTACATATTTTATTAGGCTTTGAGGAAATCCAACTGGAAGAATCAAGATAAATGTACCATGTCTCAATATTTCCAAAGCTTAACTCCTCCTAAGTACTAACAGTGAAAATACTTATTCTAATTTGACCCAATACCATGGGTTTGCTTTAGAATTTATGAAATTGTCAGTTTCAGACTCTACCTGCCTTCCCCTTCTGCATTTCATTCCTGGTTTCAACTCCCCTCCTTTTCTAGCCTATAGCATTTTCAGTTAGACTCAGGGCTGAAATTCAGCAGAGGACAGAGCCCCCCACGAGAAGAGGGGAAACAAAAAATGCTCAAGGAATCAACCAGCAAAAACAAATGCAGGGGGCGGGAAGGGGGGGGGGCGTGTCATCCATGGGGCAGTTCCAGAAGGTCATGTCCATTGAGCATAAACACTCTAAAAGAATTCCGAACTTCATGCTTCTCTTGTCACCCCCCCCCTTTTTTAAGCAACTGAAAGTCAAAAAAATAAATTTTGGAATGGGAAGAGATGCAGTAAAGAACTATCCAACCTTCTTCCTTTCCCACACGACTCTCTGTGGATTGACTTCTCAGGGATCCCAACACACACCATACCAGCACTTATTCCCAACCCTTCGCAAATGCTCTTCCCCCTTATTCTTTTCCTATTCAAATCCTACACAGCCTTCCAAGGCCAGTTCAAGTGCCACCACCACCAGGAAGACCTCATGAAATCTCAGTCCCCCGGGATCTTTCTTCCTTTAAGTATCTATTGTTCTAATCTCTTTTTCTTTTTTTTTTTTTTAAGATTTTATTTATTTATTTCACAGAGGGAG
>LNAC01000136.1:70031-150560 GCA_002007465.1 Ailurus styani
AGCCCGATGCAGGCCTCGATCCCAGGACCCTGAGATCATGACCTGAGCCGAAAGCAGAGGCTTTAACCCACTGAGCCACCCAGGCGCCCTATTGTTCTAATCTTTTATCACACACTTGGGGAGAGGTTGGTTTGCCCCCATCTCTATAGGGTTAGTCTTACTCTTCCACTTGGAGTCCTCAACAACTGTCTCTTACACGTGCATATTCCCCTGCGTATCTAGCACGATCCTGAATACACAGCATAGGCTCCATTTACATCTTTAAGAAAATTGTGTGTAGGGCGCCTGGGTGGCTCAGCGGGTTAAAGCCTCTGCCTTCGGCGCAGGTCATGATCTCAGGGTCCTGGGATCGAGGCCCGCATCGGGCTCTCTGCTCGGCGGGGAGCCTGCTTCCTCCTCTCTCTCTCTGCCTGCCTCTCTGCCTACTTGTGATCTCTGTCAAATAAGTAAAAAAAAATCTTTAAAAAAAAAGAAAATTGTGTGTAATATTGAAAATGCAATGACAAAAATACAAACTTAAGGACTAAAGTCCAGTTTCCTCCACATAAGCAAATATCAGTCTTAATGGTGACTAACCCAACCCCCATGACCAGATTCATGATTTAAGAACCCACAAATAAATCATTTTTAGATATCCTTTCCTTCTATGAGAGAATAAAGGTTACAGCCTTGGGCTCTGACAGGAACCTACTAACACATTCTCTGGAGCAATGTGGGCTGAGAAAAGCAGCTCAAAAATCATGCCGAGACTGGGTGTCTTTAGGGGAGATAGTATGGAAGCAGGGACTTCACTGCTGTAGGAATATGGATTTTCTGGAACCCTTGGCTTCAGTAGTAGCAGTTTTTGACCATTAGGCAGCAACCACTGTTGGGCATGTCAGACCCAAATGCTGAAAACCTAGTATTAATACACATTAATGAGAAATTCTAAAATTCAATTTAGTTGTGTTATTGAACAGAAATCTATCACTGAAAACAAGCTGACTAGCCAGTGATAGGGGAATAGTTGAGTTCAATCTAATTCCCACTGTTGATCCTTTTCTTCCCTGCCCATCTTATATAGCAGCCACACTGCTGGGACAGAATTTCCCTCACCCCCAAAAGAGGCCACTCCACATCATCTCGTCCCGCCATGCCTTGTTACAGTGATTCTATCACTTGTGGGCCAAAACTCTGCTCATCAGTTAGTGGTAGTCCCTGCCTACCACAACTGGTTTAGTCCAAAGTGAAAACAACTTTTGTTTGATAGTTTGGGGAGAAGATCTCTGCCTGTGAAGTCCAGTGTTACAGAGTGAAATTCATTCCCCCGAAATTCCTGTGTTGAAGCTCTAACTCCCTGTGTGACAGTATTTGAAGATGGGACCTTGAGGAGGTCATTAGGTTTATGTGAAGTAATGAAGGGGAGGTCCTCATGATAGGACAGGCACCCTTATGAGAACAGACGCCAGATAGCTTGCTTCCTCTCTTCCTGAAGGATGGAGTCTTTTGGAAAAGGACAGACCTCTTGAGAGAAAGAAATGGAAACAATGGCCTGATGGTATTACAGCTAATCCCACTTGAAGTTTGGGTTTCTTTCACTCGCAAATAAAAAATCTCTTAGCATGCAGAAATTATATATGCACAAGGTTAAGGTTTAAAAGACTAAGGAAACATGAAAACATTCAATTTTGAGGATAGCAAGATGGATGGATTTTCTCTTATTTTGAAATCAGTTAACCTTCATTAAGGTCTTTAAAAAGGTCAAATATATGCATTATCTCATTCAATCCCCTTTTTCCAAGAAGCAACCTGTAACTGCATCTTTTTTTTATTACTATTTCTTTAGAGAAGGGAGGAGAAAGAGAGAGAGGAACCGGGGAGGGGCAGCAGGAGAGAGAGAAAGAGACTCTTAAGCAGGCTCCACACCCAGCACAGAGCCCAACACGAGCCTCAATTTCACAACCCTGAGATCATGACCTGAGCTGAAATGAAGAGTCAGACACTTTACTGACTTAGCCACCCAGGTGCCCCTGTAACTCCAACTTTAATGCTATCTCTTCCCTAATTTACAACTCGCACAATTGAGCTATTAAAAAGATTAGTTTGTTTGTTTTTGGAAACTCTCTGTCTACAGAATATAAAAATACAAAGGTTGGTTGATATGAAGGAATCACTCTCTACAATATATGAAGGGCAGAGAGACAACCTCCTATCCAAACAAGTTTACAAAGAAAAGGTAGCTCCAGCTGCTACCAACATAAGTATCATTTAATCTTGCCCTCTATTACAGTAACATCAATACGGCTCATAGAAAAGACAGCCACAACACCAGGAATACGGTAAAGATTCACTAAGTATTTGTTGAACTTGGTGAACCATCATATAGTTAATCCCTTATAAGGAGTAACATTCCTTTAATAGTGTTTATTCAAATGCTTCTTTTGAGTAGCTTCAGTTTGAACTTTCCAATACGGAAATGCTAAATATTACATGAATCTAGAGCAAGCGGGCATCTCATGACTTTATCTAGAAGTCTATGAGCTTTTAAAATGTTGAACTTGATAGCTTCTGCTGTTACTCCATACCCACTCTCCACGCTTTCTACCCTGTGACCCGTATGGACAACACGGACAAGCTTCCAGTTGGGTTTGGTCAATAGAGAGACCAGACAGAAGATAGGACAAAGAGATTGGAATACTTATGTGTCTGACTCTTACTCAGCAAGGCTACTCAGGTTGTCAGGCACTTCTAGACAGCTTACCCCATCTCCAAACTCTGGAAGTCAGTACCTCCACTGCGGGGGTAGCAGCAACAGACCATCACTAGTCCCCACCCCCACTTTCTAACCCCAGCGTACTACACGATCACCTGTGATTCTGCTCTATGCATTTATTAACTATATCAAATTTGTTAAAATTGTCCAACTACGATATAACATTTGGTTTTTCCAGGACACTGACAGACACAAACATGGTACCCAGTTGATTTTGCAATGCAACTCACGATCAGGAAGGATACAGACACTCTTCTGAAAGAATAAGGTCTAAAAGTTATGCAGTTGTGGGAGATGTGGCTTGTATTTTGACTTAGCAGCAAGATATTAAATCTTACACTAGCGGTATCTAAAAATTTTTTCAGATCTCCATAGAAACCAAAGAGAAGGGGAAAAAAATTTAAGTTACCACACCCAATGTAAAGGCCACCCTGAATTTTCTCTTTTCTACCACTCTCAGAATTTAAAGTCTCACCCTTACCCCTCAGAGTGCAGACAGGCCAGAGGAAGAGAACGAATGTGATTTAAACTCTACTTTGTAAGTCAAAGATGGAAGGATCTGGGAAAAACAGGCCTTGGGAACAAAAGGACGGTGACCACTTGTCAGGGAAAGGGAAAGCATGAAAAGAATCTAGCCCTGGAGCACTCGGGCGCCTCAGTCAGTTAAGCACCCAACTCTTGATTTCAGCTCAGGTCATGATCTCAGGGGGGTGGCATCGAGCCCCACATCAGACTCATTGCTGGATGTGGAGCCTGCTTAAGATTCTCTCCCTCTGTCCCTCTGCACCCTACCCCCCCCCCACATACACAAACACACTGTCTCTCAGACAAAAAAAAAAAATCAAGAACACACACACACACACACCCCTAACCTCGAGCTTAGGGGGCACAGGATACGAGAAAGCAATAGTGTCCACAATCAAACACCAATTACCAGCTGAAGGAACCCCCATGTGGAGAGGCCTTGATACAAAACCATTATGAACAGTTACGTAGCTTCCCTGCCATACAGCTCCCAGGAGCACCATTCACTGTGCTACTCAATAGGAAGGCCTTTTAAGAAACAGTCCTACCATTGGGGAGGGTTTGTGCTATGGTGAGTGCTGTGAAAGGGGTAAGCCTGATGATTCACAGACCTGAACCCCTGGGGCAAATAATAAATTTAAAAAAAGAAAGAAAGAAACGTCCTACTGACCTAAGTCAGATCCCACATCCTACACAATACCTCAGAATGATTAGCTAGACCAGATGCCATGCCCTGTTTTCCAACCTCAAACTTCTGTAACTGAATTCCACCACAATAAACATGAAGTACAGATACAACCTTTTGGGGGGCCATGTTTGAGTGTGTACACTCCCTCCACTTACTTCCAAATACTCAAAGGCTCTCAAGTCTTCCACACGAGTGAAAAGCAGAAATTGGGCTACTACAGGACTAGCTGCAAAAGCTATCCGGGTATGTGTGTAGACAGAATTTTAATTGTCTGCCACCATAAAAAAAAATCTGGATCTCTAGTTGGAAAATTTTCTAATATCTGGCAACATTGGTTTCAAATCCCCAAAAAGCTACCATCCCTGGGGCTAACAACATTGTCCTTTAGACCAGGCCTTCCATCGCCTGCCTCACTCGCCTACATTAAATGGCTTCTAGAACTATCTGAGTGAACCAAACCTGAAAATTCACAGTGAGTTCCTGATCTCCCCCCTTCACCTTCCCAATGAACTACTAGATACTCATTGTCAGTTGGTACGACAACCTTCAATTTTCAGACCCTTGTGAATGAATGACAATCTCCTTGATCCTAAGTGGCATCGGCTTTACCATAATGACACTAACAAACTTCCCTGGATTATATAAAGACTCCTAAAGAAAATTTTAAATTCCATTCTCTCTACATTTTGAAAGTCCCAAGTTCACAAGGAGCCATTGAATGAAAATCCCCTAACTTCTACGTGGCATGTTTTATGTTTTACTCAGCACTGAAGTCAGCCTGGGCCTCTGACTTCCCAACTCCTTCCTCTACCCCACTCCCAACCCCACCCTGATGCTGAGAAAATGTGCTCTTATGTATAGTTCAGCCCCTTTGCTTTGAGAGGTCCAGGTTTGCCCCACGTTCACCTGTCTTTGGAGCTTTATATCTAGTTCCATTGAGCCTCTGATGGAACTAGAGGAGGAAAATACAAGAGCTTTTCATGAAAAAAAAAATGGGGGGGACCCGCCCCTTGTTCAGCTCTGTCCATTAGGCTACCATGATGAATAGAAACAAGTGGGTCCTGATGAAGCCTTGGTTAACTTCTCAGTCCAGTAGCCTCTCGAAGAGAGGAAATCTTTGAGCATTTCAGTCAGGCTGACATCAAGCACTGGAGACTGTTGCTTCTAAAGCAAGGTAGAAAATGGGAACGGGAACATGTCAGCTTGGTAGTGAGAACTGAAAAGAAGTTGAAAGGCACTTCGGGAGCTCAAGGGCTCAGTTTCTCAAATATCGTGGATAGTGAGAGCTGTGCACGCCCTCAAGTCTCATCTAACCCCAATTCCAAGATGAGAAAACAGAGCCCAAAGCCATTAAATGGTGTGGCCAGGAGCCTGTCTTGCTAACCCCTGCTCTCCAGCCCTCTGCCCAGGGCCTGGCACATCACAATGGCTGGTTTGTTGGCTGAAGGAAAATATGGCGGAACTGGAACTGAAACTCAAGAGCTTTACAATTAATGTTTCCCAACCCCAGTGATCATCAGAATTACCTAAAGAAACATTCTAGATCAATGCCTAGAACCTACCCCAGGCCTCTTGAACCACAATCCTCCAATGGAGGAGCCTGGTGATGATAACTTCTCCCCTTTTCATTCCAGTGAGCATCGAGGTTTAGGAAGCACTGTCCTAAACCATGCAACCTCTTCATATCTAACACACCTCGTTTGGCATTTGTTATTTGTTCCACCATGTCAGATGGCTACACACAGAGCCACATCCCTTATACAGTTAGGAAGTCAATAGTCTCCCAAGTCCTCACTGAAATAAATTTAAGATTTTATTTGAGAAAAAGAGACCAAAAAAGAGGACGAGTGGGGTTGGGAGGGGCAGAGGGAGAGGGAGAAGCAGACTCCCCGCTGACCACAGAGCCCTGAGGTCATGACTTGAGCCAAAGCCAGATGTTTAACCAGCAGCCACCCAGACACCCCTGAAAATTTTTCTAAATAGAAGGACACAGTTTTCAGGGCAGTTGTCACTTTTACCCCAATTCAACTATGGGGTCAATGTTGACTTTGAAACAATACAATTCCATGGCACTAAAATGGCATACAATTAATCAGCATGGAAAAATATGTATAATGTGTATACACCAAACTTAAGGAAACCATTGTCACCCAGCCTGAAAATGAGGTACCACGTGGTCTGCATGGAAGTGTTATTCACAGATATCCTAGTTTAATAGGCAAGCGCCATTCTCAAATGTCCATTACAAAGATAAACGTATTTATGTTCACAAGGTTCTTTTAGCTCCCCAAAATAAGGTGTGTTGTGTCTCTGGCTCTATTTATAACTTCCTTGGTTTCCATTTGTGCTTGTACCCACCATAACACAAGAAGCTATATAGCCTGCTTCATTCATTTACTTTAAATTTACGTAGGAAGTTAAGGAGTGGGTCCTCACATTACCCCTCAAAGTCTACATTCCTACACTTAAATAAAAGGGGGACAGAAAACCAAACAAAACGTCTTTCCATCCTTGCTTAAACCTAAATCTCTAACTCCTTGTAATTAGTATATTCCAAGAGCAAGTGTTTTTCTGGAGATCTAATGTACAGCGTGGTGACCGTAATTAATACTGCATTGTATATTTGTTATTTGCTGGGAGAAGGTAAGTATTTTCACCACATTCAAAGTTGACTTTGTGAGGGGACAGAGGTTAATGAGCTTGATTGTGGTAATCATGGCACAAGGGATGTGCACATCCAATAATCACCTTAGATACCTTAAATATATACAATTTTTGTCAATTATAGCTCAGAGCGAGGGGGGAAGTGGGGGAAGGTGGGGGGGAGGGGGCGTGGAGAGGGACCTGCTCTTCAGGCAGAAAGAGGCAGCTCTGTCCTGCTGGCATCGCTGATAATGACTTCCCTTCCCGGCACCTGTCTCCAGGCCTCGGCCCACTGTCAGAACTCTACAAAGTCCAAACACAAGTTTTTCAATTATCCGGCTCTCTCCACTCCTGAAAGATCAGAAAGAAAAAAAATTGAGGAAGGAGAGAGCCTACGGTGGCAAGCCTGTGCTAAAGCAGAAACATAAACCAATAAACACAAGGAAGTTCAGATTCGGGGCCACCACGGAGTCTTAAACCAGGCCCGTTGTGTTTTGAACTTGCGGAAGCCCATATGGTCTTCCATTAGCGGGTCTCAGAGCAGTGGGCAACGTAACCGTACCATATGTGCTGATCGCAACAACAGCGCTGATTTATGTTACCGAGTGCAAGGGTTTTTCTTCGTATTTCATCTCCTTGTTATTTCAAGAGAAACGTAAGGGTAGATTTATTCCGCCATTACGAGAAGCTTCCTACGGTTTGTTTGTTTAAAGTTGATAGTTTCCAGGAGGGTGAAGCAGATCTGTTTCTTACAAAATTGGGGAGGAAACTAGGAGTTGTGTCTCCTCTGCCCCAGAAACGAGAGCAGATTTAGCCTCATCCCCACTCCCTCCTGAAGCTCATTCTGGAGCCACAGACACAGAGCCAAGACAAGAACACCAAAGAATCGTCATTCTGAGTCTAATGCTTACATGGGCCTTCTCCTGGTTCCTCTACATTTCTCACCACGAGGATTAACTCTAGCCAGGGATGAATGACGGAACAGGCTAATCAGGAAAATCCAAAGGATGTCAAATTACTTGGCAGTAATCTTTGAGACCTTCATCTTTCCAGCAGAGTCTAGGATCTTGCCTCTCCCCAGCCCTGAACCCAGGAGTCAATAATCAGTTGCTGAGTGGGTCAAAGGAAGGGGAAGTCAGGGGGTCTCAATACTGGCACACAGAAATAAAGGCTAACGTTGGTTGCGCCACGTGAAAATAAGGTAGCAAGAGCTGCTTCCACCTGCCCCAGAGGATTCAGTCACCTCTGGTCCTTTGAGGCTGGAGAACCATTCATCTTGGGTATTTCTGTGCCTCTATCCCACTAGACATCACTCTCCGTTTCTGAACCCTAACTAGCCAGCACCCTCCTACAGCACAACAGTGTAGGATTTCACCTCTCGAAGCAGGAGTCCCATTTTCTACCAGATCGTCTGTTTCCTTTAATCAACCCCCAGTAAATAGGTAGAAAGCATTCTAAGATTAAACCAACTGACCCAGATGTACAAGAGGCTAAAAGCCATTCTAGAGCTAGTCTAGTGGACTTTGGGTAATTTTTTTTTTTTAAGATTTATTTCAGGGGCACGTGGGTGGCCCTGTCAGTTATGCATCTGCTTTGGGCTCAGGTCATGATCCCAGGGTCCTCGCTCTCCTACTGCCCCTCCCCCCACTTGTGCTCTGTCAAAAATAAGTAAGATTCATTTTTGGTGGGGGGAACGAAGGGAGAGAGGGAAAAGCAGACTACCTGCTAAGAAGAGAACCCAACGTTGGGCTCAGTCCCAGGACCCTGAGGTTATGATCTGAGCTAAAGACAGACATTTAACTGACTGAGCCACCCAGGTGCCCCAATAATAAAGTTCTTAAATACAGAATGAAGTTCTTATTGGTAGAAGGGCAAAATATGAGACAAAGGGGGGAAGAATCTTTTTAAGTATCAAGAAGAAGCACATTTTTTTAAAAGGGTTTCTTTATTGACAGAGAGCAAGAGCACAAGAATGGGGAGCAGTAGAACGAGAGGAAGAAGCAGGCTCCCCTCCAAGCAGGGACCCAGACACGGGGCTCAATCCCAGGACTCCAGAATCCTGCCCTGAGGGCGCCTGGGTGGCTCAGTGGGTTAAAGCCTCTGCTTTCGTCTCAGGTCGTGATCTCAGGGTCCTGGGATCGAGGACCGCATCGGGCTCCCTGCTCAGTGGGGAGCCTGCTTCCCCCTCTCTCTCTCTCTGCCTGCCTCTCTGCCTCCTTGTGATCTCTCTCCCTCTGTGAAATAAATAAAATCTTTAAAAAAAAAAAAAAAAAAAAGAATCCTGCCCTGAACCAAAGGTAGACACTTAACCATCTGAGCCACGCAGGAGCCCTGAAGAACCACATTTTAAAACTGGACTCTAGGGGCATGCGTGGTTGAGTCGGTTAAGCCTTTGCCTTTGGTTAAAGTTACGATCTTGAGGTCCTAGGTGATTTGGGATAGTTACTATCCCTGTCTACTTCAGTTCTCCTATGTAAAAATAGGGTTATTCACACCTGTCCCAAAGTGTTAAGAGGATTCAATGATGTCATGTAGGACACTTAGGCAAGTATGTGGGATATCGTGCTCAGTATCATTCGGTTGCTGCTGGGGTGGGGATTGTGGTTACTGACAGAGCCTCCCCCCTCCCATTAAACACCAGTTCAGAGAGGCGTCACGTCCTACCTCTTCCTCCCTCCCTCACCACCGTCCCATTCACAAAGTGCATGTACAGTGCTGGAATTGAGTAGAAAGTAGAATGGGCACAGTTCATTAAGTCATTCAACAAGTATCTATTAGGCACTTACTCAGTGTCACAGAATACCTGAAGCTCAGGAGATAAACCTATGACGAAAACCCATCAGCTCCCTGTGGAGGTTACATTCCAGTGGTAATAGGCAAGTAACAAGTAAACTAACCAATGATAGTTTCAGATGGTGAAACAAATTATGAGCAGAAGAATTAGGGGTGACCTAGTATAGAATCATTAATGAAATCATCTCTGAAGAAGTGGCATCAATGCTGAGAATTAAAACCCAGGGTCAGGCACAAGCTTTAGTATTTGAAGCACAGAAAAAAAAGCCAGTATTGGCAAAAACCCAGTGAGTATTGGGAGACTAGATAGCATGGGGGTCTAGGAGAGTCTCAACTCAAGGACAGAGATTAGGGTGAATATTTCGAATTTTATTCTGATTAGGATAGGAAAGCATCAGAATGTATTAAGTAGAGTCTAAGAAAAGAGGCCTGGTGGAGGTGTGATTATGTGATGGGGTAAATGGGGCTGTTCTAACTCCTGCGTAATTGTTTCATGCTTATGCAACACGCAAGATTGTCAAAGCAACCGACTTCTGTGATTGATGTTTAGAGCTACATCCATGGACTATGCTTTCCCCAGTGAGAAAAAAAAAAAAAAACATAAAATTCAGGACCGGGCTCTAACTCCAGAGAGTAGAAAATTAGGCCAGACTTACAGGTTTATTCAACAGGAAAGACTCTGAAGATTTAAGATGGCGAGGTGAGTCATCTTGCTTTGAATCCTAAATGTCTTCTCAATCAATAAAGGTAGAAAATCTTATCTTTGATGGTCAAAGACCATTTCTCTTTGTTTTAGAATTCAAAACCACAGTTACTAGGGTTCCTACTCATCTCTGGGAAGTAAAATTGGTCTAAGAATGAACCTAAACCTCGAGAACCCAGAAAGTCAACATTCCCAGGAAAAGCAGTGTGCCATACTCAGACTGTGTCATTCCACAACTCATCAGGAAAATAGACCACTCTAGGTCTCTCAGAGGGAATTTAATGCAGGAAATAGAAAAATCTGGGAAGCGCCAACAGAGAGAAAAGCCAACAGGGGCGGTCAGTCAGAGAAATTGCTAGCATTTGCAAGAAGCTGCTCCCATCCGCAGGACTGGGGTGCCAAAAAGGACAAGGCTTCTCAGAGTCCATGATCTCCACACCATTGCCAGAGCACCCACCGCTGGTGGTGTTTGAACCACAGCCGTGGTTTCTTTGCAGAGAGTGTGGGGCCTAAAGTTGCCCACAGCAGTCCCTGCTGCTGGTGGAACCAGGATCCACAGGAGTTTTGTTGCCCTGCCTGGAGTCTAGGCTTTTCCTACCACCACTACTCCCTCAGCGGGATTTCGGGCACGCAGAAAATTTCATTTCCTTTCCTTCCTTTCTCCTGCCTTCACATCTCCACCAGGGCCTCCCATTTGCAGAGGAAGCCATGTGGCAAGGGAATTCCAGCAATGGAGTTTGTAGACTTCCAGGACCACCACCCCCCCCCCACCCCCAGCGATACACAGAGCATGGAGGAGGGGGAATGAGCCAGGAACCAACACCCAGATAAGTCAGCACTCCTCATCTTGGACCCCACTGTCAGAAGTCCTAGGATGCCCCAGCAAATCCAGGCTGCCTGGAGACTTTCTGAAATTCGTTTGAAACTAAAGAGAAAAGGGAGAATATCAAAATCCAGAGAATGAAGGAGGAAAAGCTCATGAGACCATCAACCACTTTAGTGCCTCGTTTTTGGTTTTTTAAGATTTCATTTTTCTTTGTGATCTCCACACCCAGCGTGGGGCTCAGATTTACAACCCTGAGATCAAGAGTCACGGGCTCCACCAGCTGAGTCACCCAGGCCCCCCTTCCGTGCCCCCTCTGCATCCAGCTCCCTTCTCAAGCTGCCTTCCTCTATCAGTCAAGCTGCTCCAGAAGCCAACCAAGACTCTTTCACTCTAATGTGGAAATGATGGATAACAGTTTCGAGAATAAGCCGGGGCTAGAAGGCAGAAACTTATAAAACAGCATCAACAAAAGCCATTCTTTAAAAACAAGAAAACAAAAAAACAAAAACAACAACGCTTTAGATGTTCTATCTGCCAAGATAGAAAATCTTGTCCTCCAGTTCATATCATCTAAAGGGGAGAAACACATGGTTCAGATAAGTAAAATGCCATGTGGAAAATATGTAACAAGTAAATAGGAAGGAGTAGTAGCACAAGGAAAACTCGAAGTAGTTTCTCCATCCACCACCAGCGACATTTTAGGCCAGCTCATTCTTCATCGTTGCAGGGGTGGGGAGGGGCCTAGCCTGCGTATTGGTGGAGGTTCACCACCATTCCTGGCCAGTAGCCCCCAAACCTGGGACAACCAAGAATTTCTCCAGCCATTGCCAAGTGTTTCCCAAGGAGCAGGATCTAAAATATCTGACACTTGGGTGGAGAGTGGGGTATGTGAAGGAATTTTCTAATAGAAGAGGAAGGGAGGGATTCCAGGCAGGAAAACCAATCACAGGCCAAGGCATGAACGCGTAAGCCAGCGTTGGGCTGCAGCACAGGGCGTGGGAGGAGCCTGGAGAAAAACCTAGGAGGCAGCAGGCGTCCAGCGTGACCTTTCATCTCTAGACGGTGGGAGCCATTGAAGGACTTTGAGTACTGCGGGGATTTATTCAGATTTTGCACTTGGAAAGCCTGTGTTGGGTGGCTGTGTGGTAAGAGAAGAAGGGTAGAGGAGGTAAAAGGAAGGAACACAGCTAACTGGTCGGCATCATCCTGACAAGATAAGGACGGATATGAAGGCCATCACAGCAAGGTGAGACACACTTCGGGAATCTGCAGTAGTGACTAAACGAACATGGAAATACAAAGGAGGAAGATGAGAACGGCAGACTCAAGACAATGGGGAAATGAGGCAGTTTAAAAAATGGGTCCTACCTTCAGATGTGTGAAGTTTGAGTTCTCTGTAGACTCCAGGTCAGAATGTCTAGGAAGCAACTCTAAACATAAACACATATGTACAAATGAACGCTTCTTACTCGGGAAAGATCTGAGCCAGGTCTGCTGGGGAATCTTTGGAACAGGCAGCACTTGATATGCCCATGAACTGGCACCACGGTGAGGCTAAGACAGCACGAGTCAGGACCTAAGGACAGACTTCCGCGGAACGTGAACATTTGGGAGAGAGAAATCCAGGAAGAAAACCTTAAAGTGATTCTGCATAGAAACAAAGATACAAGAAGAGCCTGTCAACCAGCAGCAGCTAAACAGGTAGAGGGGGAAAGAGTGGTTAATCGTGCCAAGAAAACAAGCAAGGACTCAAAATGGACTTATGGACAGCATGATCAGGAATCCTGATAACCTTCACCAAGGGGACATCAGGAAGGTCCACGAATCTGACTGCGAGGACCAATAAAGACAACAAAAAACAAATGTAGAAATAATTTTTAAAAAGGAAAAAAAGAAAAAAAACTCTGATATGAGGAATTTGAGAGTCAGGGTGGGGGGTCGTGGGGCGTAGGGAGGGAAAAAATGAAACAAGATGGGATCGGGAAGGAGACAAACCGTAAGAGACTCAATCTCATGAAACAAACTGAGGGTTACTGGGGGGTGGGAGGGTAGGGATAGGGTGGCTGGGTTATGGACACTGGGAAGGGTTTGTGCTATGGTGAGTGCTATGAAAGGGGTAAGACTGATGATTCATGGATCTGTACCCCTGGGGCAAATAAAAAACAAGAGTAGAACGGGCAACTGTATTCTATACATACCGACAACTCCATCAATAACCATATTGCTATTATTGCCCTGCTGAGACTGAACACGTTTACGGGTTGAGAGAATGGACCCAGGAAAGGAATGCCTAGCAGTGGTCAGTCCCTGAGGAACAGAGTGGACGGGAGCACGGTGGGAGGAGCCATCTGAAAGGAGGGGAGGACACGTCTGACAGAGGGGTTTGAAGTAGACATGTGCAGGCAACGGAACATTTGTGCCGCCTCTGAGAAACAGGAGGCAAGGCCACCCAAGAATTAGATCAAAGGAGATTTTTGAGAGCAAGAACTAGATTCAACGTTCTGGGGAGGAGCGACCATTTCTAAGAACGACCAGAGGAAGGAAGAAGGAAATCGCCAACACGGAGAAGGTGGACCAGGGAGCTTTGAGGACCCACCTGAGACCTGAACCCACTTGTTTTCAAAGGGTCCACTTTGTAGGGATGTGCAATTTTTCTGGCCTGCACCCAGCAGCTCAAGTTCAGAGTAGACTAAGTTTGGGTCGACCCTGGCCCCAGAACCCAATAGATATGGTAGAAATGATGCTATGAAAGCTATTAAGGTCACACCTTTAGACAAGGGCAGCTTCCGCTTCCAGTCTTTGCAGTACTCACTGAGTCCTGGGCCACCATATAAAGAAGTTCAGCTACCCTGCTGGTGGGACCACATGGAGAGGTGGAGGCAACACAGAAGGAGGTGCCCAGCTAAGCCCGGTGTTCAGCCACTTGCAGCCATCAAAGTGTCAGGGATGTGAGCAAAGCCAGCTTGGACCGTCCAGACAACCTGAGCACAGTGACCCAATCCCATGCAGCATGGAGCCTCGGAGACTTGCCCGAATTCCATGCAATCAGGATGGAGATTCCAGCATCAGGATGGAAAATGATGGGAAGCAGGGGTCTCAGTCAAGTTGGAGACTCCAGAACTACGGCTGTGCCCAGTTTGGCATGGCCAGGGTCTTACCCTGGGAGAGGGCTGCTGGGCCACGGGGTGATCAAGATCCTGGAGGTGTTATAAATGTGGGGGGAGAGCATCTACGCAAAGGGGGGGGGAGGAAAAAATATTACCTAGGTTCAATTTTTTTGCTAATCATTTTTGGCTGTTACGGCTTTTAAAAAAAAAAAAAAAGGATTCTAGGAGGAAAACTGTTCACTACCAGTCACCCCGGCTGCCACTGTGATGCCTGGTGACACATAATTAGAAAACAAATGACAGATTAGTTTAATAATATTCATTAACAACTAATGAAACTGACAGTGTTTCCTCCGGAAAGCAGGTCGGCTGTGCGTGGATTTTAAGCAAATTCTGCTCCTCCCCCTCTGCTTTTCAGCTACTGAGTGAGGGGAGGAGGGAGCACTGCAAAGGAGTCCCAACACAGGGTGTCCAGGGTGAGGGCTGAGGGGACAAAGAGAACAAGAGACAACTCAGACTTGGGGAGAGACGTTCCTGGGGGTCCAGGGAGGAGGAAAAAGAAGAAGGTGAGTTTAACCTTCCCCACCAGCTGTCTTGGGGCAGGGCACCGTTGTTAACAAAATATCCATTTGCCTCAGGAAGGAAACGGTTAACAGAAAGAAAAAAAAAAAATCAATGCTTCTTTTCAGGCATTGTTTTTTTTTTCTCAAGAAAAAAATTATCCTAAGTAAGAATTTTAACGATATGCAGAAATCATAGCTGTCTCGGTGAATCGCTGTAGGACTGACCCCCCTTGACAGTTCTTAAATTATTCAGCTATCAAGGGCCTGCTAAACATTAAATTAAGCATCCTCTCTCCCCTGTCCTAAACCATTAAGTTATGCAAATGCACAGATAATGGGGCATATGACAGCTGGAGGCATTAATCACGCAGCTCTGTCTCTGGGCTGTTGTTATGTAGAAACTGCATCTGCCAACAGACCGAACAGCCACAATTAGATCTCACTTAATGGAATGAGGAGACACTACCTAGCCCTCCACACTCATGTTAGGTTGTAGACCCGGGAGTGAATAAGGCACTTGGGAGACCCGCCCGCTCTCGTTCCCCCTCCCCCCTGCTCTTTTTAATACCTGCTCCTCCAATTGAAATGAAAAATTACCTGTAATTGTTAACATTTGCAAACAAAACCTGTCAGAAGACAAACCTGCTGTTTACAGTGGATGTTTCTGTTGTTCCTCAGGAAGATTCTTTGGGGAATTTCCTTCATTTGTTGTTGTGTTTTGTTTTGTTTTTTAATTTATATACATATATATATATTTTTTTAAAACTAATTGTGTCTTTGAGAGGAGACTGGGGCCTGGGAGTGAGAAGAGGCAAACAGACTTCCCAGTTCGGCCTCTAAATGGCCCCCTGGAAGACACAGACTGACTCGCCCCCACGAAGCTGTTTGCTGGAACATTCCACAGCTCACCTTGGGCTCTTCAGTGCCTGCTTCGCGGTAGTGGGCACCTGCCTGCACATAGGGAAAAGGAGGACAGCATCTCAGCCTTGCTCCACCCACGTCTCCCCCAGGAAGCCGTGGGCGAGATGCCCTGGGACACATCGCACACTCTTTCCAAGAACCGTTAATTTCGCTTCCTCATGATTTAGACATTTGCTTTATAGCTTATGAATTTTTTTCAAGCCAAATTGACCACCATGTAAATGCTTAACTGGTTTTGTTGGTGTGTGTGTGTTTGGGGGGGGTTGTTTTTTTAGCTTTAGGATACAAAGACAATAGGGATTCTTCATAGGAGTATCTATGATTTGCTAACAGTTGCCATCTGTCTACTGAGTTGGCATATCTTTTTATTTTAAGATTTTATTTATTTGACAGCGAGAGAGATCACAAGTAGGCAGAGAGGCAGGCAGAGAGAAAGGAGGAAGCAGGCTCCCCGCCGAGCAGGGAGCCCGATGCAGGCCTCGATCCCATGACCCATGAGATCATGACCTGAGCCAAAGGCAGAGGCTTTAACCCACTGAGCCACCCAGGCGCCCGGCATATCTTTTTAATACCAAAACATCGATTTCCAAGTGGTTTGTCAAGAACCCTATGGTTCCACCAGTCCTTCTGGGTAACTAGGAGCCACAGCTTCTGTAGGGGAGATTCAGGACCCCCACATCCCACCCCCAAACAGCAGGAACACCACTTTTAACTCTTTCAAATCCTGAGCTTTTTGTGTTGGGGGGTGAGGGGGGTTTGAAGTTCTTCTGTTTAAGTAGTTTGGGAATCCACGGTTTTAAAACCAAGCCAATGAGACATTCAGACTTGGACCCTGGCAACATTCAGTCTCTGATCGGCTGTTTGCTAAAATTAGAATCCTGTCAACTGCTAACAATCAGTGGCACTTGCCTCCATGCCTCAAAAGTTCTCCAACACTTTTAGAAATTGTACACATATACACATATTTATGAGCAAGAAACCAAAAGTGGAAACTAGGGGTGATGACCTCTCTCCCTTCCCCATTAAACTCCACTAATCCCCTTTTAGGGCCGATTAGCTCCAAGCGGGGTGAGTGCACCCCACCTCCCTCTAGCAGCTCTGCTCTACAGAAAAAGAGCAATCCAGTTGGAGGAAATCCATAATTACTACTGAGGGAAAGACACATGCACCTGTCTCTGGTAAGATGGAGTGAAGTCAGCTTGAGCAGCAAGAGGTTACATCGCGCGCCTGCCAAGCCGTCCAGGCCTGCTCTGTGCTGTACTGTCTGTTCCTAAACCTTCCAGCCATTCTTCCTCTTCGGGCCATTCCCAAGTCTAGGAGAATCCAACCACATGGTTTCAGGTCCTGCTGGTCTCATCTGGAACCCTGGTCTCTGGAGTTTTGTTTCACCCTTCCCCAGTCCGTCTTCCCACAAACACGGAGTGTTAGGAGTTGGACAGTTAGACAGTCAGGACCAGGGTCCCCAACAAGGAAATAGGGAGTCAGGGCAGCTAGCATTAAACAGCACTGACACCCTGTTTTGAAGCTTAGATAGAACCACACTAGCATCCTGCTTTGCAGCCTTTGCAGAAATGACTTCTGTGGGTGCCTGGGTGATTCAGTGGGTTAAGCCTCTGCCTTCGGCTCAGGTCATGATCTCAGGGTCCTGGGATCGAGCCCTGCATCGGGCTCTCTGTTCAGCAGGGAGCCTGCTTTCCCCTCTCCCTCTGCCTGCCTCTCTGCCTACTTGTGATCTCTGTCAAATAAATAGTCTTTTTTTAAAAAGAAAGAAAAAAGAAAAGAAAGGACTTCTCCAAAATGTCCTAAAATAAAACAATTAACCACAAAGCGTTTGTCACTATCATGGGCAAGGGGCAGTTAAGACCTAAGCCCCCAGATGTCAGCCAAAAAACACCATCAGCACGTTGACATTAACCTAGGAGGTAGACAGATGCATGAGCAATGTCTAGATGGTCAGCACATCCTGATAGCTTGAGAGAGTTCCACCAAAGAGCACACAGAAGCCCCCCAACTTAGAACCTCCACCACAACCCTCTCTGGCCCCCCTTCCTCTCCAGGAGCTTTCTGCTCTTGCTCAATAAACTTGACTTTGCCATCCACCACTCTGTCTGGTTTATCTCTTCATTCTTCAAAGCAGCATGACCAAGAACCATGGACACTAAAGGCAGAGAATTCCTGCAAGAGTAGGACCGCAACTGCAAATCTGTGACCTTCCTCCACTTGATCCTATATGCACTTGACCAGTTCTTCATCTTAGCTGTGGTGCCATTACCCTGGAAAGCCCTCCTGAAGCCCCTTCCAGGCCCCAGAGCACCTGTGCCAGGTGAGTGTCGCTCATACCCCTTTTGTGCCTCCCGCTTGTCACTGGTAACTAGCTTTCACAGTGACTAGTCCTGTATTCGAATATCTGTCCATAAACTTGTGACACAGCTGAGAGTCTAGGCCTATCCATTCTTACCTGTTGCCTAAGCCAGTGCTTCTCACGGTGCATTCATGATTCAAGGATCTTATTTAAAAAGCAGACTAGGGGCACCTGGATGGCTCAGTCAGTTAAGGTCTGCCTTTGGCTCAGGTCATGATCTTGTGGTCCTGGGATCGAGCCCCACGTCGGGCTTCCTGCTCAGTGGGGAATCTGCTTCTCCCTCTCCCTCTGCCTCTCCCCTGCTCATGCTCCACATTCTCTCTGTATCTCTCTGCCTCAAATGAATAACATCTTTAAAAAAAAAAAAAAAAAGCAGACTAGGGACACCTAAGTGGCTCAGTGGGTTAAGTGTCGACCTTTAGCTCAGATCATGATCTTGGGGTCCTGGGACCGAGCCCCTTGTGGGGCTCTCTGCTCAGCAGGGAGTCCGCTTCTCCCTCTCCCTCTGCCACCCTCCACTCATCCTCTCTCAAATAAAATCTAACAAAATAAAATAAAAATAGAAAGACTAATTCTGTTATCTCGGGGTTGTGGGATCCTGCCCCATGTCCGGCTCACGCACTGGGCATGGAGCCTACTTAGGATTCTCCCTCTTCCTCTGTCTCTCCCTCTCTAAAGAAAGAAGTAATTCACCCACCATGGAGTAGGGCCTGAGATTCTGCATTTCTAATGGGCTCCTGGGGAATGTCACTGTTCCCATCCGTGAACCACATCCTAAGTAGCCAGGCCCTGAACAGTTTTCTAACAGGGCCTCTGTCATAACCTCTGTGCTGAGAGTACAAGGCTGGAATGATTACCCCTCCCCCCCAACCCCTCGTTAAATGACCTACAGCCCAGTCTACCTAACAAGGCTTGTGTCCAATAAACCCACAATAGGACCTCATAATTAGGCTACTTGTTACTAGAAACAATTCAGGTACACGGACAAATGGCTAATTAGCCCCCTATTCATCTCGAGGCGTCTCAGGCTAACCTCAATGGGAAGCAGACTCCTCCCCCACCCCAGTCTCTCAAGCCTGCCACCTCCCACCACCACTGTCAGCAAGCAGTCTTCTCCCTCCAAGCACTGTTAGAACGATTTTTTTAAATTGAGGGATGGTGCTCAAACAAAACAAAATCTATTCACAGATCTGTCCTTGCTTATTGTCCATCTTCCCACTGGAGGGGATGTCTGCATGTCTGTTTCAGGCCCCATCACCTCATCAGTTCAGAACACAGTGCTTTGCATTGAATCATCAGAAAGCAACTGGAGCGCGCAAACCACCGGGGCACTTGAACCATCGGTTACTTCAAGTTCAGTGTGCCCACTCCTACTTTGCATGGAGGCTTTTGCACTACCCTTGTTCTTCCTGTTATAAACACTGATAGAGCCAGAAGGCAGAGACCCAATCGAAAATACCATGTCTTCACTTGGGAGCAGAGGTAGGGATTTACCCCAAGACTATTTTGTAGCTTTAAACATCAGCTGGTTTTTAAAAATGTTGGAGTCTTCTGGAAAAGCTGATTTGCATGGGAGGGGGGAAAAACCCATCATTCTTTCCTGACGATCCTTATTTTTGAGGATCCTAGTACCTCCTGCACTGTTAACATGTGTTCCAAGACAGAAAGCTTTCCATTTTTGTCCCAGGGATTCAACCTTCCAGGAAAGTTTAACAAAGCCCCCACCCATGAAGCCTGGCTTGGGGGAGGTGCATAAATTTGGAAGATGGTTTCACTAAGGCAGCTCTAAAATTTAGAATACTTAACATGGCCGTAGAGGAAATTTGCACTTTCTGGCAGTGAGAACTTGGCCTAGATTAATATATTGAAGATTTCACTATTTTCCATGAGCATTAGCTGACACAAATATCAGAAACTGTTTAGTTGAAACTTAAGAAACAAGGTAGGAGGAACAAACATAGGCTCATCTATCCTCCCTGCTCTATTTCTAGTACTCTATTTTGTCCAGGTATATTTTCAGAGTAACAGTAGGGAACCCAATTCATACAAGTTAGGTTAAACGTAAAATGAGTAAGCTCATGATGGTCAAATTCACACCAACAGCATCAGGAATAGGTGGATCCAGGGTTTCTACAAAGATCAGATATACTGGATCTATAACTCACAAACTGAGCCACCCAGGCACCCCAGCAATGTGTTTTTAATGGTGAAATTTTAAGTTATGGGGGTTGGCCAAGTATGTTTGAGATGTCCCTCTCCCTTATGAGAATAGTATACATCATTTCTGCCAGACCAATAGCTTTCACCCCTAGAGATGGATCTTCAGTGCTTCCCCTAACCAGACTTTTTTTTTTTTTTAAGATTTTTATTTTATTTATTTCACAGAGGGAGAGAGATCACAAGGAGGCAGAGAGGCAGGCAGAGAGAGAGAGGGGGAAGCAGGCTCCCCACTGAGCAGGGAGCCCGATGCGGGCCTCGATCCCAGGACCCTGAGAAAGCAGAGGCTTCAACCCACTGAGCTACCCAGGCACCCTTTTTTTTTTAATACACTATTTGTCTTCCCTCTGTCAAACCCTGAGCCAACCACTGGCTGCCTGAGGAGGTATACGAAAAAGAACATACAGGGCAGATGAGACACAGGAGACACAGGAGAAAGACCTAAGGGAGGTGGACACGGCCCCTTCACATGGCAAAGAGGCTGAGAAAGGCCACCATCAGGCCAAAGAGCCCTATGGCCTCAAGCCCAGGATGCATAGAAGAGCTGCTGCTTCAGAGAGGGATTCCTGGCGTAACTGACAAGGCTCCCAAACACAGTCCCAATTCCAGCCCCAGAGCCAGTCACCCCTACCATGGCAGCCCCAGCCCCAGTGAACTTGGCTGCTGTGTCAATGTCTGTTGAAATGGCCCTGGTTCAGAATCTGTGGCTGGAAATGAGTGAGGTCAGGGGACATGAAGTTCCCAGGCTGCTGAGTCTCTTCTAATGTACCTCATCTGTCCACGTCTCCGGAGGCTCTAGCACCCCTGAGGACAGTGGTCGGCTCAACAGCTCAGAGTTGCTCCTGACCAAGAAGGGGGTGGAGACCAGCTTTGCACAGGCAGACGTTTTCAGTGGACGAGGGGCTGCGGCAGGACTCCTCCCTGTGCAGAGAGCTTCCCTGACCAACCTTGTGTCAAGCCATGGGTTTGGAAGGTTTCTGGTTATCAGATGTGGACCTAAAGGTCACCTCTGGAACATTCTGTGGGACCATGCCAGTGAACATTCCATGTGAAAACGCTGATGGGGCCACTCTGTAGAGGTTGCAGAAGCCAGGCACAAAAACTCATACTTTGTATGAGTTCCTATTCCTATTTTCTTTGAAAAATAGGTTCTGCTTGTGAAGACTAAAAGAAAAGACACTGGCCTGGGTTTTTATTATGATTAGGGGTGAGGCCAGGGAACAGGTTCAGACAAGGGAAAAGGCTTACATGGTTTGACTTTCCCCTGCACCAAAGAAAGCAACAGAGAGGACTTCTAGTGAACTTGCCCAACTGTGGGGCAGAAGGGGAAGAGAAAGGCTAGAAGTTGTCAGCAAACATCAAAAAAATCAAGTAAGTCTTATAACTGCAGGCCTAGAAGGAATTTTGAAATTCATCAATCTAATAAAGCAAATTGATCTACCTTGCTCCTGTTTGCACTTAAATTACTTATCGCCTATCTGTGTATGTGATAGAGTTTGTGTCAGACCCTTTCTTATAATCAGGAAGCAAGTTTCCTGAATAGTCGAGCCTCCCAACCTTAAACCTCTTGGTTACAATAACTAGACAAAACCATCTAAGGGAGTGTCCATCAATAGATGAACGGATAAATATATATATACATATATATACATACATATATATACATACATATACATCTATATACATATACATCTATACATATGCACACATATACATACATATATACATATATATGTATATATATATACACACATATACGCACACACACTGGACTATTAGCCATAAAAAAGAATGAAATTGTGGGGCACCTGGGTGGCTCAGTCATTAGGCATCTGCCTTCAGCTCAGGTCATGATCCCAGGGTTCTGGGATCGAGCCCTGCATCGGGCTTCCTGCTCAATGGGAAGACAGCTTCTCCCTCTCCCACTCCCACTCCCCCTGCTTGGGTTCTCTTGCTTACTGCAACAATCTGTCAAATAAGTAAATCTTTAAAAAAAAAATGAAATCTTGTCATTTGCAACAACATGGGTGAATCAAGAGGGTAATACACTCAGTGAAATAAGTCAGAGAAAAAGGCCATAGGCTTTCGTTTATATGTGGAATCTAAAAAACTTAAAGAGCAGAAACAGACCCATAAATACAGGGAACTGATGGTTGCCTGAGGGGAGGGCAAATGGGCAAAATGGGTGAAGAGGAGCGGGAGAC
The DNA here is from genome assembly GCA_002007465.1 of Ailurus styani. Lineage (NCBI taxonomy): Eukaryota > Metazoa > Chordata > Mammalia > Carnivora > Ailuridae > Ailurus > Ailurus styani. Next base: position 92,336 of record LNAC01000136.1, read on the forward strand.
ACAGGCTCCTAGTCACGGAATGAGTAAATCCTGGGATGACAGGTACAGTATGGAGAATATCGTCCAGGATACTATAATAGCATCACATGGTGCCCATGCTCGTGGTGTGAGCAGTGTGATGTGCAGAGTTGTCAAGTCCCTATGTTGTACACGGGAAGCTAATGTAACCTTGTGTGTCCACTACCCTTCAATTTTAAAAAAAGAAAACCTGTCCCAGGGTTTTACATGATAGCGGACATCTTGTAAACCTTTCTCTCCACTCAAACAGATCCTTTCCAAGTTGTGACTAAAAGGTCAGCACACTTGTCCACAGGGACCCTAACCAGGGGACAGGCCTCTGTTTCTGTGACTCTGGGAACGGGTGGGTCACAGGTTTCCACTAGAACCACACCTCCAACAGGCCAAGCTTGGTTCCCCTCCCCCAGCCTGAGGACCAGGTTCTTCCACTGAAATCACACTACCCCCGAGGGAGGAGCAGGCATGGAAAAACAGACCTCCATCTCACGCCCTTCCCCAGTCACAGGTAAGATGAGTCCTCTCCCTTTCACCATCCTTTCCCAAACTGCAAGTGCAAGGTACAGCCAACAGTTGAATACTATGCAGCCATAAAAAGGAACGAAGTCCTGATATATGCTGTAACAGGCATAAACCTTGCAAACATGTCGCTGGTTGGAAAAATCCAGGCATAAAAAACTCATACTTTGTAATCCCATTTACAAGCGGCACCTTAGAATGACCAAACCCAGAGACAGGAAGCAGATTGGTGGTTGCCTGGCAGTGGGGGGGGTGGAGGAGGGACCACTCATAGGTATTGTGTTACTTTTGGGGGTGATGAAATGTTCTGGAATTAGTGTGAAGGTTATACTTTTGATTATCCTTATACTAACCTTATAAATAACCTAAAATCACTGAATTATATAGAAGTGAATTTTACGGTATGTGAATTCTCACTCAACCTAAAATAAAAACTGTTGGCTTATTTTTAAAAAAAAGTGACCTTATAGGTAGAATTAATTCAAGTTGATGGGATGCCTGAGTGGCTTAGGTGGTTAAGCATCTGCCTTGGGTTCAGGTCACAATCCTGGGGTTCTGGGATCAAGCCACACACTAGGCTCCCTGCTCAGCAGGAGTCTGCTTCTCCCTCTGCCTCCAGCTCTCCCTGCTGTGTTCTCTCTCCCCACCTCCATTCCTCTCTGTCAAATAAAATCTTTAAAAAAAATTTCTAGGAGAGAGGACCTTGGACCACAAGACTTTGGTCCCTTCTTCTTTGACATCCAGGAAGAAACTCTGGAGGCCAAAAATGAATTGGTACTTCATGCACTGGCAGGTTACCCATGTTCTGGCTTCTCCTGAGGCTTTCCTCCTTCCAGTCACAATTTCCCACACTGGTCTTTTGCTGATGACAGTTCCTCAGGAAGTTTGGAAATACTGGATGAATCTAACAAGTTAAAAACCTTCCTTCCGGGGCGCCTGTGGGGCTCGGTCAGTTGAGCATCCACTCCGTTTCAGCTCAGGTCATGATCTCGGGTTGTGAGAACTAGAGTGTGTCCGGAGGGGAGTTTTCTTCTCTCCCTCTCGCCCCGCCCCTCCCCCACAGTCTCTCTCTCTCTCTCTCTCTCTCAAATCTTTAAAAAAACCAACCAACGTTCTTTCTGGAGTGCCTAAGTGGTGTAGTTGCTGAAGCATTCAACTCTATTTCAGCTCAGGTTGTGATCTTAGGGTCATGAGATCCAGCCCCGTGCCAGGCTCGCCGCTCACAGAGTCAGCCTGAGACTCTCTGTGCCCCCCTCCACTCACTCTCTCCCAAATAAATTTCATACACACCTTCATTCTGCAGGATTTTTGGGGGTCTTGTGCTGCTAACAAGCACTGTGAACCACTAAGAGGAAAATAGGTGTGCTACTTCTCACATTTATTTGACTACAGAACAACTTGGGTTTTTCCCTCCCCTCCCCAAAGAAACATCTGGAATTCAATTCTATGGAAACTGGGTTGAAAAACCTCCATCTCCAGACCTATCAGACTTTTCATTTCTTTGGATTCTGTGGGTTGAAAAACCTCCATCTCCAGACCTATCAGACTTTTCATTTCTTTAGATTCTGTGTGCTCCATACCTAAACAGGTCTCCGTACAAGTGACATTTTCTTGGTTGACTTCAGGGTTTGATTCCCAGCTTCCTTCCTTATTGGCTATGTGACCTTAAACAAGTTCCTTTGCTGAAGGGAGTTTCCTATCCACCCAAATGGAAGCGGTACCTACTTCCCAAGAATGTTAGAAGAATCCAGGGAGGGCGCCTGGGTGGCTCAGTTAGGTTAAGCGGCTGCCTTCGCCTCAGGTCATGGTCCCAGGGTCCTGGGATCGAGTCCTGCATCGGGCTCCCTGCTCGGCAGGGAGCCTGCTTCTCCCTCTAATTCTGCCTGCTGCTCTGCCTGCCTGTGCTCTTGTGCTCTCTATCTCTGTCAAATAAATAAAATCTTAAAAAAAAAAAAAAAAGAATCCAGTGAAAACCAACATAAAATGCCTAGCACACTACTTGGTACATAGCTGGTACTAAATAAAGGTGCATCCTCTGTCTTTACGAAGTAAGATCATAAATCCTTGGTGAAGTAGGAATAGGTCTAAGCCCCCACTACACTGGTAAGGAGCGGTGTCCCCCACTGACTTTCAGTATTTGCTAAATGCCTGAAGGCATCTTCGACACCCTGTTGGCTCCACATCCCAGAGCCACACAAATCCAGGGGAGACAGTCCATGCCAACGTGATGATCACAGAAAGGTAGAAATCCGGAGCTCACAACACCTACTAAAATTTTCACCAGATCCCCCAGAAAGTTGCCCTCTCTGCCTTGCTCTTTACAGATCCCAGTGTTTCAAATCTTTGCTTGAGGACACTGGTAGAGGACACATTGTTGTTTTTCTACTGTAGACAGATGGACGTTCCTACCACAGACAGCCTTAAAGCCAAGAGAACAGTCAGTCCACAAGGCCAAAATAACACAAAAACAGAAGCAAAGACCACACACACACACTCACACACAAACCAGCACTTGGACTTCGGAACCAGACTACCTAGGTTTGAATCAGACTAGGTCGCATGTGACCATAAGCAGGTACTTAACCAGCTCGGGTCTCAGTTTCTCGTCTGAGCCCTTACCTGGAGAGCCCTGGAGAGGATTAAGATTCATAAGTGAGAAGTACTCAGAGCAGGGCTTGGATCCTAGTGAGTACCCCATAAATTCTGACTGCTCTTTATAGTAATTGACCTATTATGAATTCTTCCTTGTGAACCCTTTTCTGTCCTGTTCAGCCCTTGTCTCACTTAACCGTCCTCTGGTATCATGGTTGAAACCTAAGAGACTCAGCAACACAAAAGGAATTACTGAAGAAACTGGATTCATAGAACAAGTGTGGAAATTTCTTTTTATTGGTATTAAGAGGGAATTTTCAGGCTGTAATGCTGTCTCTTTATTCCTCAAAGGGAAGTAGTTATTGTAATGATGTACTTTGAGCCACACGGCTAGTTAGTGCCTTCTCTCTTCATTGGAGAACCATGAAATCTATTATGTTCCCTTAGGAGGCCAGTATTCAGTGAGAAATTGCTACATTTGTAAAGAACATATTGACCATGATGGAAAGATTTTATCCAGATCTACACAATGATGACAAAATTGGATGTGACTAAAAGGTATGGGGCAGCCCAGTTCTCAGAGACAAAATCTAGAAACAAATGTCATGATACCCAAGAAAATGCCTTGATGTGTCACAGGACACCAAGGGCAGCCTTTATTCACATTCTGGAATAGGTGGCCTCCAGGGTGTTTCAGATGAGCAATTTTCAAAGGTTTTTGAACCCCTTCTCCAACAAAATCTTTGATGAAACTCCAATATGTAAATGAGAACAAAATAGGGCTGAGTCACTCTGGGTTGAAAACCACACGATGGCAGTTCCTTCCACCACCCAGCAGTGACCCCCCGAGCTTTTCAAATAATTTTCCAGACTCCATGAGGTCCCCGTGAGGTCTCAGGAGCCCCCTCCTCCAATAAACTCAGACACAAACTTGAAGCGCAGGACAAGTAGGAGTGGAGAGGGTCTTGCAATGTAAGAGACCGGAATTATCCCCTGAAGACTGATCACTCTCTAAAGTGACTTGCTAAAATTCTCAGATCATACCAAGTTCTAAAGGGTGTTAAAGTAAGTAACATTCATTTTCCTTCTAACTCTTTGTGGGGCCCTTGAGGAATAGCAGATCCACTAGAGGCAAGCCTAAGAAACTAGGCTTTCTCTACACATCTCAGTTGTTTAAATTTGCGAGCCTGTGTTCTCTCCAATGACCTCTCATTCTAAACTGGGCTTTCCTCAACCTCCGCATGGTCAGCATGTGGGCCTGGATTACTCTGCAAGGGGCGGGGGTGGGGATGGATGTGCAGAGGCAGGGAAAGTGGCGTCTTGTGTGTCCTGAGACGGGCAGCCACATCCCTGGTCTCTGTACATGAGGTGCTGGCAGCAAGCCCCACATAGATAGTAACAACCTAAAATGCCTCCAGATATTTCCAGTTTCCCTTGGGAGAAAAATTGCTCAACACTCAGTTGAGTGCCCTGGTCTAGACTCACCCCTTCCAGATCGTTTCCCATCACTGCAGGAGAAATCTAAGACCCAATCTAACCAAGGGCCTCCCTGGCCATGGGATGAGGTCTGATGAGTCCCTGCTGCATCCCACAGCCTGCAGAGGACACCCGCTGGCCACAGGCCTCTGGGACTGGAGTCCGAATCCACCCGAATTTTGACCTCCTACAGCCTCCACCACCCCCAACCTTCACAGGATACCTCAAGTTTTGTTCCTACTCTTGACATTTGGTGCTTGCGTTCTCCTGTGTCTAGAATCCCCTTTCTCAACACACCTATCTCGCTGAGAGCCTTGTCCTTTTTTAAATCCCCGGACAAAACTCCCCCCGTGTGCTGATTTGCTAGGAGTGCAGTTAGAGACCAGACATGATTCCTGCCATGACTTTGTATATATTGCAATTGCTGGTTTACTCATCTGCCTTTCCCTGGAGATCAAAACTCCAAGGAGTTTCTATAAGTTCAGCACCCACCACATCTGTTGGAATTTAGTAGGCTAGTATTATCCCCACACTTACTCAAATTCAAAATTTTGAGGCCTATAGTAATAGGATTAAATGCCACGAGAGTGGGGGGGGGGAGACATATAATCCACAAAGGAATATTCCTTAGGAAAAAGAGATACTAAAACTTCTCTTATCTTGTAAGGACATCCAGACAGCAATCGCTATACTTACAAGAGGTCAGTCAACTAAATTTCCGTTCTATGGATCTTAAGATCACTGGAGAAAAACACGCCTGGTTGCACCTAATTTTGAGCCTTCTCTCCAAAAGCTTTGTACCAACCAAAAGCTATGTATTAGGTTAAATCTCCACTGGCTTCTCTAAATTTGTGTCCAGACAAATTGCAAACATCACACCATCCAGTGGTCACTGAGTCTGCTCTTAACAGGCTGATTGATTTTTATAATGTTCCAGGCAATTTCAAGTTGTCAGTAAGAACTAATTCTGTCTTGTTACCGCCTTCACTCTCGGCAGCTCTGTGACCACTTATTGGTTTTTTTGTCTTCATGTTCATTTTCTTCCGCTAATTCTGAAGTCTTTTTTCCCCTCTCCAGCCCTATTCAGAGGTCTGAAGCTGTAACCGTAGGAAGCGCCCTGCACAATTATAGGTGAAAACCTCCGCTCTTCTCATGGGCTCCCGAGCTGAACCCTGAAGCCCCATATCCCACGAAACCTTCTGCCAAACCCAAACTCATTACAGCCTGGGATGCTGTATTACTTCATCAATCCAGTGACTCTAGTTGATGCCCTCTCTCGAGCGGATATTAAACCAACTCATCAATCCATAATTGTGGAACTCCATGCTCTCGTCTCATGCAGCTTGGGAAGAGAATCGGACTGGCGCATACCCAACCCTTCTTTGTGTATTTCCATGCAGTCTAAAATAGGAATACTTTACGGACCGCTTTAAACAGAATCCATACAGTGGATAAGGCCCCATTGTCATATCTGAGCAAGAGCATTTTACAGTAGTGGGATTAATAAGCGTATTCCTAATAGGCCTCGCATATTCAGAATGAAATTCTTGCCATTAAGCAGAAACGTAGACAATTAATCCCTTCATATCATACATACTTCTTAGGCAGTGGAAGCCACTATAAGTCTCAGACTCCAAAAAAACACCAGTGGCATAGCATGCCCAATATTGTAAGGAAAATGCTCTATGCCTTCTCCCTAGTTGAGATCTAGGTTTTAGGAGGAAGAAGATGACAGCTCCTCTAGCAATGACCTATATATGGTATCTGAACCCCCACGTGATCATGGAGATGCAAATGTTCTTTGGGTAGAACGAGATGAATAAAATACACTTGTACCCTTGAGGAACTCAAAAATCAACTGAGGCCCTTAAAACGGAGACAGTGGCATGAAAGTTCTAGACACTATAGGGGTCCACAGAGGAGAAAAGCACTGTACCGCGTCCCCCCGCCCCCGGAACTGAATGTCAGGGTGAATTGCACAATCAAGAGGAGAGAGCTGTGCCTGGAAGGGAGAAGGAGGAAACAGCCAGGACAAGGTAAGGCTGCCGAGCCCTTTGTAGAATGGTCTAGGCACAGCTAAAAAGGCCAGGGGACATCAGTAGGCTTCAGAAAAAGTCAAGACCAGGACGGATGAGGCTCTAGAGACAGACATTGGGAAAAGTCTGGATTATCCAGTACACCCCAGAAATTGTAAAGACCTGATGGACCTGTTTTCGAACTCAAGCAAGAGGGCGTCAAAGCTTCCCAAGCACCTCCCCTCCCTCGTCTCAGAGCATTTTATTTGAAAACTTGTAGATTCTTGCTCTGCCCCTTTGAAATGTACTTAAGTCTTCTTAAAAGCCTTTTGGGAGTTTACGGGCCCAGGACCAGCTTCCTCAAGGACCTAGGTACCAGCTCTGGAAATGCCAGATAACGTACTACCTGTAGCACCCAGTTTCTACAGGAGCATAGGAGCCCAACCCCTGCGGGCTCCTCGACACAAGTAGTAAAACGCCTCCTGTCATAAAGTTAAACATTCCTTTGGGTAAAGTCCATTAGCAAACGGTTGGTCTTCCTCTTTCTCACCACAGCCCTCAAAGTCCCTACCGCCCTCTGCTGCAGGGCAGTTGGCACGGACCACAATTTGCACGTCTCTCCTCGGTTGCAATAGTGTTGTATAAAATCGTCCTTGTCTGTTCAGCTTTGTCCAGGATAGTTTTCAGCTTGACAAAATATTTTTTCTTCCTGGGACCCCCGGATCCCCCTTCAACTACCCCTCCCCCCATTTCTCTTCCCCTTACAGCAAAACTCCTTAGACTTGAGTATATTCCGTCACTCTTCCTCCCTGCCCTGCTGAGTTTTGCACCCACCACTCCACCAAAACTGCCCTGTCACCCTCACTGAGGGCTTCCTGTTAGGACTTTGTTAAATTAACATTTGTTAAGTGGAACCCAGGCTGCCCCTTGGTGAACTGTGGTTCAACAGCCCAGAGGAGAAATTTCCATCAGGTTTATTACTCACAGATCTTGGAGGAGCTGTATGGCGCACCTCGAGGGGCCACACTGGGAAGTCAAGGCAGACTGAGGACCGAGAGGCAGGATTTAGGGCACCGGCCTTTATTAGGGTCTCTGGGTGAAGTGCTTTGGGGTTCCTGGGCTATGACTGGATTGGTCAATTCAAACCAAGAGAGTGGAGTGGGTAAGCTCCACAGAAGGCAGGGAAGACTATTAATCACAAAAGCTACTGGGGAATTCCTATCAGGAACGTCTATGTTGTGGTAACTGCGTGGGCTGTCGTCCAGGCCATGTGTTTGCGTGAGGGGCTAATGCCCTTTTCAAGTCCTGTAGGCCACTCAGCTTAACAAAATGGACGCTGACGTAAGGCTGCTGTGGAGTAGCTGAAATGTTAGCACCTCCATTACTAAATCCAAGGGTCACTTCTTAGTCCTCATCTTACTTGAGCAACCAGCAGCATGTGACTCCGCTGATCGCTCTTCAGCTTCCAGCTCTTCACACTCTTCCCCTTCCCTCCAGCTGCTCCTTCCCGGGCTCCTCACTACCCGCTGACCTGTAACATCGGAGCCACACCTCTTCTCTTCACATGCTCGCCCCTCAGGGTTCTCTTCCAGGCCACTGCATTAAGTACCGTGTGTTTGCTGACTGCCTCTTAAATGTTTAGGCAGGTCTTCAGCCTGTCCCTTGTCCTTGAACTCCAGATATACAATCCAGTGTGTCAGATACACATGATTACTACATGTCTCCACGTGCATGTTTAGCAAGCATGGCAAACTTAGCTTGTCCAGGACCAATCTCCTGCCCCCCTCAGACCAGCTCCTCCCCCACATTCTTCCCCATCGTAAGAGGCAACTCCCAATCTTCCAGTTGCTTAGTTAAGAAGAAAACCATAGGGCGCCTGGGTGGCTCAGTGGGTTAAAGCCGCTGCCTTCGGCTCAGGTCATGATCCCAGGGTCCTGGGATCGAGGCCCGCATCGGGCTCTCTGCTCAGCAGGGAGCCTGCTTCCTCCTCTCTCCTCTCTCTCTGCCTGTCTCTCTGCCTGCCTCTCTGCCTACTTGTAATCTCTCTCTGTGTGTGTCAAATGAATAAATAAAAAAAAAAAAAAAAAAAAAAAAAAAAAAAAAAAGAAGAAAACCATATACACACACCTAGAATCATCCTTGATTCCACTTTCTCATGTAACTACTTTCCATTTTTCATGATATTCTGCACATACTCTCTAAATACAACCAGAATCCAGTTGATTCTTACTTCTTCCCACACAACCACCCTTGTCTCTCAGCTCTTATCTGGATGATTGCAGTGACCTGCCGATGGTTTTTCTTCCTGTGCTACCCCCACTCTACTTAAGAAAAACGTTGTACCTCTTCTCCCTGCCCGGTTGGTTTTTCTCCAAAGCTCCTCTTCTCTCATACCTGGCATGTTTTTCTTTGCCTTTCTTTATGGTAGGGCTCCCTTGACTAGCATGTAAGCTCCAAGCAACCTGGATGCCCGTATATCCTTGGCAAGTACAAGAGTGCCAGCACCGAGCATGTGCTCAGCTGTGAGTGAAGCAAAGCAACTTCAAAGAGGAGGCCAAGAGGGCGGAAATGACGAAAGGTGGGACACCAGAGATTAGGCTTCCACAGAGGTCCACACAGCAAAGGGATCCTGAACAAAGGCAGTGACTGATAGAACGGACAGGACTGTGGACACAGAAGTTGTTCTTCTCTGAGGGGACAGAGAGGCCATGGAACCCATCTGGGTTGAAGAGCATTATATGCCTGCAGTGCCACAGGACCCGCTGTGGGAAATGTGGGATCAGATCTTCCCTGAGGTTTTGTCCCAGCACTAAAGTTTGAGGAGCCTGAATCAAAAGCGTAGAAGATTCAGGGGTGCCTGGGTGAGTCAGTTGAGCGTCTGACTCTTGGTTTCAGCTCAGGACCTGACCTCAAGGTCGTGAGATCAAGCCCCACATTGGGCTCCACACTCAGCCTGGAGTCTGCTGGAATTTCTTTCTCTCCCTCTCATCCTCTCTTGTGCGCTCTCAAATAAATAAGTTTTTTTTTTTTAAAAGATTTTATCCATTTATTTGACAGAGAGAGAGAGATCAGATCACAAGCAGGCAGAGAGGCAGACAGAGAGTGAGGGGGAAGCAGGCTCCCCACTGAGCAGGGAGCTCAATGCGGGCCTCAACCCCAGTACCCTGAGATCATGACCTGAGCCGAAGGCAGAGGCTTTAACCCACTGAGCCACCCAGGCCCCCTCAAATAAATAAGTCTTAAAACAACAAAGCATAAAGGATTCAGTGCACTAAAGCCGTGTGATCGCTTGCCACCTAATAATCACAACCACCCCAACCCATATGCAATGTGGGCATCCGGTCTCAAGGGCAAGGACTAAAACTGCTCTATCAGCTAAAATCCTTCCAGTCTCCAGCAGCAGAGGGTCAGACTGACATGCTGACGTGACGGACACCTCATCTCCTAACAGGTGATCTAGGAACAGGCAGTCCAGTTTTGGTGACAGCCTTCCAATAGCTGGGTTTCAACTCGTTTCTCAGATTTTTTTCCTTTTCCTTAAATGTTTAACTCTGAGTTGGAAATTGGCCCCTAGTGTTCCAGACATTGTATCATCACAGCCATGTTCCATACTGGAAGGGAGAGGTAGGCAAGGAAGTTTTCTCCCCATAAGACTCTGTCATTTTATTTGGGAAGTTTAAAAGAAAAAAAAAAAGTCTCTCCTAGAAACCACCACCCATCTCATTGGTCAGGGCCATGTGACCAGTTAGAGTTGCAAGCAAAGTTGACAAAAAGGAATGGATTACAACTGGCTTAGACATTCAGGACCCTTCCCCCAGGATGAGAGGGGAGAGCTCTGGTTCCCTGACATCAGGGGACCTCCAGTCTACCAGAAGGAAGGGAAGATAATGGCAGGGTGCTCAGGCAATGAGCAGCTGGCCATGCCAACTGGTGATTGTGGCTTTATGGCCACCACACTAGTCCCAGCAGGTCCTGGTACATGAAGTAGCTATGACCCACTGAACCTGACTGCCTGCTAGTGGCAGCTTGCCAGTACTTTGTTGGGAAGTGCCTGCAAATGAAGCACTTAGGATCCCATGTGCTAGGAAGGGGGCACCTGGGTGGCTCTGTTAGTTAAGTGTCTGCCTTCAGCTGGGGTTGTGATATCGGGGTCCTGGGATCACCCTCCTCCCCACTCACACAATCTCCGGGCCCTGGGATCAGGCTGGGTTCGGCTCCCTGCTGAACAGGGATTCTGCCTCTGCTTCTCCCTCTGCCCTTCCCTGCCCCCGCCCCATGCTCTCTCCAATAAAATCTTAAAGAAAAAGAAGTGCTATGAAGAATGAAATCTTACCATTTGCAACCACGTCAATGCAGCTAGAGAGTATTATGCTAAGTGAAATAAGTCAGAGAAAGACAAATACTGTATGATTTCACTCATATGTGGAATTTAGGAAACAAAACAAATAATCATTGGAGAAAAAAAGAGAAACCAAGAAACAGACTCTTACCTAGGGAGCACAAACTGATGGATTACAGCAGGGTGGAAGAGGGAGGGGGAACAGATGGTGGGATTAAGGAGGGTTCTTGTGTCGAGCATGGGGTGTTGTACCTAAGTGATGAATTCATGAATTGTACACCTGAAGTTAATACTACACTGAACAAGCTAGAATGGTAAAAACAAAACAAAAACAAAAACAAAATGCTATAGAGTTGACCCTTGCATAACGCAAGTTTGAACTGCTAGGGTCCACTTATATGCAGATTTGTGACAAGTTTAGTGCCATACTGTAAATGTATTTGCTCTTATGATTCTCAACATTGTCCTCTAGCTTTAAGAATATTTAACACAGGGGCACCTGGGTGGCTCAGTGGGTTAAAGCCTCTGCCTTCGGCTCAGGTCATGATCTCGGCGTCCTGGGATCGAGCCCCACCCACATGGGGCTCCCTGCTTAGGGGGGAGCCTGCTTCCTCCTCTCTCTCTGCCTGCCTCTCTGCCTACTTGTAATCTGTCAAATAAAATATCTTTAAAAAAGTGAATATATAACACAACATACCAAATGGGTTAGCCAGCTGTCTATGTCATCAGTAAGACTCCTGATCAATAGTAGGCTATTAAGTTTTTGGAGAGTCAAAAGCTCTCTGCTGAGGCACCCGGGTGGTTCGGTCAGTTGAGCATCTGAATCTCAGTTTCTGCTCAGGTCACAATTTCAGGGTCCTGAGATCAGGCTGGGCATTGGCCTCCCTTCTCAGTGGGGAGTCTGCCTGTGGATTCTCTATCCCTCTGCCCCCCTCCCTGTTCATGCATGGGTGCCGCTTAAGATTTTCTCTCCCCTTCCCTGCCCTCCCCCCAGCCCTCGTCACACTTTCCCTTACATAAATTCTCTTAAGTTATATTCAGATCTCCAACTGTGCAGGGGGTGGGGGGTTGGTGTTCCTGGTCCCCCCAACCCCTGATAGAAAGTACGGTTGACCACTGAAGTATCAAAAGCTGTGAGGCCCATGGCTGGGGGCGAGTAGCAAGCAACACGCGTGTCTGCATCACAAGTCTCTTCTTCCTAAACAGAGAGTCCCCAGGGCGCCTGCGTGGCTCAGTGGGTTGAGCCTCTGCGTTCGGCTCAGGTCATGATCTCAGGGTCCTGGGATCAAGCCCCCGCATCGGGCTCCCTGCTCAGCAGGGAGCCTGCTTCCCCCTCTCTCTCAGCCTGCCTCTCTGCCTACTTGTGATCTGTCAAATAAAATCTTAAAAATTAGTCCCCAACCTGTGACACGTGAACCCCAACATGCTCTACTCTGATGGCAATTCCTACTGTCTTCCCCAACAAGACTAGTCCTAACCCCACTCTAGCTACTTCTGCTTCCTCAGCGTCTGAATGTCAGGGGCTCACACAGAGGAAAGGATAAAGCCCTGGAGAGACTCAGGCAGATCCAACTCCCCGTTCGTCCTGATGTCTGATTGAAGCACAAGTGAAATGAGCCTTATGCTGTCCTAGCCCAGTTCTAAATATGATGGACTGCACTGTATGCACAACCCTTGAGTAAAAACTGGAGATGAATTTATCTGGAAACTTTCTTCTGAAAAAAAAAAAAAAATCAACCTGAGAGCACCAGTCTTTCTGCACTTTAGTGCCTCTTTTTACAAGCCACTTTTCAAAAGTCACCACTAGCCATAAGTCTAGAGCCTTCATTTCCAAACTCGAGCACTTTCATGCAAACTTTGCCCCTTCCCGGGCTCGAGAAGCCCAAGGAAAACATTGATGGGATGCGTTGCATAGCACAGGCCTGCCCCACGAGAACACAGGCTCCATGAAAGCAGGGCTTTCCGCCGGGTTGGCTCATTCGGTGCCCCCAGCACCTAACCCGGAGTGTCCACATCCCAAGCACCCAGTAGATGTGGGCTGAATTAATGTCACAGGATGCCAGTCCTTCTTGTGCTGTAGGGCGTCCTGCATTCCTCTCCCCTGGAAGATTAAGATATTGATGGAGCTTCCTTCAAGATCAATGGCAAGCCCTGATGAGAAATAGGGATGTGGACGAGGAAAGCATGTGAGCCAAAGCTATCTAGTTAGCCTTAAGCGGGAACTCTCAAGAGACACGTACCAAAGATGCTGGGGGGAGGCTCCAAGTCACAGCTCTCCTCAGGGAAGGAAGTGCTAGGAAGTCACTTAACATTAATAGCAGCAAACACTGATACAAATGCCAGGCTTTATTCCAGTGCTTTGTGTAAATCACCTCACTTCATCTTCCAAATAGCCTGTAAAGCAGATAGTATTACTATCACGTCCCTTTAACTGACGGGAAAACTGAGGCAGTGAGTTCATTTAACTGTCCAATTTCACATACCTGGTTTAGGTCAGAACTAGAACTTGAACCAGGCCATCTGGCTTAAGTATCTGGGCTCCTGGCATCACCACTGTGTCCCATCGGCCTCCCGGGACCTCCAGAATCCCCTTTCCCTGTCGGCGGGAAGGCACAGGGGGTCCCAAATCCATAGAAACAGGAATTGGAAGGGTGGCTCCGAAGGGCTTGACGGAGTGCAGGGGAGGGGAGGATTGCTGTTTCCAGGGGTTAGAGTTTCAGTTTTGCAAGAAAGTTTTAGAGATGTGTTTCATAACCACATCAACATGCTTAACGCTACTGAGCTGTCTGCCTACAAGTGATTAAGATGGTAAATGTTAATGCTCTTACCACAATGTAAAAGAAATCTTACCTGGAGGCTCCATCCTGAAACACAAGTGTTGCTGCGTGACGCAGGAGGGCAAGAGCCTAAGACGCCAGCCTCTTGGCTGCTTTTCCCAGACCCCTATTCCCCCCGCCCCCCACGGGACAGCCCCTTCGGGCTCTAGGGCTCTAAGTACTGCCGGTTTCATCCTTGTTTATAAGAACAAAGGCTTTGTGCTCCACCACTACCCCAGCAGGGAAGGCTCCTCTATCTCCACCTTAGCTGTGGTTGAGGCTCTTCCTCTGGGCCACAGATACTCCTGCAGGTGCCCGGTCACCCATGCTGGGGTCCTAACAAGAGTCCAGGACTCCCAGATGGAACAGTAGAGGGACCAGCTCAGAAGAGACTCTGGCACAGAGTGGTGTTAATGACACCCCATCCTTCCCTATCCCCCAGACCCCTGTACAGCATGGTTCTGAGCCGCAGGATCAGGGAAGGAGTGGATGTGGGCAAGGCAGCCTCTGCCATAAGCAAGCTCAGAGCAAAGAAAACCAAAGAACTCCAGCACCAAAGTAAGCGAGGGCATTGGCACCTCTTTTTCATTTAAAAAATAAAATCCTGGGCACCTGGGTGGCTCAGTGGGTTAAAGCCTCTGCCTTCGGCTCAGGTCATGATCTCAGGGTCCTGGGATCGAGCCCCACATCGGGCTCCCTGCTCAGTGGGGAACCTGCTTCCTCCTCTGCCTGCCTCTTTGCCTACTTGTGATCTGTCAAATAAATAAATCTTTTAAAAAAAAATAAAATAAAATCCTAACTGAAAGGCAGATCATCATCTTTGTGAAGTTCTTTGCGTCTTCCTTAGGTCGTCAAGTGACCTACTTCCAGCACGCGTACGTTGCACCTGTGCCCGAAACGTGGCTCAGCACTCAGGTTATACCCTGACCCAGTTTACATGGAGCTGGCTGAAAGGAGGCACAGATCAGGAAGAGGCAGCATTTGAAAGGGAAATCCACGCTTCCACGTTTAGATCTGCACCAACTCTTTGGCCCGCCACAGGAAATTTGGTTACTCGTACAGAGTAACCCATTTCTCTTTGTTCGGGAACATGGTGATTATACTCAAAGAGGGAATAAATAAGATAAAGGACATAATGCACACTGGATTTCTCACTTGGCGATCAGAATCAAAGTCATTTGAACATATCCCTGTGGAAAAAATAATCAATTTTTCATAGACTTGTTATAGGTTTCATAAAATGTATCACACACATATTTTTAAAAGAAAATGGCTTTTTAATGATATTTAAAATATATGGCACAGCAAGAATTATTTAGAGCGCGTTTCTGAGGCCCGAAGTTTGGTACTCCCTGCTAAAATATGGATGATTTGGATAAGTCTGTCTTCTTAGGATGAATGTGAAACCAAGCTCATCTTATTATAAAACTCGTATGAAGGAACTCGGTATTCCGGCACTTAAATAATCGGTATAAATCCTCCCAAGATAGTAGATCCCCTGCACCTCTACCAGTTAGCAGTTGCCCATCGGCCTGTGTGCATTAAGCTACTCCTACCCTAGAGGACAGCAAGCCATGGCGCACATAGAAAAAGTCAACACCGAGCAGAGCAAGAGGGAGCGGAGATGAATCCAACCCAAGTATCAACACTGCTCATCCAAGTGTTTCCTGAGTGTGTAGCAGGCCCAGGAATGTCGGGATACATCATGTAGGTGGCCTGGGTTCTCAATCCCTGATCCGAGGACATTAACTGCATTTTCATGAGCAAATGGCTTGATTTCCCACACAGTGCACGTGTTTCAACAGGAATACGTGTACATTCTAAGTGGAAGACGGTGCCCCTGGAAGCATTTAACGTACTTCTACAAAGCGCAGGCAAGAATCAGAGAACCACCTTATCCCCATAACTGGGGAGACAGGCATCTTCAAAGTCACGGTAGTAAGTCATGAGGGTCTTGTCCCTAGAGCACAGGTGGCCCCATTTATCACTGTTTCAGAAAAATCAAAGTGTTTTCTCCACTCTCTGCCAAAGAGGGTTGTGCCAGACATGTATCTGGCTCTATGTGTTCATGCACATGACTGAATGGATGAGTGAATGATTTTTATCATCTACCTGAAGCAGATCCAATATACAAAAACAAGTTTGGGGGGAAAAAAAAAAACTTGTTTTCCCCCCACCCACCATGTAACAGGCTACTTAAACATTACACTATTTTTGCGTCTAACATCTTCATGAAGCTATGGAGGCATTCGACATCAGAATTGACAATCTAGCTAAGATGAAGGGACATGCCTGAAATGAAGGTCACATCAAACGCAGGATCCCAGTTTTAAGGCTTCAAGACTTTACAGAAGAGAAAGTCACTCCAGGACCAGGCTGACGGAGAGGACACGGAGCAGGGAGCATTAAGGGCATTGCACGATGGTAGACTTGAGATTACTAACGGGGTAGAGGTGGCCTCTTGCAGAGGTAGAAGAACACAAGCAAAGCTTTAGCAGCAGAAACAGGCATCCTGTTTGCTGAGAGCTAGGACAGCCCTCGCCCTGACCACAGCTGCAGGAAACCGGGCTCCTTACAGGGGAGAGGTTGGTAATAGAGGAAAGGGTAACAGGCTGCCTGAGAAGTTGATTTGTTACATCAGGGAATCATTTTAGGATCTTCGAGGAGGAGTAAAGGGTGTTCCAACAGTACACAGAGAACTCAGTCCAGGACTACCTTAAAGAACACGCTCCCCTTGACACGGAGTCAGGGATCTAATTTGCACTCAGCCTTTCAATATCCCATCTCAGTGGTTCCCAACTTGTGGGCCACAGAGTTATGGCAGTGGTCCCTGAAGTCAAATAAGCACTGCCTAGAAAATGACTTGCTCCTGGAACATTGCCACTATCTTGTTCTAATAAACGTAGACACAGAGTGAGACATAAAATGCAAATTCACTCAAAAGCAACAGTAACCGGAATTGCCCCCAGGGCACCAGCCTGTGGCTGCACGTGGAGTCACTTTAACAATCCCAATGTCAATGGCACCAATCTCCCTGCTCAGGCAGTACCTCAGCCTCCATTAAAATGCCTCTCAAGAAATAAATAAAACACCCCTCACGTTTTTCTAGTAGTTTCCAGGGATTTTGCACCTGTGCCTGCAGACAGGTGCATTCTCTCCAGACAGCCACTGGGTGGCGCTGCGTCTCCCCAGCTCCGTCTCCTGCTCCTTCCCGCACCTTGCCTCAGACCCCAGCTAGACCAAAGCTGCAGGATGGTTTATACTCAACAGGGGAAAACGCCCGCGCTCCTCCTTTGAGCTACCGCCCCCAAAGCAGGCATGTTTGTGCCACACATACGCTATTTTACCAAGGAATTTTGTCTGAAACAAAAGGAGTGCTTCCAGGTTTTAATTAAAGCCCCTAAACTAGAAATGAAAACTGTATTTGAACGTGAATCCCGAGGTGGTGGGTCAGGAAGAATACCAGGGACGGATCCCATTCTGTGATCATCGTCTCCTGTAATCTGCTGTCAAAGGGCCATCCCTCTTTGACCCAAATTAAAACTAAGGGGGCAAGTGAGAAGCACACAAACATCTGGCACAGGAAGGGTTAAATTAATTCCAGCAATCATAGGGTAGGAGATGGGAGCTGATAATGACTTTGGCTTCTAAGTACTGCTCTGGAAGATCCAAGCTGTATTAAGTGAAACAAGTCAATTGAAACAGGTGACCGAAGAGTTAACAGGGCAGGTAGGCACAACCACAATTGTTTTACCCAAATTTGCTCATTCTGGGAATGCTCTCTGCCACCGTATTTCTCTAATATTCTTGCTGACACCCTGATAACTAAGTTATTTTAGTTGTTTTGCAGAGACTCAAGTTTTCATCAAGAAGCTGGCCGGCACCTGTCAGGACCCCTGACCTCCTGAGCACAGCAAAATGAAAGAAACCTTCCCCTACTTTGTTACTTCCTTTGTCTGATTTTGAGTCCCATAGCCCCTGTCCCTTTTACCCAGGCCCTTTTCCACTTGCCTTTAAAGATCCCGGACTCTCCCCCTTCCCAGAGGGAGATTTGAGGCTTGCCCTCCCATCTTCTCCTCCTTTGGCTTCCTCCCCAATAAACCCTTTCCTTGCTTCACATTCCCATTTCAGTGACTGGCTTTTGCTGCACGGGTGGACGAATGCGGGCTTGGTTCCACCATCAGAAGACATTAGGTATAGCGTGACCCCATTTCAAGATGGAGGGAGGAGGTGTGGCAAGGAGAGAGGTACCAGGGACATTCTATGTCAGGAACAAAGCCTATTATAGTATTGACAATGATTCCCCCCACCCCCACCTAAAGGGAAGTGGTTTCTTACCACCCCAACCCATCTTGAACTTATTTGGGAGACAAATACAAGTGCTAGAGTCCTCTGTTGGCCCAATTGTCTTCAACTGCTTAAGACCTGGACCATAGGAGAGAAATCTGGCTGATGTAACATTTAGCCATCTACTGCTTGGTCATGTACCATATGATGCCTTTACAGCATCTGCGAATAAACCCATGACCAAGATCTAGAACACCAGTGAGGTCTGGGAATCAGATGGCTTTCTTTCGTATTTTTCTGTGCTGCCTATGAGAGGGAAGAAAGAAGCCTAGTTGGAAGTGGAAAACAGCCAGGAGAAAGACATCCCAGGAATTGTCCCAGTGGTTACCTCTGCAAAGTTAGATGAGGTACTCGAAGACTTCGTTACAATGAGCATGTGTTTGATTTATGACTTTAACAGACGGGTCTTATACTCACACTTGAGACAGGAACCTGGACGAGTTAAGTTAAGAAACCAAAGAAACACTCTGGCTTGCTAACTGTGGTTTTTATTCATTCGCAGAGGCTCTATCATCCCTGGCAGAATTCATCCTGTTCTTGTTTACCTACTCCTTTAAGAAAATGGACTGATTTCTCTCTGGCCTAGGTTTTAGGTATGGTGTTTAACCAAGTCTTTGCCTCCCTCTTCTGTTGAAAATAGAAATAACATGCCGCCAATTCAAATTCCGTATTTGAGAAAACTTACAAGGAAGCTCTACCCCAGGATGTTTATATAAGCCGTGTAAAGTGGCTTGAAAGAGAGTAGGGTATTGCAGGGTTATCCGTAGAATACTCAGATTAATGCTTCCTGGGAAAAATAACCTTTAAATCTGATCAAGTCAGGATAAATTGCACACTACCTGAGTCACTGAACAAAATCGATGCAGGAACTCCTAGGTCACTGGACTAAAAGATTCAAGATTGATTTTTCTCCCCCTTTTAATGAAATACAAAACTCCCCGGTAACCCAATAGATTACTGGAGTCCAGTGCCTTGCAAGAATTTACGCGGCAAGAGCCTAGCATTCTTTCCACAGTTCTACAGATGGTTGAACTTGCATGATCTCACCAGGCAATGATTTTTAAAAGCATTAACCTCACAGATAAGGGGGGGGGATGCAAGTTTCCTGCTGAGTACCAGAAATCTCAGTAATAAATTCTTTTGCAAACTCAATAATATCCTTAAATAATCAATTACGACCTCTTGTGACATTCAGCGATACACAGGGAATGCTGGATTTTCTAAAGGGCCTCATACTTTCCCGAATGTAAAGGAAGATTCCTTGAAGGGAGTTTTTCGTTCTGGGGCAGATGCCCGTACACAGTGGACTACTAGAAGTCTCCACTGGGGGCCCCTTACTGATGAGCTGCTCCCACGGGGGGGTCGTCTGATATCACACGGCGCTGCACCTCCTGGGAGGGGGACCACTAGCGAGCATTGCATTAGGCACTGCGCGTATATGCGAGTTAGGATTATCTCTATTTCTCGGGTCAGGAAATAGAACATAAAGGAACTTACCGAAGGCGCAGGTTAGGTGAGAAGCACAGTCACAACGCCAGTCGACGGAAACTCAATGTCTGAGCTCTCAAGGGCAACACCTACGGCGTCTATTTAAAGCTCTGACCTGGCAAGAAGGCGCACCTGAGACCAGTCTTTCTCCGGGGGTAACAATCACCTGGGAAGCTCGTTCACCATAGCTCCCCAAACCCCCTACCCTAGAGATTCTGACTCAGGAAGTTCGCGTTCGGCCCAGGAATTGTGCTGTGAACCAATGAGCCAGGTGATTCTTATCCTCAGAGAACTACGGGAGTGGCCTCAGACCAGGGACCAGCAAGGTAAAGGGGAGAGAGTATTTCCGGCTCTGATGAACACACGGTCCCTGTCACAATGCCTCAGTTCTGTCACAGTAACCAAAGTAACCAGAGAAATCTCATCAATGAAGGGCATGGCTACAAGTCCTTGGACCACACCACAACAGGTGGTTGGCTCTAGTTAGCAGTCCCGTAGCTTAGACGTTCATAGTATCATTAAAAAGAGACATGAGGGGCGCCTGGGTGGCTCAGTCGTTAAGCATCTGTCTTCGGCTCAGGTCATGATCCCAGGGTCCTGCGATCAAGTCCCACATGAGGCTTCCTGCTTGGCGGGAGGCCTGCTTCTCCCTCTCCCACTCCCTGTGCTCATGTTCCCTCTTTCGCTGTGTCTCTCCCTGTCAAATAAATAAATAAAATCTTAAAAAGAAAAAAGACATGAATGCTTGCTATCTGTCACCTTACTAAGGTTGTTTCTCAAACGGGCAGCTGATCCAATGATAATCTCCCCAACACCATGACACATCACCTACATCAACGGTTGAAGACAAGGTTGTGTCTTCTCTCCCTCTTCAGGGAGTGGCACTTTTAATGTCCGAGGCAGGTTTGTGACCAACTCTGTCGATGCAACTCATGGCAGTAGGGGAGGACATTCGGGGGTCAGCCACAGGCCCATAAGCAAAGCTTCTGCTTCTGCCTCTTGGGACGTGTGGTAGGCAGAATTCTAAGATGGCCTCCAAGTTTTCCAGCCCCTGTGGATTCACCGCTACTTCCAATTATCCAACCACGCATGCATTCCAGGGTCACTCAGCAGGGATTTTGCAGATGTATTTAAGGCACCAAATCAGGTGACCTTAAGATAAGGACATCACCCTAGTGGGCCTGTTCAAATCAATTAAATGCTTTAAACCTGAGTCCAGAAGTCACAGAGGAGTCAGAATCAACCTGAGAGGAAGAAGCAGCTTGCAGGAAGAGTCTCCGTTGCTGGTAGAGGGAGAGAGGGCCACGCAGCAGGAACACTGGGTGACCTGTGGAAGCTGAGAGTACCCTGGCTGACAGCCAGCCGGGAAAGGGGTCCTCTGTCCTACTACCCTAAGGAAATGAATTCTTCCAATGACCCGTGAGCTTGGCAGAGGACACTGATCCCCAAATAAGCGTCAAGCCCTGGCCAACACCTTGACCTCTCCTGAGTGAGACTCCAGCAGAGCAGAGATCCAGCCATGTGGTTCCAGGCTGGGCTTGTGACCTACAGAAACTACAAGGGAATTACAGGAGGCACAGCAAACCGCTGAGTTTGGGCTCATTTGTTACACAGCAACAGAAACTGCTTCTAGAGAGGCCTCTTCTAGAGAGGCCTCATGTTGCCACTACTACTGGAGATTTTTCATTCCAACCATTTCTGGATTTAAATATAGGTGGAGATGTACCTATATTAATGTACCTATAGTCCTATTCATTCATCGTGCCTGGATTCTTCTATGACTCAGGCCTGTGTGCACTACCTACCTTTCAGAAATATACTTAGGGCCGCTTGGGTGGTTCAGTTGGCTAAGCATTTGCCTTCGGCTCAGGTCATGATCCCAAGGTCCTGGAATCGAGTCCCACAACAGACACCTTACTCGGTGGAAAGCCTGCTTCTCCCTCTGCCTGCTGCTCCTCCTGCTTGTGTGCGCTCTCTCTCTCTCTCTCTCTCTCTCTCTCTCTCTCTCTCTCTCTCTCTAAGAAATAAATAAACTCTTCAAGAAAAAAAAATAGGAATATAGTTAAAGATGCCTCCTGCAATGATGTTTATCCAAGATCAACCTGCAGGCTTATTTCAACACACCTGTCATACGAAAAGCAGCAAATCAGATATTGGGCGGTGGATGGGTGATAGGGGATGAAAAGATAAATAAGGAGTTTACATCTTAGATGAGGGTCAGGTGTTTGAAAAATTAACTTCAGGCAGGCATTATAATTGAAATCTATTTAGATTCAATTATAGGGGCTTAGAAAGCAGGACAGTTAATTCTGATAAAAAAAAAAAAAGATGGAATTTACATGAGAGGCCACTGTCTAAGCCAGAGAATAGAAGCGCATGGTACTTTAAAGAACTAGAAGTAGGTTGTAAGTATAAAATGTTGGAGATTGGGGGGTGGCTTTAGACTATATTCTTTATGTAATGGACCCCAAGGGCACCCCAAATCTCTTCCTGCATCCTGGGAATTAGTAGCTCTGACAACCACATAATCTTCCAGGGCACCTGTTATATCCTTTATTTTTATTTATTTACTTATTTTTTACTTCTCCATCAGAATGACTGATCCTTAGCTGAATCCAAAGGAGCGTTTGATTTGCCTCTTGTGCTCTGGGGATGCCCCTGCCTAAAGGCATGAAAAGTCACTCAACATCTCAGATCATTCAGCCTCGAGGGTGAGAGCCACTGTCACCTTATCCCGCTTCCGATAGCCAATGTTCTCTTAAGAGTCTCCCCAGTGCAAGATACAGAGGTGGGAGGGTGGAAGAAAATGAGGGCGTATGGCTTAATACAGTGGAATTTCTATTGGCACCGGCTCCCAAGCAACCTTTTAACAGAGATGTTTAATTGATCTTTATTGAGCAGAACCTTCCCTTCTGCTTATAAAAGAAATGATCGCGCTTCCCCCTGGTTCTATCTGGAGGACTTAATAGCCCCTGTTTTCTCTTAGACCAGAGATGCTTAACGACCAGGAGACCATCATAAATAGAGTTTATTGTCCAAAATACAAGCCATGTTCTAATCAGCCTTCACACTGAGACGGCCTTGCTTGTATGTGTTGATTTTTGCAGGGGCTTTTTCCTGACTGACAAGTGCATTGTTCTTGCCACTCTGGGTCTGCTGTCAAATTAACAAATGCCTTCAGCAAAATAATCTATAGGCCCTTGCCAAAGACGCTTGAGGACGCCATAATGTATATCGATTGTTCCCCTCCTGCAGCAGCTCCTGGATGAGGCCCAAGAGCTGAGCCGTAATCATTTGCACACGTTGTGCATGAATATTGCGCAGGTAGGAAGATGATCACTGCAATACTCCCGGGATTCAGAGATACTTCCAGCAGTCAGTACAAATAGAACCATTGCTCGGTGAGCTATGAAGAGTGATTGAGAGGAAAAGTAATATTTTCCAAGTTACTTTCGTTCACTTTTGAAGGGATTTATTGATATTAGCATTACTCCTTGGAATAACCTTCAAACAAGCAAGTATTTATATTTCCATTTTAGCCAGGAAATTTTGTATTAAACGTTCCTACTAGTATGGTATTTAAGGAATATACTCGAGGCTAACACTTGATGCCATAGAAAAGCATTGTTATTTGGGGATTGGTTCTGGGGTTATGGAATTTCTGGCTCTTTTTTTCTCTCCTCCTTCTGGTTGACCTCACCCCCCCTGTCACCAGCCCCTCCCTCCCCATCCTCCAAGCTGCCATCTTGGCATGGTAGGCACCATGGCCATAATTCCTAAACCAAATTTTGGAAACCATTATGTAAAAAAATACAAGTGTTCTTACATGGACAAGAAGACAGAACTTTTGAAATCATGACTGTCCAGAAAAATCTAAGATATATGATCACTCTAATAATGAGGCTGTAACATTTTTCCCGAAAGGCTATCAAAAGAAGATGTGGGAGGGAAGCACCTGCCCTTATTGACATAGGAATATCTCTTTTTTTTAAAGATATATTTATTTATTTGAGAGAGAAAGAGAGCATGAGTGGGAGGGGGAGAAGGAGAGAGAATCCCAAGCAGACTCCATGC
Source organism: Ailurus styani (assembly GCA_002007465.1). Lineage (NCBI taxonomy): Eukaryota > Metazoa > Chordata > Mammalia > Carnivora > Ailuridae > Ailurus > Ailurus styani. The sequence continues at coordinate 116,017 of LNAC01000136.1, forward strand.
TGAGTGTGAAGTGCCCTGCGGGGTTCAATCTCACGACCCCAAGATCATGACCTGAGCTGAAACCAAGAATCCAATGTGCCACCCCAGTTGCCCCAATTCTTTAAGGCAAGCGTAATATCTTTTTTTTAAAGATTTTATTTATTTATTTGACACAGAGAGAGAGATCACAAGTAGGCCGAGAGGCAGAGAGAGGGAGAGGAGGAAGCAGGTTCCCTGCCAAGCAGGGAGCCCGACGTGGGCCTCGATCCCAGGACCCTGAGATCATGACCCAAGCCAAAGGCAGAGGCTTTAACCCACTGAGCCACCCAGGTGCCCCAAGCGTAATATCTTTTTTTTTTTATTCTTTGCCCAAGGGGTACAGGTCTGTGAATCATCAGGCTTACATCTTTCACAGCATTCACCAAAGCACAAACCCAAGCATAGTATCTTTAAGGCAAGGGAATATCTTTAATTAAGGCAGGCGTAAAATCTGGGCCTGAGGTCTTACCTGAAACATAAAGGGGAGAAAGGAGAAGGATTTATCCCTGAGCTGTTGGCTTTTTCTCTAGTGTTAAGATATAACTAATGCATAAAATTAGTTTAAGTTATACAGCATAACAATTTGATCTATGTATATTCCTGAAGTGACCACCACACTAAGTCTAGTTAATACCCATCACCTCAGAGCGCCTGGCTGGCTCAGTTGGAGGAGTTTGCAGCTCTTGATCTCAGGGTCATGAGTTCAAACCCCACACCGGGTGTAGAGATTGCTTAAATAAATTAATTAACTTAAAAAAAAAATCCACCACCTCCCATAGCAGCAATTTTCTTTTTTTGGGATGAGAACTTTTAAGATCTATTCTCTTAGCAAATTTCAAAGAAATAATACAGTGTTAATTACAGTAATTATGATGTATGTTACTTCCCCAGGACTTATTTTATAAGTGAACGTTTATACCTTTTGACCCCCTTCACCCATTTCGCCCCCCCCAAACTCTGACAACCACCTGTCTGTTCTCTGTATGTAGCAGTTCTGTTTCTTGAGATCCCAAATTTAAGTGAAAACATAAAGTCTTTTTCTTTCTGTGGCTTATTTCACTTAGCATCATGCTCTCAAGGTCCACCCTGGCTTTTTCAGTTGGCATCACAGTCAAACATTTCAGGACCATGTTCATGTCATTATCAGGCCCTTATCAGGTGTTGGGGGCTGAACTGTGTCTCCCCGAAATTCATATGAAGCCCTAAACACCGATACCTCAGAACAGAATTGTATTCCGAGATAGGGACTTTAAGGTGGAAATTAACTTAAAATTAGGCCATCAGCGTGGGTCTTACTCCAATCTGACTGGTGTCCTTCTAAGAAGAGATCAGGACCCAGAGACACCATGGACTCCCACAGAGGAAAGGCCATGTGAGGACATGGGGAGAAGGTAGCTGTCTGATAACCAAGGTGGGCAGTCTGGAAAGATCCTTCTTACAGCCATCAAAAGAAACCAACCCCACTGACACCTTCATCTTGGACTTCCAGACTCCAGAACTGAGAGAAAATAAATGTATTATTTTTACCACCCCAGACTGTGGGGTTTTGTTATGGTAACCCTAGCAAACCAATATAGTCCCCCAAAAATGAATGTGGAAGGAGGCCTGGAACAGCTGGCACATGACAACCACTGTTCTGTACATATGCACTGTGCAGTGGGGACTACCACTCTCATCCCCATTTTACAGATGTGGAAACTGAGGCACAGAGAGGTTCGGTGAATCGCCTAAGACCATACATCTGGTATGTGGAAACACTGGAATTTGAACCCAGTTGCCAGTCTGGGAGTTCTTTTTTTCCTCAAATTTATGCCTGTATCCCTCAATTGATCACCTACAAAACCTTCCAGAAAAACCAAAAAACTTCCAAGACTGGTCTAAAGCAGCATGGAAGGCAAATATGAGGATACTTTACCCCTCTCTTGAGAGGCAAGGAATCCCCAGTTGGAAAGCTCTGGAGAGACAAGGAAAGTTGGTTCTTCTTGAGAGCCCATAGGCTGGAAGGAGAAGATACATGGACCTAGTGAACTGAGGGCACAGAGGTTTTCCCCACAATGGCTGTCATGCCAATCCACAGCCCTGCAGGGATACAGCCCTGCCAGCAGGGAGCCCTGGCTTCCTTCAGGCACCCTGGCCCTGACAGGCACATATACAAGATGTGGACTCAGAAATGGCTCACTCCCTCTCCAGCAGCTAATTCTCCAGAACAACCAGGAAGAAGATGCCAGACTGAGAGGCAGGGAGGATTGCCCTCATCCTCCAGGCCAGAGTTTCTCAACCCTCACTCTAGTGACGGTTGGAGCTAAGTCTTTATTTGATGGGCGGGGGAGGAGGGGTGGGCAGCTGTCATGTACACTGTAGGGTGTTTATCAGCACCCCTGGTCCCTACCAACTAGATGCCAATAGCACACCACCCACTTGTGACCACCAAAACTGTCTCTAGACATTGCCAAATATCTCCTATAAGACAAAATCACCCCCACTGAGAAGAATTTTCTATCCTCAAAGAGAAACAGAAAAAGATACGTCCTCAAGACACTTATTTCCATCTATCAGAAAGCTGTCATAATAATATATACAAACATTCTACATCTATGATGTTGTACAGTGCACAACCTGCCCAAATGCCCATGGCAGTCCTCCTTCTCTCCCTCTCAAGTCCCACAGGAGATTGAAACTAATCTGCCCCACACTTGCTCATTCCTTTCTACTTCCTAGACTCCTGAGATGCCCTAAGGAACCCGAGGGCTGACTATACTGTCAAAATCCTCGCTTCCTGACCTAAGCTCAGGGCTGGGTTTGGGATTGACCTTTCTCCACCCTGAGGTAAAGATGAAGAAAATAAAACCCATACTAATCCTTCTGGTTTTCTAGTCCCGCCATTAACGTGACAGGCATGAGGTGCTAATAACCCTTTTTCTCCCTCATTGCTGAAGCTATAGATAAAACAATTTTATGGCTGTGCTCCCCTATCCCTAAAGCAGGAAGTATTAATTAGGAAATAAAGCAGTGACAGGGTGTGTGTTAATGGGTTATTAATGCCTGCTGTGGATGCCCTGCACGGTCTGGAGCCAAAGGCCAGGCAATTTCCACCGCCCAGTACGGGCACTAATAGCCAATTAAAGTCTATCCTAAATCGGCTCTTTTCTCTTGGTCAGGAGTTTTTTTCCATTTAAAAAAGTGGCGAAGTTTCCAAGTAAGCATGGGTTTGTTTTAATGCATGTTCCTTTTCTCATCTTGCAATAAAAGGTGAATCCACCCACTGGGGACCCGGGGAAGGAAAAACTGCAAGAAAGAACAGGAATGATAGGGGATGGCATTCTTTTTTTTTTTTTTAATATTTTACTTATTTATTTTAAAGATTTTATGTATTTATTTGACAGAGAGCACAATCAAGGGGAGCAGCAGGCAGAGGGAGAGGGAGAGGCAGGCTCTCCACAGAGCAGGGAGCCCAATTCGGGGCTCGATCCCAGGACCCTGGGATCATGACTTGAGCCGAACACAGAGGCTTAACCATCTGAGCCACCCAGACGCCCCTTTTGTAATTTATTTGACAGAGAGAGAGAGAGAACAAGCGGGGAAGCAGCAGAGGGAGAGGGAAAAGCAGGCTCTCGGCTGAGCAGGGAGCCTGATGCGGGGCTCCATCCCAGAACCCTGGGATCATGACCTGAGCCAAAGGCAGATGCTTATCCGAATGAGCCACCCAGGTGCTCTGGGGCCTGACATTCTGACCCTGAAAACCATCCTTCGAGCCTGGTGGCTGGAGGCAGGAGGACCCTCGGTGTGGGCTTATTTACTTCCCCTAGTTCTTTCCCGTGTGTCCAAGCTGCAGGAGGGAAGAAGGCTCACATCTGCAAGAGTTTTTGTTCTAGAGAATACTTAGTTCTGTTGACACTTAATCTTCTTCTTTTTTTTAAGATTTTCTTTATTTATTTGAAAGAAAGAGAAAGAGAGAGCACGAGAGGGGCGAGGGTCAGAGGGAGAAGCAGACACCCCGCTAAGCAGGGAGCCAAATGTGGGACTTGATCCTGGGACTCCAGGATCGTGACCTGAGCTGAAGGCAGTCACTTAACCAACTGAGCCACCCAGGCGCCTGACACCTTATCTTCTAACAATACTTGTCTCCTGGTAGAAATCAGAGCTGAGGTAACACAGACTGGAGGGTTACTATGTACCTGGGCTATTTATCTCATTCAATCCCCATAACGGCCCCTGAGAGATTACGATGATGGAGAAACAGACACAGAAGGTTAAATAATTTACCAGAGAGCAAACAGGCAGAGGATAGGAGAGCCGGTTTTAAACCCAGTCTATCTGCCTCCAATTCCAGATGTGGGGAACCAGACCCACACCCTACAGGTTACCTCTGCTCCCCTTGACCTGGTGGTGCAGGCCCGTGAGGGAGGTGGGTTATAGAATTTCTGTTATACAAGTTTTCTCCTTCTGCAGCAGACATCTGGCTCTCCCAGGAGGCAGGGGCAAAGGCAAGAGCTACAGCCTGGGTATTGCAAGAGTGGCCCACGACCGCCGCCTGGGAGCTCGCTGGAAACGGATCCAGACCCACAGGAGAACGATCAGGTTCCCCATTTTAATAAGCTCTGCAGGAGAGGCACACACAACTTGAAGTTTGAGAAGTGCCAAGCTGGAGTCCAAGCATCCCATCCCCAGGGCCAACTAATGAAAACTAATGAAACTAATGAAAAGGAATGCAACTAATGAAAGGGAAGCAAAGATTCATTCCATGCCTTCCACGCCTACTCTGCCTCAGTCACCCGGGTATCACGCAAGCTCTTTGCATCCTCCCCAGGACTGCAAATGATCCTGAGGGTCAGAGTGGTCAAGCACCCAAGGTTCCACCAAGAACGTGATGAAGGCACACTGGAGCCCAGCGCCCCATCGGAAGAGCCCCTCAGCACAGTGTCTCACCACAGCGACCCAAGCCACGGGTCTAGGAGGTTCATACCCTCTGCCCATGTCCTCAGCAGAGAACAAAGCAAAGGTGAGACGTGAATTCTTTTTGTGGAGTCTCTGACTTTTGAGATTTAGGGAAGAAAAAGTCTTTTTCTGGGCTGGTTAAAACAGTATTACCAGGGAGCAAAGAGAGGGTGTCTCCAGGCCCCTTCTGGACTTAAAGTTTAATGCCTATTTATTGAGAACCTCTCAGTGCATTTGCTCAGCACTACATCAAAATCGAGTTGTTCTCTGTGCCCTAAAAGCTTATGATCTAAAAAGGGCACAGAAATGGGGGAGACATAAAAAATGCCAGAACAATACAACAGCCTTAATCAGACTGTCTTTGCTTTTCTTTGCTTATAAGTCACCGGCTTTAAATTTAATATAGTGTCATGTCTTTATTTTTCTTGAAGTTTTCTTAAAAGACCATATAAAGATTTTCTTCCATGGTAAGACTTTTATATTGTATTTTTCTTAAAATGGAGCATGGTACATTTACCCTTCATCAGATGATTGCTTATAACTCACCTTGCTTTATTAAGAACACTGCTAGAGGCTTCTATGCCCCTAGTAATAAAAATGTATTTTCAGGCCCATTCAAACCAATGAAAATCTGAGTTTTCAGAGCACAAGATAATGAAAATTCTCTAGATCGGTGTCTTTTACTACTTTTAATCTGTTAACAGACCCTGAGTGTCTCAGATGAAAGGTACTCTGGCATGAATTGCTATCGTTAATAGCATTCCATACAGGTAACTCTTGATTATTCCAATTTCTCACAAATTTGGACACTTTTACTACCTCTATAACATCTCCAGGGGGTGTGAAAGAAAAGAGACCTGTACAATTTATTTCTCAAAATATACACAGAAACATAATCGCACACGCACAGAGGGAACCTTATCAATAATGTATGAGGAGCCACGGCCTGTCAATACTAAGGAACTCCCCATTTGAAATGATGGCACTGGTGCCAAAATGCCTCCTCACCAAAAGTGACTGGGGATTTCTGGGGGCCACAAAACCAGAGATGGAGAATTACAGGAACGCGAGTCATTTGAAAAAGGAAGGTTCCCGATGACCTCTTTGTGGAAGACAACTGCTGTCTTCCAAGATGGCAGACGAGTTGTCTTTCAGATAATCTCCTTGTATCCTCACCCTCCGTGAGGTGACTTTTACAGCTGCTCCGGTGCAGACGTGGACTCCGTTTTCCCACCTGGGAACCTGGGTTCACCGTTTGACAGGCCTCGGCCAGTGGAATGGAGCAGGGACAGCGGTGTCCCGCTTCGTAACCAGGCCTCAAGACACAGCTTCGACCCTTCCCTCCGGGAGCCCTGTCACCACCTCGGGCAGCAGCCCCGGCTCTCTGCTGGGGCACGACAGACAGGCGGCCCCAGCCCCACGCCCAGCCGGCTGAGCTGCCCCCACTGGGATAAACTGGGCTCTGGGGGACAATGAGCAGCATATACGGGGGCTAGATAAAGTGCTCTGACTACGGAAGATACTACTTTCCAGAAGCATTGTTCTGTAGTCGTGAATCCCTGCACAGACATCTCGAAAACACCCCTGCAGTCGATGAGCACGGAGAGGAAAGAATGCACGCGGAGATGGAGAGGAAAATACATTGTTTCTAAATGATGTTTATAAATGAGCAGACAATCGTCTGAGGGAAAACAGGCTCGGATGAAAACAGCCCAAAGAACAAGGGGGGTGAGGAAACACATCGGTGTAACACCAACTATGCCTCAAGGATACAATGCAAAGTAGATGTTTGGTTCTTGGTATTGTTTGGATCACAGACGCGTTACGGGATTTGTACGCCCTTGGAAGAAAACCAAGCATTGAGACTCTCTGTGGGTTTGCAAACTGGCTGCCACCAGAGGGCCGGGAACGAGGGCAGATAGAGGCAGGCCCTGCAGAGGGCCAGGCGGCAGCGTTAGGAAGCAGGGGGACTTACCAGGCTTGTCTTGGGTGGTGACGAAGGGAGAGCGTCTCTGCACCCGCCAGAATCTTCAGAGTTCGCACAGAAGCCCTAACGGGTTTCAGGCGGTCCCAACAGCACACTGCTCTGCCAGGGCTGTGTCCTTGAAAGCAGCTCCCGCTGTAGGAATGGCAGGCAAGGAGTGGGGCGGGGAGCCCTCACTTGCCCTGATCCAGCTTGCGGGTCAACGGGGGGTCATGACCTCTTGATGACCTCCGCCAACGTTATCCACAAGAACAAGGAAAGATACCAGATAAGACAGCCCACGGCAGAAACCGCTCTCCTCGTTACAACGAATGCCCGGGCAACCCAAGTGGGTAGATAGATACACAAGTCTACTTAGGACTGGGAAGTAGGAAGCATTGGGGGACGAGCCCTAGGCTGGTACCCTCCCTCCCCTGAGCGACAAGGACGGCAAGAAGCTGGATGGGGTCAAAAGGGAAAACAAGGAAAGGCCAGCCTGGGTGTGCAGCGATCTGTGCATCCGAGCACGCATGTCTCGGAACCAGAGCCCCGCGGACCTGCGGTCTCTCCCCGTGTCCTGGGCCCCCCACCCCTCGGTGCACAGACTCGGGCTGGGCTCACTCGGTTGCCTCGTCATCTCTGCCCACCGGCGTGGGTGACAGTTCCTTCCCGCAGTGGACCAACCTGGGACCCAACAGCTGCCGGGGAGGGGCGAGACCACCAGGACTCAGGAGAGAGAACAGGTTGGAACAGGCTGTCACCAAGGAGCAGGCGGGAAGGAAGGGAAGGGGATCCTGACGGCATCATTAATTTACGTATTTTACATAGATTCCATTAAAACTGTTCCGAATTAAAAAAGGGGAAAACAGGATCATTTAAACCACGTCAGTGATGGTACCTCCCACTGCGCTCCATGAGCTCCCATCCAGAGAGAGGGAACTGGGCTGTGAGTCTGCTGTCCTCTCGGCAAGCCTCAGGGCTCGGAGGCTTGTCCCTGCAAAGTGACTCTGCTTTTGTATTTTTCTTTTAAATCTTTTATTTGTTTGTTTGTTTGAGAGAGAGAGAGCACACGCCAGGGAAAGGAGCAAAGGGAGAGGGTGAAGCCGATGCCCCACTGAGCAGGAAGCCTGCAATGGGGCTCGATCCTATGACTCGGATCAGGACCTGAGCCGACGGCAGAGGCTCAACCGACTGAGCTATCCGGGCGTCACTGTTCTTTTGCGTTTTTCAAGCAAATACCCACCAGAGCTGGTTTCTGCCCCACCACTCCCATTGGCCTCTCCTTGAGGCCCCGGGTATTTCTCTGCTGATGAATTCAAAGCAGTGCTTCTCAAGCCTCATCAGTGTTATCATTCATTCATTCATTCATTCATTCATTCAAAGAAGGCTCCATGCCCGAGCCCCACGTGGGGCTCGAAATCACAACCCTGAGATCACGAGTCCCACGCTTAACTGGCTGAGCCACCCAGGCTCCCCCTCATCCATGTGACTTCTAAACAAAGAACACAGAGTTTCTAACATGACAGTATCTTCTTTCTTTGGTTTCTGTGCTGGCCAACCCTCCCAAAGTGGTTCTCTCTTGCCGGTCTCTTTCTGAGACTATATTTTGGCCGGTCTCTGCTCTCCTCCCGGAGGATCTCACCCATTCCCCTGTCTCCACCCACCCCCACTCACTGCGGCTTTCCACCTATGTCTGTGACTCCCCGTTGAACACCCCCATACCGATGTCTCCTACAGACCACACGTCCAGACCCCACGTCCAAACTCAACCCTTCCATATTACTCAGGGCCCAGTCAGGAAAATACCCGCAAGATAGGCAGCTCGATACAGCAAATTCCATACGGTGACGGAAATCTAAAAGGCTGGATGGGTGGCAAGACAGCCCAGAGAGTCACAGCAATAGAAGCCACTGGCGGGAGGGACTGAGAAGGGGGAGACCGTGGTCGGAGCCAGGCAGCCAGGGGCGAGCTGGAAGCGCAGCGGGAAAGGCTGCCTGGTGGGGCGGGGGCTCAGAGGCCCAGCCGCAGGTTCAACTTTCCTCCCACTCTCCAAACTCCGGTCAATGCTTTCCACTGGCTGAGCCTACCTGGAAGAGTTGGCAAGGAAATCAGAAGGATGGGGGTTGCAGGGGCAGCCCCGAGGCTCTGAGCAGAGCCATGGACAGCCGGGGAGCAAACAGGCAAATGACAGCACAGTACCCGTGGCTCCCTGTGTCCCTGACCCCATTGAGTGGAAGCAGCCTCACCTCCCACATCTAGTCATTCACCCTCTAAGGAGCTCATCCACCCCCCTCTCCTCCCCACAGCCACCATCACTCAGTGTCTCCCATCTCGACTCCCCCTCTCCGACCAGCCACTGCACCCCTGCCAGGACTCTGCTCAAACGCACATGGCCGCCCACTGTGCTTAGGATCGAGTCCAGATTCCAGGGTAGGACTTGGTTGCCTCTTCGTCTTCTTGTTGTGACAAAACTCCTCCACCCACCATATCCTGAACTTCGTGCTTGCTGTTGAGTTCCCTGTGGCAGCTTGACTCCTGGTCTTCACCCGTGCAGAGTGTTCACGAACCACTCCCCCCGCCCCATCCTCTCCCTCCTTACACCTGTCACGTGGATCTCAACGGCAATTCTCCTAGGAAGGCTTGCCCAGTCCCCCCGAGTGTGTTCCCTTGTGCCTGACCCTTCCGCAGGTGGTGGGGTTACGAAATAAACCAGATTTACGAAATAAGCCAGGCAAGTTTAACTGGACGACCTGTGTTTTATCTAGCAGCCTGACCTGGTTTTGTACTTGTCCCAGAGTATGACGATTCCATGTTCATATTTTCATTTCCCTACCAGGCTCCAACTCCCTTCGGGATAATGATCTTGTCAACACTGTTCCCATTTCATTAAATGAACAGGTAAGTGGGAGTGCCTTGGGTGGATGGATGAATGACTTGCCCGGCTCCGTTCTGAGAGTCCATCGCTCAGCTGTAAAGCTTGTCTGTGCTTCTGCAGAGCTGAAAATGGCAGAAGAGGCCAGAAGGATGGTACCAAGGATAAAACATTTTACACTTTTTGCCTTGGGATGGTTTTCTAATAGAAAGCTCAAATCTTGCTATTTGTAGACCCAGTACCCAAGGGCCAAGTAGGTAAAAAGTACGACCAAAAAAGTAGGCAAGGTGAGGGGCACCTGGGTGGCTCAGTCAGTTAAGTGTCCGCCTTCAGCTCAGGTCATGATCTCAAGATCCTGGGATCGGCCCCACGTCGTCAGGCTCCCTGGTCAGTGGGGAGTCTGCTTCTCTCTCTGCCCCTCCCTCCACTCATGCTGGCTCTCTTAAAAAAAAAAAAAAAGTGGGCGAGGTGGAAAAAAGGCAAAGTAGAGCCGTTCTCGCCATTTAAAGAGCAGCATCTAGTCGTTCCAGACATTTGTCACCACACCGGAATGCAGGACCAAATGTTCTACCCCTTTAAGAAAAGACCATAATCAAGATATTAATGCTTCATCTCATGATCTTTTAATATGGCCATTAATTTAATAATAAGTAGTAGATGGTTCAACCAAAACACAACCGAGTTGATCACTCGGTATCACAGCAGAATCAACGTGTGTCTCCAGGCTGCAATCCCCTCAGCCTGCAAACCTCAGGCAGATGTTGATTCCAACTTCCAGAAGCCTCTAGTAGAGAAGCAATGCCTCAGACACTCCGGAGAATCTAGGGAAGCATTTGCTCATTCGTTCTGGGGTGAAATCTTACCAGTATCAATCAGGCATGAACACAGATTATTTTCCCATAGCTAATAATATAGTCATCTATCTGTTTGGTCAACATTTATTGGTTATCACTATGGAAGGTTTGGTGGTCGTTAGGCTGTGGGAAGAAGCTGAGAAGAACAAGATACACTCAGGGCTGAAATCCAGTGGGTACACACCTCTGCTGCCCTACCAGTTGTTTACCTATTTATCTATGTCCAACCTACTTGGTTAACTGTCACCATCCAAACTCCAGCCTTGCTGGCCCTCAGACCCCTGCAGGAAAGAGGGCCCCAGGCACCACAATGGCCAATGCTGGGTGCTCATCTCACCCCGTGTTTGTGGCCACTTGTGGGACAGGTGGCCCTTTCCTGCAGCTGCCCTCCTGTGGCCACTTGTACAACTGCAGCAGCATCACAGACCAATTCTTCTAAGAGGAAATAAAATGATAAATGTCCCCCAAAATGCCCAAATTGCTCTTGTCTCTCCCTAATCTCCTTTCCTGATTAACTCCTATTCTACCATTCAGGTATCCATTCAAACATCACTTCCCACTGCCCAGTCCTGGACTGCATCCCCCTGGCAGTTTCACAGGTCTGTTCCTTTACTTCCTATCTTGGATCCCATGTGTTTACTGTCTGCCTCCCCTTAGTAGGCTGTGAACTCTAGAAGGGCAACAGAAAGCAGAATTTATTTGGCAAACTGTGAAGGCTTCCACATGGTGTAGGTGGGGTTGGCTGCCCACCCAGCCCCAAGGATGAGCTCTGGAATATTCTAGCCACTTAGCATGGGCCTTCTTCCAAGCCCTAATATTTGGTTCAGGAAAAAGAACCTGACTAGGGCAGCCCACACAGAGCGAGCCTGGACACTCTCGATGGGGAGGCACAAGTACAAACCTCTTCTCACCCCCTGGTCAACCTAAGTACTCAGAGCCAGTGTTTGGCACTACCGCTGCCTCCACAGTTATTGTGAAGCCAGGCATGAAGGGCATAAGGTCCTAGAAAGGTGAACCCAAAGGCCACATGTCATGGGCCTCTGGAGCAAACCAGACCTGGGCTGGACCTGCCTTTGAATTGTTCAGTTCTATAAACCAATGGATTCCTTCCTCTGCCTTTGTTGGTGTTCTTTTGCTTTAGTCAGTTTAGATCAAGTTTTCTATCTACTGTGACCAACAAAATCCTGAGTGATAGGATTTTGCCTTGATTAATTTGCTTGCCCCTGTGGCTACAAGAACCTTGCTCATGGAAGACACTGAATTAAATTACCTGCTAAACAGCAGCACCTGAGTGGCTCAGTTGGTTAAGTGTCTGCCTTCAGCTCAGGTCATAATCTCAGGGTCCTGGGATCGAGCCCAGAGTGAGGCTCCCTGGTCAGTCCTTCGGCCTGTCCGCCGCACTCACATGCGCACTGTCTCAAAGAAATATTTTTTAAAAATGAATAAATAAACGTCCACTGAACAATGTGCTATTGGGAGATCAGAAATGGCTTAATGGGGGAAATGACTGGGTAAAAGCCAGTTGGATCCTTATTTTGAGCGTATTTCTTTAGAAACCATGTAAGATTACCCAAGGTTTGAATGCATCAAAAATTCAGAAATGTTTCCCCCAGTGTATATTTTATAGCAGAATGGTTGCTACCTGAGGTTATTAACCTGTTCCTCTGTCATTTCCTAACAAATCCCGAAGATTTCTGCTTCAACCCCTGGACTTTCACCCTAAAGAAAATATGGTTTTAAAGTGGGGGAAGGGAGTAGGAAGGAATACTGAGCCAGCAGCCACCTTTTTTCTCTGCTGGTAAGATCATTATTCACCCCCCCCCCCAGAATGCCCTGTAACCTCTTATGTTTCTTACATTTCAACTTCAAGTTTTATTTCTCAGGCATTTAAGATGCTTTCAGCTTTTTACCTGGCTAGGTGGAAGCCAAGATTTTATTTTTCTCTTGGGGGCTATTCTGCTAGGCCAGAAACATCAGAAAAGCAACCTTAAGTTTAGGTTGTTATATGACATCTCTCAAAGTATAATCAGGCTGTGAGGTTCACGATCCGGCTCTTAGATTAAGGGTCTATGTTGCCAAAGGGCTGTTCTTCTAAAAATATTGAGAATTAAAGAAACCTGACTGGACGGGAAGGGAAAATTCCTCAAGCTGGTCCCTACATCCTGATCAGGAGATCCTTTTCCTTCTTTTCAGTTTCACCAATAAGCACACTTGCCCATACTGTTCACGTTCTCAAAACACATTTGTTACTCTCGGGGCTCCTGGGATCTATAACCCCAACTGTTGACTTTTGACTTCCCAATGTACTTTTTTTTACACACCTTTGCTTATATTTTAGGGCATCTTTTCCCTGTGGGAGAGAGAGGAGCAGGTTATAGAAATACTGTTGGAAAATTAGCCATAAATCACTTTACCTTCAACATCATGAAGAACAGAATAGTGAGAGCCTTGAACTCTCTCTCCATAATCTACTTATTAACTACAAAGGGACAAATAATAACTTGACAGTGGACAATCCTCATGGACACCACCTGAAGACACCAATAAGACAGGCGGACATCGGGTGCCTCCTGTCAGGGTGCACAGAGGACATCACTTCTGTGGGACCCCTGCCAAAACAGGAAACAGGACCAACTCAAACCCACTCCATGATTTTCTACTACAAGCAGCCTGTGCTCTTGTAGTCTCTACAAGAGACTCTTGTGCTCTGCCACAGTCAATAACATGAAAGACAAAAAGGCTAAAGAACTGTTTCATACTTAACTTAAGGCGACATGAGAACCGGCATGTGGGTGGCTCAGTCAATTAGGTGTCTGGCTTTAGCTCAGGTCATGATCCCAGAGTCCCAGGTTAGAGACCCGCACTGGGCTTCCCGCTTGGCCGGGAGTCTGTTTCTCCCTCTGACCCTCCCCATTCCCGTGCTCTCTCTCTCAAATAAAATAAAATAAGACATGAGAACTAAGTACCATACATGCTTGTGGACTGGTTCTTGGACTAAAATAAATAGCTATGAAGGATGTTACAATAATAATTGGCAAAATTGGAATATGGACTATAAATGAGTCAACAGTATCAATGTTACGTTTCTGATTTAGATCATCATTGCTGTGGTTACACAGGAAAATGAGCTTATTCTCCGGAAATCATCACTATTTGGAGGTAAAGGAGCATAGTGTCTCCAGCTTATCCTTAAATGATTCTGGAAAAAAAAAAAAGAAGTATAGAGAGAGTGAACACCATAGCACATGAAGCTAAATGTTAATAATCGGTGAATCTAAGTCAAGCAAATACAAGAGCTCTTTGTACCAATCTTGCAACTTCTCTGTAAATTTGAAATCAGATCTATCTACATCTACACATTGACAACTAGAGAGATATATAAAATAAACCACACAATTCAAAATAAATTCATCACCCAGGGCATCAACCTAAAATCTAGCCTATTCCTCAAGTATTCTCAAGCAATCTGTACAGAAACAAAGCTATGATACCCACAGTGGCCAGGTCAGCAGGCTCACTAATTAGTCTGCCTACATTTCTACTAGCTTAAATTATGTTTCATTTGAATAAAACATATCAGACTTCCTTGAACTTAGTGCTGATGACTTACATGCTTAAACACTCAAAGTACAAATTCCATACTTTTTCCCTCAGTGAGGCCCAAGGTTGTCAATATTCTCACGCCCTAATAAGCAAGCAAGGCTACTTGCTATAACCTGACTGTAGAACTTCTGTGTACATAAACTTTATCTATTATGCCCAGTTCCCTATTTTCCTAGAAAATCCAATTTACATCCCCAGGATGTCAGATACCACAAATACCATGCTCTTGTTTTTGTCACATCAAATGAACCATTTTATTCTTTACCCTTCTTAAAAAGAAATTCAATAAATCTTTGCTCACTGCTCTCTCTTCCCCTGCACCTCCTTCTGTGATCAAGCTTTTCCATCCACTCTGGAATAATCCAGGGGTAATTAGAACTTCTTACCTTCTTTAGCCCAACAGGAGCCAATTTATCACAAACTGTCACGGATTCCGAATCTAAATTACCAAGAGTCCAATTACCGACGGAGGCAAGGAATCCTCTTTCCAATTACAGTGATTGATTTCTTCCCAAACCCAGTAGCATTTCACTTTTTAATTATGTTCATTCTGGTCAAATGTGAGAAAATTCTTCCTCGTTTTATTTTCCTTCCAACGAACACATTACAACAAACATTAATCACGAAGTGATACAGGGCCAGACCTGCTAATGCCTTCAGCACAAATGAACATCTAATCTATCAGTGGGCCTTGTCCATTTTATTGGTCTTAGTGGCTCCTTCGGCTCCGAAGTGGGGGAAAAGGAATAATTATTTGTTACATCACCTAGTTCGCCAAAGGGCTCGTCAAGCCTTCCAGCATCAGTTAAATTGTGATGAAGCCTCGTTGGATACTTAGATAAACATAGACTAGTGGGGGAATGAAGACCTGGGGACAGAACACCATTTCTGTTTCTTGTGCAAAAAACAGAACCACATGTTGGGAGACCAAGTAGTGTGTGGAGGTAAACATAAGGAACATGGAAACAATTTTGTTTTTCCTCACCCGAGCAGCATTAGAATGATTATGTACTGGCAAGAATTCTGAAGGAGAAAAAACTTCAAATTCAGTTTTTGGCAGGGGGCGGGGGTAGGATTTGGGAGTATCCAGAGGAACATGAGGCCGCTGTGCCTAACAGACTCCCCAAGACCTGAAAGACTCTTGTTTTATCTGCTCTGCTTTTCACCTTTGAGGGAAGGCTGGCTGGTTCTGGCTCCCGCAGACTGCTGACCTGGGAGCCTGCTCCCTTGTCTTCCCTCCCACCTCTCTCCACGTGGTCAGCAGACTGGCATCAGTTCATTCACCTGAGACACACACAGGCCAAGGTTTTCACTCGATGAGCATCTTCCAGCAATCTGTGTCCCCATAAGTGACTACCCTCTGTACTTGTATACATGCAGTCTCTGACCATATTCCTAAAGCATTCACAGATTTATAGATTAGTCAGGGAGCCCTCCAAGACTTTCTAAGTTTCCCTATTCAACCAGTCTTATTTGACCGCTGTAGTGGAAAATAAATTATATTGTGCACTAAGCTTTTAAAAATTAAAAAAATAAATCCATATATGTTAAGATTGTATGTCTGCCTCTATTCCAGGTTCAGTTCGAGAAACTCAGGAAGACCAATGTGACTTGCGTAAGACTTCTCATTCCTTAAACAGACACCTGGTGAGCACCCCCGAAGGGCAAGGATGCCAGGTGCTGGAAGTGGAGAAACATGGCTCCTTCCATGACGCTCTAAGGGGAGGGGCAGAGAAGCAGACAGCTCAGTAGGGAATGGAGGCATGTGAGGGGCAAAAGGGTCACCCCTGGAAGAATACCGTTCCGATGGAGGCACAAACGAGGCAGGAACTCCAGGCCAACTAGCTGTGCAGGGGTGGGGGCTGGGGGAGACAAGGCTGCAGAAATAAGCCAAGGGCAGACATCAGAGCAGGCCCTAGACGGGACTGGAAGTAAGTGGGAATTTGAGAATTGGGGTCGGTACAAAGCACAGGGGCTTGCAACCATCAGGAAAGGATGAAAAAGGTGAGGTTGACTTGGAGCACTCTTCCATGGAGAGCTGGCTTTGCTATATAAACATTTATTGTAGTTATTATTCAGATCCAGCGCTGACCCCTTGTTTGAAGCTCTTAAACATCTCTGGGACAAGTCGGGGAGTTATACCAATCCTTTTTATAGAAGAGAACTAAGACAAGGGAAGCTTAGCCCTGACCAGGGGAGCCCAAATAACCCAATTGATGCTGAGCTGGAATACAAGATTGGCACAGTCCTTATTACATAATCCAAAAAAATACAGAGATAGCTCAGAAGTGTCCTTTGGGCATGTTTCTGGCCTATGTGGGACAGAGTTCATAGACGTTCATACCATGAGCTGTGCTGTAAGGCGGTTTCTTGATAATGTCCATTCCAAGAGCCAATGGAAAGCCACCATGGTATACCAAATCATTCAAGAACAATGGATGCACAGGACTCAAGACTTACACCTTGAGTGGAACTAAATTACCCATATCTGATGCTACTTTCAGGCTCAAGCTTTTCCATCATAAAGTTTTTAACAGAACGATCTGTTTAAAAGCAGGCAAAGTTGGGGCCCCTGGCTTGCTCAGTCAGTAGAGCCCATGACTCTTGATCTCCAGGTTGTAAGTTCAAGCCCCACACTGGGTGTAGAGGTTACTTAACATACATACATACGTTTATAAATAGCAGGTAAAGAAATTTATTGACAAAGGTTTAGATGTTTTAGGACTTTCATGTTCTCCACAGTCAAGAGAAAATACTGACAATGGACAAACAACAGGGAAAAGACTCTTCGGCAAAGATTCTCCAGAACTCACAGCATCACTGGTCAAACACTATAAAGAGAACTGTCAAGTGAACCAACGAGAAGGGAGTTTAACAGTGAATTTTAATTTAATAGCCTACCTGAAAAATAAAGAACAAAGCAACCAACCAACCTTCTCTTCTACCCACTAAAGGGAATATAAAAGGAAATCAGGGAACATCTAAATCCTGTGAAGCAGTTTTTTTGAAGAGGGATGAGGGAGCAAAGGGACACACTGTTGTAAGCGTTAACGCGTAATACGTGAGGTCAAGGATTCTAACAAATTCTCTTAAGTCTCTACAGGCATCACCAAGAACCGTATTATTAGAAACAGATTGCACAGAGATATAAACTATTTGGTATTAAAAACAGACTTTGCTATATGAACATATAGTATGTCACTTTTATCTCTTTAATGAGAATAACAGAATAAAGAAAGATCCCCCAGCTTGCCCTTGAGCCTGGAACCACTAAACACTCACCACACAGGCAGTGTGGACCTGAACTACCAGGTGCGGAATCCAGGAGACCCCATCGTGTCATTTTGTAAAGGATCAAGATTCAGCACCTTTTGAATCCTGGTCCCCACCCAGCCTCCTTGCCATGTTTGTGTGTCTCCAGAAATAAGTAACTTCAATTTGCATAATTAAGTCCACAGGCAAGTTTGAACACTGAGATCTAGCTAGAAAAAGTAGCAGCAAAGACAAAGTTAGCCGTTATTTGCTAGAAAAGCTAGAGGAAGATTTTTTTTTTAAATACTTCCAGTTCATGTCAGAATTAAGGTGGGGGCCGGTAAGTCCCACCAGCTTTGCAGAGCTGTGGATGTTTTGCTGTTGTTCTTTGAAAAAAAACAAACCGATCTATAATAAGCATGTTCACTCAAGGAAAATACCATGTTCGCTAGGTTTCTGTCCTCATTCCCAAGTTACTTTAGATTTTATACACTGTTCAAGGGCAGAGTATACACTGGTCAAGACGTGTTCATAGCTGATGCATCTCCAGAAAGTTCTTCATGAAGGCCGCCAGCTTCTGAACATCCTCAATCGTGACGGCATTATAGAGAGAGGCCCGGATGCCTCCCACAGACCTAGAGCGACCAAAGATGCAGCCAATGAGAACAAAAGCATCTAATTTAACATGAAGAGGACGCTCTTTCCAATCACCCGCTCCTAAGAGACACAGCACCTGAGGCCATCACGTCCAACCTGTCGCCAGAAAGCCCCCAGGTGGCCAGCAGGTTCAGACATCTAATCACTAGACAATTCTCCCTAATGTAGTGATGGACCATCACACCCACACGTAACCTGGATTGACTTAGTCAGGTATCCGATGGGCCTGCCGGGGAGGGAGGGGAACAGGCAACCACTGCGGGCTGGTCTCTTGCCTCCCCGGGAGCGAGGACACACACTTTTCATACAACATGCAGGATTCACTATCTGATGTTCAGCTGCAGCAACAGTGATGTGTTCTTTCCAGTCACGGGGTGGCAACCTCAGCGAGCCATTTCAGAGATTTTCAAAGGGAATCTTGACAAAAGCCTGCTGAGGTGGCCTCACCATGCACCCAGCCAGGGCATCATGCTAAGGGTTCCACAAGCAAAAGGAGAGAGGTGCCTGCCTGGCTCAGTTGGTAGAGCGTGTGACTCCTGATCTTGGGGTTGTAAGTTCCAGCCCCATGTTGGGTGTGGAGATTACTTAAAAATAAAATCCAAGGGGTGCCTGGTGGCTCCATTGGTAGAACATCCAACTCTTGATTTCGGCTCAAGTTATGATCTCAGGATCATGAGATCCAGCCCCATGATGGGCTCTGTGCTGGGCGTGGAACCGGCTTAAAAGTCTCTCCCTCTCTTCCTCTGTCTCTCCCCCACCCCTATTCTCACTCATGTATTCTCTCTTTCAGATAAATAAATAATAAGATCTTCAAAAAACAAGAGGATTACCCTGTGACAACTGGTCATTCCAACAGTTACAAGAGTTGCTTCTCCAAGCTGGACAGACTCTGAGACGGGTAGATAGGTTTTGTTCCACGCTTGGAAGACTATGGGGCGCCTGGGTGGCTCAGTCATTTAAGCATCCGACCCCTGATTTCTGCTCAGGTCATGATCTCAGGGTCAAGAGATCAAGCCCCACCTCGGGCTCCATACTGGGCGTGGAGCCTCCTTAAGATTCTCTCGCTCTCCCTCCCTCCACCCACCCCCACTCCCACTTATGTGGGTACTCTATCTCTCAAAAAAAAAAAAAAAAGAAAGAAAGAAAGAAAGAAAGAAAGTGGGCGCCTGGGTGGCTCAGTGGGTTAAAGCCTCTGCCTTCGGCTCAGGTCATGATCTCAGGGTCCTGGGATCAAGGCCCGCGTCAGGCTCTCTGCTCAGCGGGGAGCCTGCTTCCTCCTCTCTCTCTGCCTGCTTCTCTGCCTACTTGTGATCCCTCTCTCTGTCAAATAAATAAATAAAATGTTAAAAAAAAAAAAAGAAAGAAAAACTAAACCAATTCTCTGGTAAGTTTCTGGACTGGATGTATACTCACCTATGCCCTTTCAAGGAGATCATATTGAGTTCAAGAGCTTTATCAAGAAATCTTTTTTCTAAAGCTTCATCTCCTTTGGCATTACCAATGCGGAATGGAATATTCATCTTGCTTCTATTCTTGGGCTCCACTGGACATCTGAAAAACATGATTGTTCCAGCTACTTTTCTGAAATGTGTGACAGCCACTGATAAATCAACAGAAAAATTGCTTTAAACATTTTGTCGATACAAACAGAAGACTAAAAAAAATATGCCCCAGGACATTGATAATTTTAACTTAAGGAGACCACTCTTGCACACGGAACAGTGAGTCAGCATTCCCTTGTATGACTTGTACTTAATTTCCATGAGCCTCAGTTCCCTCACCTAAATAATGGAAATAATACCTTCATTTCAGACCAGCTGTGATAGTTCAGAGCCACAACACATAGGAAGCTTCCAATACATGGCAACCACACAGCGATGTGAGTGACCCTCTTTCCACAAGGCTAGAGAAAAAAAAAATGCTGGTCCTAACAGTGGCTGAGGGACTCAGTCATGAACAGCTTTCAAAGCCCTTGTCAACAGGCTCCTGGGTGGCTCAGTGGGTTAAGCCTCTGCCTTCTGCTCAGGTCATGATCTCAGGGTCCTGGGATCGAGGCCCGCATCGGGCTCCCCGCTCAGCGGGGAGCCTGCTTCCTCCTCTCTCTCTGCCTGCCCATCTGCCTACTTGTGATCTCTCTCTCTCTGTCAGATAAATAAATAAATAAAGCCCTCGTCACACTGCACTGTCCCAAGCTTTGTGACCTTGAGCAACTTACTAAACTTCTCTGTTGTGTCTCACTTTCCTCATCTACCGAATAGTGGGAAGAGTAATGGAACCTACCTTCTGAGGTTGATGCGAGGATTAAGTGAGCCAGTATTTTTAGGGTTGAATCTAGTTCTTCACATCTTTTTTTTTTTAGATTGATTGATTGATTGATTAGAGAGAGCACGAGCAGGGAGGGGGCAAAGGGGGAGGGGGAAGCAGACTCCCTGCTGATCCCAGGACCCTGGGATCATGACCTGAGCCAAAGGCAGCCACTTAACCGACTAAGACACCCAGGCTCCCCTCTCCATCCAGCTGGCCTTGTGACTTGCTTTAACCAAGAGAGTGCACCATCAGGGTTGCTATGCAACCTCCAAGCCTAAGTCTCAACCTCAAGGGGAATACAGCCTCTATACCTGCCCTCCTAAAGCATGGCTGCCACATAGGCAAGCCTGAGCTAGCCTGCTGGAAAGAGACCCGGCAGCAGCCAGCACCAACTCCCAGACATGAGAGTGAGGTCACTGGAAACTGCTGGCTGCAGGTGAATTACCATGGACTGAATAAGCCTCCCAGGTGAGAATGGCTTAAGAATCAACCAGCTAAGCCCAGCCCAGCCTGCTGACCCAAAGTCATGAGGAAAAACAATGGTTGTTGCTTTAACAACTGTCTTATGTGTTCTGTGATGCATAAATAGGTAACTGATACAGTTTAAAACAGTGTCTGATGGGGCGCCTGAGTGACTCAGTTGATTAAGCGTCTGCCTTCGACTCGGGTCATGATCTCAGGGTCCTGGGATCGAGCCCCGAGCCGGGCTCCCTGCTCAGTGGGAGAGCCTGCTTCTCCTTCTCCCTCTGCTGCTCCCCCTGTGCTCTCTCTCTGTCAAATGAATAAATAAAATCTTTAAAAAAAATTTTTTTAATAAAAAATAAAAATAAAACAGTGTCTGGAACACAGTAAAACAAGCTAAGTGTCAGTCAAATTCAACAAATTCATCTTTTTGGTCCCAGCATTTTGCACAAAGCTTATCCAAACTCTCAAAAATGAAAGATGTGTGAGTTTTTATCTACGAGATGTTAATATTTTGACCTCAGTTTCCAATTTGAAAAATAAGCAGCCAAAATTATGTTCCATTGACAATCAAAGGAGACAAATGGAAGAGCAGACATCCACTCTGGAATAAAAAGTAGGAGTAAAATATGTAATCACCCCTTCTCCATTTTCAAGCTCACCCTGTTTATTTTTACACTTGTACAGGGTGTGATTCATTAAAATTAAACAGCAAATGAAAGCAGTGTGAGGAAGCCCCCGTGAAAAGTCACGCACTCCCCCCTAAGGGCACATACATAATTCCTGCTAAAGTTAATAAGAATCAAGTGCGCACCTACAGGCAAAAGAGACGCCAAGCGGGGAAACCAAATATCTGGAATGGGCTTTGAGCCTGAATTCCGCGCACCCCCCTTTCACGAGGTGGTAGGTTTCATGACTGATATTTAAATTAAAAATTCATTGGACACCCTCCTGATAACCTGCTTCCTCGGGCTCCCCACAGGAAGGTCTAATTATAGAGGTGGCCCGACAAAAAGCATGTCTAATTTAAGGGGGGAAAAAATTAAAAGGAGGAAGAATTAAACAACTTATTTACAGTTCAGCCCCAGCCCAAATGGCCCCATCCTTGATGAAAGTGGATGGTATCATGGGAGCCACGAGGGGGCACACAACAAATATTTACATAGCGCCCAAGAAGGTCTCTGGGAGAAGGCTCAGGGAAGGAAACAAAGATTCAAGGGGATTAACTGCTCCCAATCTAGTAGGATGGCTGTGTAGGGAATTAACATGCCACGTGAGAGGTCTGTAAAACCAAAAAGCACGGAGCCGGGCAAGGAATTCTGCGTGAGAGAAAGCTGAAACGTCTCAGAGCGACGTGGCCAGGTTAGGACGGCTGAGCCGGAAGGAAGGCCGTTCCAGCAAAACTGCACCTACAGAGGCCTGGGGGACCCCCAGCAAGAACTCCAGGAACTGGAATGTCGGGCTTCCTGGCCAGGGGTAGGGCCTGGACGGTGGGGGGCCCTGCAGATACACTGAGGGTAAGAACTAGACTGGGCCCTTGAGCCATGAGGAGCAATCAGGTTGCCACAACATGAGATGTGAATTTTAGAAAAGGAACAACAGCACACAGAGGAGAGAAAGGAGTATGGGAATACCAGAAGGTGGAGAGACGTGCTAGAAGGTGCTTATAAAATAAAGAAACTTCCTGGTTAGGGGCACCTGGGTGGCTGAGTCAGTTAAGCATCTGCCTTCAGCTCAGGTCATGATCTCAGGGTCCTGGGATCGAGTCCCACATCAAGCTCCTTGCTCAGTAGGGAGTCTGCTTCTCCCTTTGCCTGCTGCTCCCCCTGCTAGTACTGTCTGTCTGTCTCTGACAAATAAATAAATAAATAAAATCTAATTAAAAAAAAAAAGGACCCGGAACCAGCCCCCCATGATGTCCCTCATGGGCACACCCTGGCTTGCTCCCATTTACCAGCTGCCACCTTAACCTGTCTGTGCCTCTGGAGAAAAGGCTTTACTGTCTGCTTCACAGGGCTGTGCTGACAAAGGGTTAGTATCTGTAAAGCGCTAGGGCTCTGCCTGCTTCCCTTTGTGTTAGGGTTATCGCTAGAGCCATCACATACTCCCCTCTTTCCCACAGTCTGGTCCCCACATAAAGGTAGCAAGAAGAACGACCTCAGGTCTGGATACGGACACTATCACTTGGACATCTTTCGAATATCAAAATCCAGCATTCTGAGTGCTTTCCATTGTAACCCAAAACAACATTAGGAACTGACTCTTAAGGAATGCTCCCTAGAGCATTAATGCTCTGCTTCTAAAGTACTTCCAAGTACTGCCTCTAGTGCTTTATGCAAATTAACCCATGCTGGAGCCCATGTTCTTAAGCCCTGTTATATACTCTTTATTCACATGGATTTTCACTTAAGTCCTCAAGGCAGTCATGAGAAGTATGTACATCATTACACCCACTGTACAGGTAAGGAAATGGAGTCTGGAGTAGTTAGGTCATTGGCTCAAGGTCACATGCTAATCAATGGCAAAGAGGGGGTTCTCTGCCCAGAGTGCTACACTGTCCATGTGGGCGCAAGTCAGGGTCGACCAGTGCCACGTGGGTGGTTAGGCCGAGGGATGAAGAGAGGGACCTCGACGGCTGTCTCCTCTAGTCTTAGCATCCCTGCCAGGCCCGCAGCCCTCAGGAAACTGCCCGGAACTGTGTTCAGTGTTCTAATTCTAGGTTCCTTGGTATTCCTCTTTAAAATTGTTCAACTCCAGGGCGCCTGGGTGGCTCAGACGGTTAAGCGTCTGCCTTCGGCTCAGGTCATGATCCCAGCGTCCTGGGATCCAGTCCCACATTGGTCTCCTTGCTCATCGGGGAGCCTGCTTCTCCCTCTCCCTCTGCCTGCTGCTCCCCCTACTTGTGCTCTCTCTCTCTTTCTCTCAAATAAATAAAATCTTTAAAAAAAAAACTGTTCACCTCCCTTTTGGCGCCATACTTCTATAGTTCGAAAGAAAAATGGAGCATTTCCTGAAAATCCAAGTGATCCCAAGAATAGCTAGCAAGCACCCCACTGGGAATATGGAGGAGGGAGCAAGCAAAGGCCTGCCGACTCCAGTATCAGTGCCCCACACGAACCTCAGGCTCCGGGGTGACATTTTCTGGGCGGGCAGCCCAGGGTGCATGGAAGTTCCCAGAAAGAGGCTTACTCTGAAGATGAAAATTCTAGGTCAAGGCTGTGCAAAAGTCAATGAGAAGTTTCAGGTGGGAAGGTGACCTGATTCCCCAGGAGACAACCTGCCCACCATGCTGGCTACAGCAGGCTACCTTCTGAGAAATGCCAGACTGGGTGCTTGGAGTTTAAGAAGCTTGGGGGAAAAGGAATTCCAGGGATTCCTGGAGTTCCTCCTATGCTTTGTTTTGTTTCTAATTCCTGTTTCCAAAGTCATCATCATTCTTTCTGTCTTCCCATTTTGTGCCTACACATCTCCTGAGAAATAAATGGAATCAAAAGCTAAAGGGGCGCCTGGGTGGCTCAGTTGGTTAAGCGACTGCCTTCAGCTCAGTTCATGATCCTGGAGTCCCAGGATTGAGTCCCACATAGGGACCCCTGCTCGGCGGGGAGTCTGCTTCTCCCTCTGACCTTCTCCCCTCTCATGCTCTCTCTCTCATTCTCTCTCTCTCACATAAATAAATTCAAAAATCTTAAAAAAAAAAAAAGCTAATAGAAAATTTGGCCTCCACAACAGCCAATTGCTTTTACTCACATTCAGGTTCTGAGCGCTCTTTGGGAGTCAGGAAAGATACTTTGTTCTTCCGGGTATCCCAGGGCCTAGGACAGTTAGCCCAGAGTAGGTGTGCAGGAACATTTGCTGGATGGATGGATGATGGATGGATGATGGATGGATGAGTGGGTGATGGAGGGGTGTTTGAGTGGATGATGGATGGATGAGTAAGTGCGTGGGTGGATGGATGAGCAGGTGTGTGGGTGGAGGGCAGAGAGATGGGTGACATAATGGGTGGTTGGCTAGATGATGGACAGAAAGGTAGATGAATGGGTAGATGGGTGGATAGGTGAACAGAGGACTGAACAGGTGGACTAAACATGTCCTCAGACCTTTCCAGATCTTCCTTCTAACACAGCACAACCATCCCCTCCAGGAAACCCACTCTTTGCTCCCCAAACACAATATACTTTCTTCCCTCAGTACCTTCAGGGGCCACTCCCTGCCTTTCTAAAAATTCCTAACAGTAGTTTTGCCCTCCTCTGACTAACTTTACTCATGCCCAAGCCTCAAGCTCATTGAAAAAAAAAAAAAAAAAAGCAAAATAAAACAAAACCAAAAAAAAGCAAAAAAAACCCTACACGCCCTACAGGCAAAGTCATCATCTTACTGCTCCAAGCTTATAGCTACTATTCAGCCCTTGGCTGTGAACTCCTTGGATCATCTACCAAGTCCCCAGTCTGCACTTGGCTCTGTCGCACAGAACCAGAGCAGGCAGAAAGCACAGCGTGCACCCCTTCCCCCAGACGGCACGTGGGAGAGGAGCCTAGAGGCTAAGGCACCCAGCCAAACCCAACTCCCCCAGGGCCTGTGGCTGGAGGGTCACTGCACGCCAAGAACTCAGAGGAACAGGCAACAAGCATTTTAAGGGCAGAGGTAGCAGTAACATGGTGCTTATCCTATCTGCTCTGAAAGTACCCTCCCCAACCCCACTCTTGGGTGGTCACAGGGATGTATTAAAAGTTAGGCTTGGGGCTCCTGGGTGGCTCAGTGGGTTACAGCCTCTGCCTTCGGCTCAGGTGATGATCTCAGGGTCCTTGGGATCAAGGCCCACATCGGGCTCCCTGCTCAGCGGGGAGCCTGCTTCCTCCTCTCTCTCTGCCTGCCTCTCTGCCTACTTGTGGTCTCTCTCTCTCTGTCAAATAAATAAATAAAAATCTTAAAAAAAAAAAAAGTTAGGCTTACAGCACTGTTTTGACCAACCCAAGTTGCACATGAATTCTCAAAGAAGAGTGTACACTTCCCTGTTACTATCAGTCAGTTACTATCACTATCACTGAACCCAAAAGAGTAGTGGTCACTGAGGAGGTACCAGGCTTGGAAAATGAGTATGTGTTTATGTACATGAGTGCGAATGTGTACAAACATACATATATGTGTACGCGCACACACACACAGCATAAAGCCTCAGACATCCGCCACTCTGAAGGCAGGGAAAGGCAAATGAAAACATCTGCTATTAAGCTCCCCGTGTGCCAGGCATTGTACCAGGTGCTTCACACCCAGCATTTGGTGAGAGGTCTCTGGTAGGGGACTAGACAACCCCCAGAACTTGTGGATGTTACCTATTTGGAAAAAGAGTCTTTGCAGATGTCATTATGTTACAGGCCTCTAGTTGCAATAAATCATCCTGGATTATCTGGAGAGGCCCTAAGTCCAGGGACCAAAAATGAAGACACACAACAAAGGCAAAGCCAGAGACCAGGCTGACAACACCACAAGCCAAGAAATATCTGGAGCCCCCAGAAGCTGGAAGAGACAAAGAATGATGACTCCCTAGAGCCTCTGGAGGGAGCAGAGCCTTGCGGACACCTTGCCCTTCAGGCCTTCAGAGCAGTGCCAACAGATTTCTGTTGTTTTAAGCCACCAAGTTCCTGCGTCTTTGTTCCAGCAGTCCTAGGAGAATAATACAAGACCCACACACACTCGTCCGGTTGTCAACACACATTCATGAATCATTTGGTCACAAAAGTGTTTAACTAGAAGTCTCCTCATACCATAGCCAGTTCCATTCCCAGACGGCAGGCCTGGTATGGTAACACCTATCCTATAACAGAAGGGGTGAACTTTCCTCAGAAGGTAAGTGACCTAGGGGTGCCTGGGTGGCTCTTTCGCTTGAACATCCAATTCTTGATTTCAGCTTGGGTCGTGATCCTAGGGTTGTGGGATCGAGCCCCGGGTCAGGCTCTGTGGTCAAAGTGGGGTCTGCTTTAGATTCTCTCTCTCTCTCAAATAAATAAAACATTTAAAAAAAAAAAATGTAAGTGACCTGGCTGAGGGGCCCAGGAGTGGGTGTTTATACCACGGTTCTCTAGCGGAGTCCCTGGGTAATGCTGAGAGCTTCCAGCAAGTACACGTGTTTTTTCCCAGGAGACATACGGAGGAAGCAGACAGTGGGAGAAGGGGTCTGTCCTGGGAGGAACTGAGATGTCCCAGGAGAGAGCTTTGGTGCGAGAAGCATCACCACCCCCTGGGGTTCCCTGGGTGGGGATACACAAGGGAAGAGCTCACCTGCCCCGTAATCCTGGGGCCCAGGACTACCCAGTTCACCGCGCTTCCAACAGCTCAAGAGAGGGGACTATGTCCACTTCTCAAAGTCACATGATATATATCCATTTTAAAATTCACAAGAGGAGGGGCGCCTGGGCGGCTCAGTCATTAAGCGGCTACCTTCGGCTCAGGTCATGATCCCAGAGTCCTGGGATTGAGCCCCACATTGGGAAGGGGGGGTCCCTGCTCAGCGGGGAGCCTGCTTCTCCCTCTCCCACTCCCCCTGCTTGTGTTCCCTCTCTCACTGTGTCTCTCTCTGTCAAACAAATAAATAAAATCTTAAAAAAATAAAAATAAAAATAAAATTCACAAGAGGCAAACTGTGAGATGAAAGTGCGTCAACTTACACATAGAATCCTTGAGAATTATCAATAATGTCATAAATCATCTGCGATTTGATGGCACTGAGCTTCTCCATGGCTGCTGCACCGCCATTGTTCTTAATCCACTCCAGGACCAAGCCCATGACGTAGACGCTGAAATAAAGATTAAAAATCCGTCTCGTTCTGCTTTGCAAAAAGAGCACAGACATTCAGACAAAAAGGTTTAATTATAGACTCCTCTCTGGAGCTCACACTGATCCCCACCCGTCCAGCTCAGCCCCAATGCAAACTCCTCTCTCTCACCAGCGGCAAGTGAGCATCCTCAGGACCCAGGCTCCCCACCCCCATCCAGTTAACCCCTTCACTTCCTACTCCCAGAGCCCTCTGCCTGTCCTTCCCATAGTTTGTACCATTCGCTCCCTTACTTTCTATTTCTCTGTGCCGATGACTTGGACTCTATGGTGGTGGGAGACCTGAAGCACGGTGTTCACCTTTTGTTACCCCCGAGCCCTCCCATGGGGCCCTCTGCCTGGCGGGAGGCAGTGTGGCAAGACGCTAGGAGCCCAGGCTCTGAGTCAGTCCTGACTCTAGCCCCCCGGCTGCTGCCACTAACAAAGACCACTCAGGGTGAGTCACCTTGGGAATCCAAATCTCGGCTTTCCCACCTGGCAAGAGGGAGGCCTACCACCCTATGACAGACACCTGGCATTTTCGCTGCCCTGATCCTCCGGACCCCAACCCCACCCAACAGGCAGATCCAGCTGGGTCCCTTGTCTCCTGGTCTCACAGCTGGGACAATCAGAGCCCTCCCTGGGACTCTCTGACTTGGGAGTGAGGACAGAGAGGCAGACCGGTGTGTTGGTGACAGTGTGAGTCTCTGACAGAGACTCCTCTGAGAAAATGAAGTCAATACTCCAGCAAAAAGAAGCAATGAGGGCGCCTGGGTGGCTCAGTGGGTTAAAGCCGCTGCCTTCGGCTCAGGTCATGATCCCAGGGTCCTGGGATCGAGGCCCACATTGGGCTCTCTGCTCGGCAGGGAGCCTGCTTCCTCCTCTCTCCTCTCTCTCTGCCTACTTGTAATCTCTCTCTCTCTCTGTCAAATGAATAAATAAAATCTTTAAAAAAAAAAAAAAAAAAAAAAAAGAAGCAATGATCAGAAACAGAGCAGATGGGGTGGGATCTGTGTCCCTGGTTCCAGGAGCCACCGCCCCTTGGCTGCTCATGGAGCTTGGGAGGGTTCCTTGCTGAGCCAGAATGCCAACTCTGCCGCCTGTGAGACCCCGGGGCCCGAGAGGACTAGAGGAGAGAGACTAGGAGACAGGCTGGGGAAGTGCTTAGCGCAGGGTCCAGCACTGGGCAGCCAGGTCACACAAGTGTAGTTAGTGGCATTTCCGTCACGAAGTGCTCCAAACTAAACCAAACACACACAGTGCTGAAGAGCGGTGGGTGGTTTCCCAGCGGTCTTCGGGAAGCCCATCTCTTAAAAAGGTGCCAAGGCTCCGTGTGCCCCTCGCTGAAAGCCTGCGGGGGCAGGAGCACAGGTGTCCAAGGGAAGAGACTCTATCCTCTTGAGCTGGGAAGCTGAAGATCGGCTCTCAGCTAGGCACTCGCCAGGGGTGTGACAAAGGTCCCCCATGGGAATCTGTGGAAACTGAGTTGCCAGGAGTCAAGGCCCAGCGAAGATCCAGGATGGTAACCCCTGGACAAGAGCTACCTTGTTCACGAACACCATGGGGTCTCTTTCCACTGTGACAGGTTGAAGCAGGAGATCACTGGATCTGGAAAACACTCTAACAGCCAGAAGCTGTGCCAGGGGAAGCCCAAGGCTCTGACCGGCTCGTTCACTGTCTCAACCTGGTGGGTAGAGGATCCAGGTGTTTCCACCCCCAGAAGTTAGCAGAAGTCAATGCCAGGCTGCTTGGTAAGCCATGGGCACCCAAAACCATGGAAAAGGCTTTCCAGAGGCTTCCCCCGCTTGAGGACTGAGAATCAGTAGCTAGTGGCAGAAAAGGAAAGAAGAATAGAGCAGGGAACAGCCCCTGGGTAATTTACAGCTTCAGCTACAGCTCTCTGGATCAAGACTGAGAAATCAGAGGGACAAAGAGAAATGAGAGGCAGGAGTATTTCCTAACATTTATAATGGGGCCAGGCGCCCTGCTAGCTGTTCTCTCTTTTATTTGTCACAGCAATCCTGTGGTGAGAACTACCATCGGTCCATTTTACAGATGAGGAAACTGAGCTCTGGGAGCTTAACTTGGCCAAGGTCACCCATTAAGTGGCTGGTAAAGCCAAGATTACAAACCCCGTTGGTCTGACTCCAAAGCCCAAGCTCCTTTCCCAGTAACCAAGATATCTGGTTTAGGAGGGGCTCCAGGACCCCCCACCACTACCTCCCCTGCTCGTGGGGCAGCCCAGCTGGCACCAAACCTCCCAGACACAGCTGCCAATCGCAGGGCACACAACAGCTTCACAGCACACGCGTGTGGATGTGTTCCAGAGAGGATGCTGCCCGCCCACCCCTCTGTCCAGTAAGATGCTCCTGAATTCCCATCCAGCCCCAAACTGCTCACTCCCCCACGAACCCTGCCCCATGATCCAAGCAGAGCCACTGGTGCCCGTTCACTACCCTTCAGAGGCCACATTTGGCCTCTACCCGTAGCCCTGTGACCCTGGAGTCCCATAACTGCTTTCTCGATACTCAAGTCCAAGGCTGCAGCAAGGCCCAGAGCAGGCCCCCAATCCCAGCCAGTCCTCACCACCAACACACCGCCCTCTCTGCACTCAGGCTCACTGCCCATGTGCCCTGCTGATCTTAATGCGAGCTGAGCAGCCGAGGAGCAGAAAGCCCTCCTGCTTTACACCCCGGCTGCCCAGAGCCCGCGGCCCGAGCCTCCTGTGAAGCCTCAGCCTGAGGCAGACCCCTTGGAAGGAAGAAGCTTCTCCCTGCGGCTTCTCATTCCTGATTCACTCAGATTGCTACCCCCACGCAATCTAAACTCTTCAAAATACAGGGGACCTCTTTGCTTACACAGCTCTGCAACTTAGTCTCAGTTCTCCCCTCTAACCCATGCAACACGGCTGATTTCTGCCTTTACTTCGGAAATGCCTCCTGTCGGGCGCCTGGGTGGCTCAGTGGGTTAAAGCCTCTGCTTTCGGCTCAGGTCATGATCTCAGGGTCCTGGGATCGAGGCCTGCATCGGGCTCCCTGCTTGGCTCCTCTCTCTCTGCCTGCCTCTCTGCCTACTTGTGATCTCTCTCTCTCTGTCAAATAAATAAAATCTTTAAAATAAATAAATAAAATGCCTCCTGTAGCACAGAGCAGCAAGTTCACCATCTAAAGCCGGCCTATTAATAAGTGACTCAATAAATCACAGGAGATCCACTCGGCAGAATACCAGACGGCAATTCAAGGGGGAAAAAAAAAGGCGGACATTTAAGCTGATATGGCACAGTATAGTGTGTGGCATATCGCTGGGGAGAAAAAAGAAAGCCGCAGAACAGTCTATATGGTAAAGTTCCACTCGCATAATAAATGGCTCTGTATACTTGCATATGCCCAGGACACACAGCAGTTAACAGCGGTTACCCCAGCAGCTCCTACTCCAGAAACCCTTGCGAAGAACACATGTTAACTTTTTAAAGCAATATAAAGTACTCCGGTGCAGAGGCTTACAGAAGCAGACCAGAGGGGCACCCAGGCGACTCAGTTGGTTAAGTGTTGTTGGATTCTTGGTTTTGGCTCAGGTCATGATCTTAGGGCAAAAACAAATTAATACTCACAGGTTCAGTTAGTCGTGGTAAATAAAAACTGTTTTGGGGACAGAAGGGAAACTTAGGCATCTTTTTTGTCTGTTCATTTGTGGGCTCCAGTGTGATCTACTAATGGGTGAACACAGAATGACCACGTGACCCTTTATTCCACCCCAATTCACTGCTCAGGGCTACGGGCGACTTTGTGAAGGGCAGTTTACACAGCCTAGTTCACACAAAACGCCCAGGGCCTGTGGTCATTCAGCTCTGATTTTAAAAGAAAATAAGTAAGTAAATAAAGGCTTCTCAAACGTGGGGCCTTTTCAAGCACTTCTGTGTGATACAAAGTTCGGAAGCCTTCTGGGTGCCTTATCAGCTTACCTTTAAGGACTCAGGGAGGGGATTTGGCACAAATCTTCCCCTCTCTGACTTGCAGCTGATTCTCACTGGGCGAGCTGTAATTTTTCTAATCTTGAATGTTTAAGCACCATGAATGAACTCTGAAGTTTTTCAAATCATAGATTTAGGGTAGTTGCTCAATTGTACACACTTTAACCCTTCCCTTCTTTCAGGGTAAAAGAGAGCAAAGCAACTCCCAGTGGGGGTCTTGGTCAGCAAACATTTAACCCAGTCTCTTCCATCAGAGATGATCACACAATTCTAATCAACATTAACAATCCTGCTCCAGGATGGTCTCAGTTAACACTATTCTGACCTGCCTGCCCCTTTTCTGCCCTTGTTTCTGGCTCAGCAACCCCCGTCAGCAGGAAAGTTCTGGGGAGGCAGTGTCTGCCCTCCCCTACCACACACCAGACCACCCTCCCCCAGGTGACCAGGTGACCAGCTGACCCCACTGCTCAAGGCCAAGGCCAGGGGCTGACGCCTGGGGGGCTGGTAGGGCAGTGCCCCTACACGAGTCACTGAAAGGAGCCCTTCCTCTGTGTGTCTAGGTCTGACTCCAGACCTTGTTATCTCTTGCATTTTGTCATATTTATTAGACAGACTGACCTGCTTTCTTACTGACTTTTCACCGTTGACTTTTCACCCTAATATTAACAAACAGCATTTTAACATATTCATTGCCTTTTTCAGAATTTGCTTCCCAGCAACTCTCAGTTACCAGAGAAGGTGTCAGACAGCGTAGCCTCCCCCAGCTCCTCTGGGCGGCGCTCGGATCTGAACTTGCCAGCTTTCAAGCCACATTTCAGGAACAAGGTTCTCCCCACCTCCTCCTGGAGCCCACGGTGGCCCCTGCATTGCCCTGAAAGACTGGCCTGACTGTGAGCCAGTCCCTGGCCCCAGGGTGGGAACAAACACCTCCTGTCACTGAGCAGCCTGGCACCCAGGACCTTCCCCAGGGTTCCCGCACCTGTGTCTTCACTGCTCAGCACACCCGGTTCCCATGTCCAGCTTGGCCAGGGATCACTGGTAGCTTCACTGCCTGGGACCAGAGACAGGACAGATGGGGGAGAGATTCAGCCCCACTGACCCCACCCTGAACAGGCATTTCAGAAAACCTTTCAACCAGGATGAAAGAGAGTGGGGTTTCTAGCTGACCGAGAGAGTAAGCACCAGAACACCCCATTCCCTGAGGAGAGCAGGAGACACAGCCCAGCTGCTGTGTGCCCCTGTCCGCTGTGCAGAAATCCAGCAGAAAGTTCTATTGGAATTCTAACTTTGTTTTTGTTTTTTTGTTTTTTTTTTTTTTTTTTAAGATTTTATTTATTTATTTCACAGCGGGAGAGAGATCACAAGGAGGCAGAGAGGCAGGCAGAGAGAGAGAGAGAGAGGGGGAAGCAGGCTCCCTGCCAAGCAGAGAGCCCGATGCGGGCCTCGATCCCAGGACCCTGAGATCATGACCTGGGCCGAAAGCAGAGGCTTTAACCCACTGAGCCACCCAGGCGCCCTGGAATTCTAACTTTGAAAAACAACACCTTTCTTTCCTATAGCAAAGCAGGTGGGAGATTTTTCTACATACAGCCCCGTGAGGGAGAGCTCTGACAAAGTCCCAACCCCGATGGAACCGTTCGTTGCCTGACCCAGCCTAAGCCCACCCTACACCCTCCACAGAAAAATCCGTGAGTGGAAGAGCTGGACTCTTAACAGTGATCTAGTCTCCTAAGACGGAATTCTTCAGACACAAGTAAATGCACGCTGATAACTGTGCTTGTGGCAAGCATGAAGGTACAGGGTGAACACGCCCTGGCTCTGGAGCCAGGCTACCTGGGTTCAAATACCAGCTATGCCACATCCTGCAAGTATGGCCTCTGCTTCTTTGCTTGCAAAATAGAAATGAAGAGTACCTACTTCCTAGGGTGCTCGGGAGGATTAAAAGGGTCATACACATAAAGTATCGCCATTCCACACCATATCTTCCCTAAAGATATTTCCATAAACGCTGGCTCTTCTCTCCCCTGCTAAGGCTCTGGGAACTAACACCAAGAGAAACAATAATAATATAGCAGCTAACATGCATAAATCACCAAGTGCCAACCACGAAGTACATTTCGTATATGTTCTCTCCTCACAGCAACCCAATTGGCAGGGTATTGTTATTACTCCTGGAGAAACTTGCTGCACAGAGAGGTTAAGTGACTTGCCCAAGGTCACACAGCCAGTGAACACTACCATCTGTCAGGCAACTGTTAAATCCTAGGTGTCACAAGATTTTCACAAAATATTTGAAGCCAGCTCTTCAAAGACCATGGAGGGGCAGGGAAGACTTGCTCTTCCTAAATGTGCTTCAACACCCTTTTCTCACTTGGCTAATGGGAAGCCAAACTTACAGGGCACCTGCAGATTGGGTGAAAAACCCAAATGCTGTTTTTTCCAAGCTGCCACGCGGCCAGCTTTAGACAGGCCCATCAGCAGGGCAAGAGAAGAAAGCTGGGGAGGCCTGGCCTTTCAAAGTCCTTTTCCAAAGCTTCACGGGTTGAGATACAAGCCTGCCACTTCATCTGCAGAGAGCTTTTGGGTTAATGGTGAACCACTAAGGCTCTGGAGATCAAACAAAACACCACCCCCAAAAAGAAAGAGCAAGAGAAACTGACTAAACAGTGCACAGAAGGTTGACAGGGAGAGAGAGGTGAGCTGGACAGAGAAGCGCGATAGATGTCCGCACTATGAGGGCAGTGGTTCGTGAACACACGCTCAACGTTCAAAAGCTGCCTGCCTCAGCTCTGCCAGAAAACGGTGGGACCCGCTCCGTCAGTCCCCGGGGCCCAGCCCCGCCC
>LNAC01000136.1:150885-161947 GCA_002007465.1 Ailurus styani
CTCCCTCCCGTCCCCGTCCCCCTCCCCCGGAGCTCACCTGAAGCATGGCGGCGTGTTGTACAAAGAGCCGTTTCCAGCCTGTATTTTGTATTCCAGGATCGAG
Source organism: Ailurus styani (assembly GCA_002007465.1). Classification (NCBI taxonomy): domain Eukaryota; kingdom Metazoa; phylum Chordata; class Mammalia; order Carnivora; family Ailuridae; genus Ailurus; species Ailurus styani. The sequence continues at coordinate 150,989 of LNAC01000136.1, forward strand.
GGGCACTCCCGAAGCGCAAACCCCAGCAGGTCCTCGCGGACGATCACCACCGTGACCCCAGCAGAGCCCACGTTCTTCTGCGCACCAGCAAAAATCACACCGAACTGAGAAAGAGAAGACACGCGGTTGTAGATACACGTGGTCATTTTTCACACATGTAGTCCCATTTCCCGATCTCCTTCCAAAGTCCGAGGAGCTGATTCTATTCCAATGCTGCTCGAAGTGCATTCCATTCTCTCCCGGCATCTCCATCTGGGACAGCACACCCATCCTCCCGACGTGCGAGGCCTGCGGGTCATGTGCCTGGCCCTTCTCACCAGCATCTCTATAAAGATCTTACACATATTCATCTTCGCTCTGTATACCTCCTTTCTACACCCGAACCAGTATTTAAATTGAGGCTGCTGGGGCACCTGGGTGGCTCAGTCGGTGAAGTGTCTCCTTTCGGCTCAGTTCATGATCCTTGCATCCTGGGATCGGTCCGCATGGGGCTCCCTGCTCAGTGGGGAACCTGCTTCTCCCTCTGCCTCTGCTCCTCCCCCCTGCTTGTGTGTGCACACTCGCTCTCTCGCGCTCGCTCAAATACACAAAGTCTTTAAAAAAATAAAAAATAAAAATAAAATTAAATGAGGCTGCTAACTGTTCTTGGTAACCAAAAGAAACCATTTTTAATGCGTTCACGTTTGTGTAGAAGTCAGAAGATGCAGAGAAGTAACAGACAAGCTACCTGAGGAGAAATTTTAGCGAACAGAAATGAAGCTAAATTAACCTTTAGCTTAAAGGAATTTCAGAAAATGTCATGCAAGACGCACAACCCTCTCCCATCTCCTCCCATGAAACCCTTCTAAATAGTGAATGGTATCCCAAGTGTGTGGAGGGAAGACAGTCTGGCCCTCTGGGGATTATTTCACAGTTGGCATTGTTAAGAACTGCCAATACACAGCAACTGGTAATAAAAAGCAAGCTATAAACAGAACGTGGTAGAACCACCCAGTGGAATATTATTCAGCCTTAAAAAGGAATGAAGTTCTGACACCGGCCACCACATGGCTGATCCCTGAGCCCATTACTCTAAGCGAAATGAACTTGACACGGAAGGACAAATAGTGCATGAGCCCCCTTATATGAGGTAGCTGGAGGAGTGCAATGTGGAGAATGGAGGCTCCCAGGGCCTAGGGGAAGGCAGAGGACTTACTGTTTCAGGGGCAGAGTCCTAGTTTGGGAAGATAAAAAGTTCTGGAGACGGATGGCAGTCATGTTTGCACGAGTGTTCATGTACCTAATGTCCCTGAACTGTACACGCAAAAAATAATTAAAATGCTATATTTTATGTTATATATATATATTTTACCACAATATTTTTTTTTAAAGGCAGGCTACCATTTAGTGCATTTGTTTCCAAATGCTTTACAGATAATACGTGCCCTCGCAGCACGCACCTGGGGCACTGCTCCTCTGCCCGCCTTGATGTGCCACCTGGAAAGCCACGTGACCTGTGGATGCTCTTGGGAGTTGAGGTGGGCTCGAGGTGAGGTAGAGCCCCTTTCCAGATCCCCCAAGCTTGGTTCATCTGCAGCTTCCCCCAAAGTCAGCAAGCTACTCCCAGTGTATTGGCCAAAACATTTCCTAAGAGGCACCCTCAAAGGCAGATGAAGTCCCCGAGGACTCCGTGAGACTCTGTGAGGCCATCGGTAACACAGGGTGGAAAACTTATACACCCCGACAGACCACTATAAACAAGTAACTGTCAGCCTGGGCATTGTAAGTTGTCTTGGCTTCAGGGTCTCTGCTGGCCCAAGACATTCTGGGCCTTTCCTTCTTCTCATATTTCTTAAAATCCCCTTACGAAATCCAAGACACAGGGGTTCCCCCACCAGGCCCTTTTGCGCTGTACCTTGGAAACATCCACCGGCTTGGAGAGGAAGTTTGAGGACATGTCGCAAACCAGCACTGCTCCCTTGACGTCAGGGATAAAGTCAAACTCCACTCCGTGCACGGTCTCGTTGGCACAGTAATACACGTAGGAAGCGTCTGGGCTGAGGTTCCAGGTGCTTGGATCCGGAATTTCTAACACAGAAGAAAAGCAGAGAGTCTGCACTTTCATTCCTCTTTCCTCGTGTAGATGGGAATGACCAGGAAGGACAGCCCTCCCCTAGCCTCGAAAGGCTGATTCCAAAGTCCTCTCAAGGGAAACCACCCTATCCATCTTATATTATAAGCCCCATCAGCAACCTAAAAGGATGATCCATCCTATCCTTTTGACGGTTACTGGGGCCAACTAATCTTCAAGAATAGTATGGCGGCTATTTTTCCTATTACCCAGAATCCATCCATCCTATGTCCACTGAGTTCCATCTTGGGGCTCCAGCCTCCCCAGCTCAGCCCATGCAGTTCTGGTGTAGTCAGTTCCACCTGCAGCCACATGACTGAATGGGAATGGGACACAGGAGATGTGAGGCTGTGATTGGGAATGCTTGAGCAAAAGAATTGAAACTTGGGAGAATATAAGGTCAGGAGCATCTTCTAAAAGGGAAGGGACTGTGGAGCCATCACAGGAGACCAGGAGAGACATCAGGACCTGCAGACATTGCTGGGGCCCTTGATTAAGCCATACCTAAAGCCATCAGCCCATAGACTTCTCAGGTGAGCAAACCTATGAATATTCTTTCTGTAGCAGCCAATTAGTAATCTTAACAAGTTAAGACCATCCACTCTAATGGTATCAAATCAGCTACCAACAAGAAGGAATTAAAAACTGTAGGTTGCCCTGGGCAGGCGTAACCTGGTATCTGAAGAGGGACCACCCACCCAGCAGCATCTGTCCACATTTCATTATCATTGTGGAGCTCAGATCCCAGCACTTACTCGTGTAACTCCCCAGTTTGGGGTGGACGATATTCACAGTCCCAAACTTCTTGGCTTCTTCTGCGGCCTTAGCTGACCAAGATCCGGTCACCACATAGTCGGCACACCTTCCTGCTTTCCGGCCAATCAGGTTTAAGGGGACAGCACTGAACTGGCCAGACCCACCTCCTTGCACAAAAATCACCTTGTAGTTATCTGGAATGGCTCTGGGCAGAAGCACAGGAGACAGTAAACAGAGACACACAAGGTCAAAGAAATAGAATGAGCGAGGCTCCCCCAGCACCTTACCTTTGGTGGATCTACTACAAGAAATATGGTAGAGTCCCAACTCTGCTTTGCCTTCCCCAAAGCCCTTCTTTGGGCTCTGTGTGGAAGCCCGCAGGTACTATTTGGAGGGAAGCTAGTCCCACCCTGCTGTTCCTTTAGGGAATCATCTTGCTACCACTCTCAGTTGACACAGTTCTAGGGTGGCCAACCCTGGCTTCAGAGGACAAGCCCAGGAGCCAAGGTGGCCAGTGAGTTCAGTTTTGAGACCTTCGCTCAAACTTCTGGAAAAGAGGAACGGTTTCCACTGAGGGAAAGAATCAACCAACTAATCCTGCAACCACTGGTGGCCAGCTGGTGAGGCCAATACATCAAAAAGCCGAGCCAGGAGATGGAGGAAAAGACCTTCCTGGACATCACCTGAGCTCCTCCTAAATCACTCCTGCACTGTCTAGTTACCCGAGGTAACACATTTCCTTTTCTGCCAAGAGTTGGGCTTCCGTCACTTGCAACCAGAAGTCCTAAAAATAGACATGTGCTGGTCCATTATAGGAACCATGTGGACACCAGCAAAGGATCTGAGATAATGTGTTAGGCCTAAGCACGTAATCACATACCGACAGACATCGAGATTAACACTGAAAATTTTTTTACTCTAGCATACAAAAATTAAGATGTTCGCTGGGCCCCTGGGTGGCTCAGTGGCTTAAAGCCTCTGCCTTCGGCTCAGGTCATGATCTCAGGGTCCTGGGATCAAGGCCTGCATCGGGCTCCCTGCTCAGCGGGGAGTCTGCTTCCTCCTCTCTCTGCCTGCCTCTCTGCCTACTTGTGATCTCTCTCTCTCTCCGTCGAATAAATAAATAAAATCTTTAAAAAAAAAAAAAAGATGTTTGCTGGAATGCCTACAGGCAGTAGGAGAAGGCCAGCTCCAGAGGGACGAGGCCATGGAAACTGGACCCCAACCTTTGAGGAAGCTCAGAGCTTGGGAACAGGTATGCAGAAGGCACATGGCTGGGGACAGAAATCCAGCACAGAGGCCTGAGTACCAAACGGCAGGGCAACGTGAGAGGGTCCTGGGGAATGGGTGGTGAGCAAGCATCTAGTCCTGAACCCCACCTGCCCCCAGTCGTGCAGGGCTAGAAGGCAGCTCGCAGTAGGAGGCTCTGAACACGAGGTTCTCGGGGGCTGGGAGGATTGACAACCCAAGGCGAGGTTCCAGGTTTATGTTATTCAGATGCCAGGTAGATAAGAAGGCCAACACCTGGGTGGAAGGATGCGAGACACAGATCCAGGTACAGGAACACAAGGTAGGCACTTGATTAGGAAAATAAAGGATAAGCCCAGAAATTGAACTGGGAGTCCAGTCCCAAGAGGCTCGCAGCCGTGCGGGTCAAATACCACATCTTCTGGGCCGGGCTTCCAAACACCTGTTCCATGAAGGACAGGCTTGTGCTGTGAACATGACATGGGACCCAACAGGCAGACCCCGTGGGAGATGCCAAGCAAATGATGATGGTTCTGGTCACTCACAACGCAGTGGGTTCTAGGGCTCCCCACAAAGATGGCACCAGCCTGTCCCAACTGAAGCCTTTCATCAAGGCAGTTTGAAAGGAAAGTAATAGTACAATTCCAATCATGTTAATGAAATCATGCAGACTTGGACCCTTAAAATGTTAACAGTAATTACTTCTGACTGGTGGGGTTACGGATAATTCCAGTTTAATTTGTGACATTCAGGGGCACCTGGGTGGCTCGGTGGTTAAGCATCTGCCTTTGCCTCAGGTCATGATCCCAGGACCCTGAGATCGAGCCCTGCATCGGGCTCCCTGCTCGGCAGGAAGCCTGCTTCTCCCTCTCCCACTCCCCCTGCTGGTGTTCCCTCTCTTGCTGCATCTCTCTCTGTCAAATAAATAAACAAAATCTTTAAAAATAATAATAATAATTTGTGACATTCAGGGTTTTTTTTAAAGATTTTATTTATTTATTTGACAGAGAGAGATTACAAGTAGGCAGAGAGAGAGGAGGAAGCAGGCTCCCCGCTGAGCAGAGAGCCCGATGAGGGCCTCGATCCCAGGACCCTGAGATCATGACCTGAGCCAAAGGCAGAGGCTTTAACTCACTGAGCCACCCAGGCGCCCGACATTCAGTTTTCCCTAAACTTTCTACCATGAATATGCACTAGTTTTATGAGCAGAAAACGTTTCTTTTTTAAGATTACCGCATTTGTAACGTTCATGTGACTATACTTAGATAATATGTAAATCTATCCTTTAAACAGCAATCTATTTAAGAGTAAGGTTTCCTCTGGGTAAGGAGAGTAGTGCAGATAAGCCAGGAGGGATCATTTGAGAAGTTCCTGGAGTGAAGAACTCCTAAAATTACCCAAAGGGTCTGTTAAAGATTAAGTTTCTACAGAGATTCTTTTTTTTTTTTTAAATAGTAAGCAAGTATTTTTTTTTTAATTTTTTTTTTATTATTTGCCCCAGGACTACAGGTCTGTGAATCATCAGGCTTACCACTCACCAAAGCACAAACCCTCCCCAATGTCCCTAACCCATCCACCCTATCCCTACCCTCCCACCCCCCAGTAACCCTCAGTTTGTTTTGTGAGATTAGGAGTCTCTTATGGTTTGTCTCCTTCCCGATCCCATCTTGTTTCATTATTTTTCCCTCCCTACCCCCCACAACCCACCACCTTGCCCCTCAAGTTCCTCATATCAGAGAGATCCTATGATAACATGGATGGAACTAGAGGGTATTATGCTAAGCGAAATAAGTCAATCAGAGAAAGACTATTATCATATGATCTACAGAGATTCTGATTCAGCTGGGTATGGTCAGCCCTGCACTTGAATTTTTTAATACCTGCCCATAGGCAGGTGACTCTAACAGGTAGTATGAGGCCCATGCTTTAAGAACCAGGGCACTGACCAAGATGACCATTTCTTTGAAGCCTGAAAAATCTTTCCTAGATATAATGATTTCAAATCTTTGGAAACACCATGTAAAATAAAAACACACAGGGGTGCCTGGGTGGCTCAGTCAGTTAAGCGTCTGACTCTTGATTTCCACTCAGGTCATGATCTCAGGGTTGTGGGATCGAGCCCCAGGTGGGGTTCTACACTGGGCATGGAGCCTGCTTAGGATTCTCCCTCTCCCTCTCTAAAAAAATAAATAAACAGAAATAAAAACACAGGGCGCCTGGGTGGCTCAGTGGGTTAAAGCCGCTGCCTTCGGCTCAGGTCATGATCCCAGGGTCCTGGGATCGAGGCCCGCATCGGGCTCTCTGCTTGGCGGGGAGCCTGCTTCCTCCTCTCTCCTCTCTCTCTGCCTGCCTCTCTGCCTACTTGTAATCTCTCTGTGTGTCAAATAAATAAATAAAATCTTTTAAAAAAAAAAGAAATAAAAACACAAATGCAGGATGGGAAACAAGTAAAAAGCATTATGTACTAATTTCGTGAATTTGGGAGAACTCTTCAAAAGATTATTTTTAATTATGAAAATTCTTAATACACAGCAGAATTAATACTGTTAACAGATACCCCCATACATAGATTATCAAACAAGAGTTACAACTTTGGTCTTTAAAATTTTAAACTTACAACAACTCCCGCACAAGATTCTCTGTGTTGTTAATAATCTTGGCAAAATCCGAGGACCTGTGGCTCATTTCTGTGTAAGGAAAGAAACAACAGGAAAAAAAAGTTCCTGTTTAAAACCAAACACACAGAAGTAACTTCAGAAGTAGCTACATAATTTGCACATTAGATAATAAAAGGAAAACTCAGTTATTCTGCACTCAAACTGTGGGCCAAGGCTCACCCCGTTTAGGGGAAAAATCCAAATTGGTTTTCGAATTGCAAACATTTGAGCCTTATAGTCAGAGCAGAATGATTTTTCAAGTGGCATACTCATTGAACAAGCCATTTACTAATTCATCCTCTGTCCCTGTGATCTCTCACATCCTTCTCACAAATAGGAATCCGTGTGCAAAGACTGCCCCACAGAAAAAAACAGTACAACATTCCACTCTGCGGCTCTCACTGCGCAGAAACCCAAGTGCGTGTCCCAAACCCACAGGAACAAAATTTAATAGCAGTGAGCCTACAGTTAACCCTATGATCGCTTCGTACTCTGCAGCCTTGAGAATTACCAAAAAAGAAAAAAGAAATTTTTAAAATTTTAAAATTCAAAGGGCCCTTTCCTCAATGATAAAGGAGAAACTTAATGAAATTATTAAGATGCAAGATCTTGAGCAAAGGCTTATAGACTTTTAAATTTTTACTAAGTTCATTTTCAAGTTCAGTAAAAGAGGTTTGGAGTCCTGGGATGCATATGTTCGGCATCTTCTGATCTCAGATGCTATGAATAGCAAAACTGATCTAATCATGAAAACTAACTAATCATGAAGTCATAAACAGACACCAAGAACCCCTCACCAGCACATATGCTGATTTCAAAACTGCTTCTAGGAGCATCCGGGAGGCTGACACCTTCGGCTCAAGTTGTGATCCTGGGATCGAGCCCCTCGTCAGGCTCCCTGCTCAGCTCAGCAGAGAGTCTGCTTTTCTCTCTCCCTCTTCTGCTCCCCCCACCCTCATGCTCTCTCTCACTCAAATAAATAGATAAAATCTTTAGAAAAAAAAACAACAAAAAAAAGTTTCTATCAAAAATGCCACCAAAGGTACTAAAACTTAAAAATATATCTATAAAGGCCTAAAGGAGACCAAAGCAAAAAATTCAAGGCTCGATGCATTTTCATCTGCTCCCTTTGGAACCTGGGTATTCAGAGTCGAAAAGTAAATCTTACCAAGAACACTAATCCCGATTCCTTTGTAGTCTAGGAGTTCTTTTTGAATCTCTAACAATACCTAGAAGAAATGAGAGAAAATAAAATGATTTGAGTTTTTGGCACAGAGCGCTCCCTCTGGACATCAGACCAGGGAGGGGTCCACCCACGGAGGCTGTGAGGTCCGGAAACTTCTCCACCACCCACGGCCAATCCCCTTCCTTCCACCCAGTCCACAGAGCCCTGCTGATGCAACTTACACACAAGTTAAGTGTGAAATTATGTAATGTGATTGATGTTAAAGGACAGTTTTCCCAAAGGCATGAATTTATTTAGATATAAAAATTCACCTGGATTCGGAAAAAAAAAAATTCAAATAGAGAATTCTTTTGATGACAACCCTTAATTGTCAAGGTAAGACCTTTGGGAAAAACCAGATTCCCCAGAAAAGTCTGCTCCACAATTATACTTATCACTCTCTGAAAGCAAAAGTACAATAAAATGCATAAAGTTCTGGGTTTAGGGGAACAACATAAAAATCAGTTAGGCTGAAATTAAACAGGTAACTCAATTTTCCATCTCACTGGTCTAAGGTGCTCAACTGGGACAGGTTGGGTGTGCAGAAATTAGGAAGCTCGGCTGTGAATAAGATCAATCCAGGGGTAATGACATACTGATCCCTCTTGCCAACAGACCCATGAAGGTGATAGTCCTGTCCCCAATTTGCAGATGGGAGAGATCAGCAGAGGCTCTGAAGGGTACGTGCCTAGTCTGCCCCTTGACCCTTCTACTAAGATGACTGCAGTCCCTTAACCACGTTCTACCTTACAGGGACACGCGGGCAGGCGAGACCCAGTGTACTGGCAATCCCAGAGTCAGGAAACAGAGGCACGGCTCACCACCCCTTACAAAACACAGCTGGCCCAGGAGGAGCCCCATTGCTGTTTTCTTCCCCAAGGTGAGTAGAATGCAAAAAACCCACTGATCCTTTTTTTTTTTTTTAAGAAAGAAAGTCCTATCAGAGATGAATGCTAAAGTGTTTTTATGAAATGACATGATATCTGGGATAGGCTTTAACATAATCTGGGGGCGCCTGAGTGGCTCAGTTGGCTCAGCATCTGCCTTGGGCTCAGGTCATATTTCAGGGTCAGGCTCCGTGCTTAGCAGGGAGTCTGCTTCTCTCTCTCCCTCTGCCCCTTCCACCGCTCCTGTTGGCTTTCTCAAAAAGAAAAAAAAAAAAAGAAAGAAAAGAAAAGAGAAGGAAAGGAAAGGAAAGGAAAGGAAAAGGAAAAGGAAAAAGAAAAAGAAGAAGAAAAAAAAAGAGGGCGCCTGGGTGGCTCAGTGGGTTAAAGCCTCTGCTTTCGGCTCAGGTCATGATCTCAGGGTCCTGGGATCGAGGCCCACATCGGGCTCTCTGCTTGGCAGGGAGCCTGCTTCCCTCTCTCTCTCTCTCTCTCTCTCTCTCTGCCTGCCTCTCTGCCTCCTTGTGATCTCTCTCCCTCTGTGAATAAATAAAAATCTTTAAAAAAAAAAAAAAAGAAGAAGAAAAAAAAAGAAAACCAGGGCAGGTAGGGGAGAAAGAGGGTGTGGACAAGCGCTGTAAGTTAAAATCCTCAGAGATGGGTCCGTGGATTCCCCTGCCTACCTTTGTGTCTGTGAGAACTGCCATAACATGAAAAGAGAGAGGGGGAAAAACGTACACAAAACAAGTGAGACAAGCTCTCTGTAGAAGCATCTTGTCATCAATTTCCTTGAAAGACAGAGACTAAATCAGATGTCATAAAATAATCTAAACTGTATGGCAACTTGTCTGAAAAACAACATTTTAACAATAAAATATTAGACAAAAAATTTCCCTGGCAAGGTGGGGGGGGGTGTTAAGAATTTGTCATTGTTGGGGCACCTGGATGGCTCAATCCGTGGAGAATGATTCTTGATCTTGTGGTAGTGAGTTCAAGCCCCATGTTGGGTGTAGAAATTACTTAACAATAGTAATAGGGCGCCTGGGTGGCTCAGTTGTTTAAGTGACTGCCTTCAGCTCAAGTCATGATCCTGGAGTCCCAGGATCGAGTCCCACAAGGGGCTCCCTGCTCTGCAGGGAGTCTGCTTCTCCCTCTAGACCCTCCCGCCTCTCAGGCGCGCTCTCTCTCTCTCTCTCTCTCTCTCTCTCTCTCTCTCGCTCTCAAATAAATAAGTAAAATCTCTTAAAATAATAATAAAAGCTAGTACTTAAAAAAAATATTTGTCACGGGTTTTGGGAACTACGGGATGATTATTAGCACTGGCCGGTTAGACACACTTAATGAATCCTGTCTTTAGTGAACACAAACAGATAATAAAATCATCTTTGAACTCCCATTTAAGACAGGATTTCTCTTACAGACAGTATCCCCTGAAATGAGTTTATGATCCAAATTATTACAAAGAGTTTTAAAGACTTCTACCCAAAAAGCATGCTCTTTTACTCCAGTGGAGTTTTTTTCAAACTGCAGAATGCATTCACTCCTGTGGCTCACAACACATATTTTTTTTTAATGAAATAGAACAAACTAGCATGAAATAGAGTACAAAAATTATGTATGTCATAGTTATTAGGCTAAATATTTCATAAGGCTTTAATTATCATTATATCCATATATTTTGTCATTTTGTAAAATATATTTCTCATTGTGGTCATGGTCAACAATAAAGTTTGAAAAGCTTCTCTAATCCTTACAATAAAATCAAATCAAAACTCATAAAAAGCAACATCTGCCACTTCCTCCCACCCCCTCCCTCCTCAGAAAAGTCATCTGAGGACAAAAATAAATCCTCCCAAGAAAATAAGAAATAGGGGTGCCAGGGTGGCGCAGTGGGTTAAGCCTCTGCCTTCGGCTCAGGTTGTGATCTCAGGGTCCTGGGATCCAGCCCCGCATCGGGCTCTCTGCTCACCAGGGAGCCTGCTTCCCGCTCTCTCTGCCTTCCTCTCTGCTTACTTATGATCTCTCTCTCTCTCTCTCTCTGTGTCAAATAAATAACGAAAATCTTAAAAAAAAAAAAAA
>LNAC01000136.1:162153-252674 GCA_002007465.1 Ailurus styani
GGAGCCCGGTGTGGGCCTCGATCCCAGGACCCTGAGATCATGACCTGAGCCAAAGGCAGAGGCTTTAACCCACTGAGCCACCCAGGCGCCCTCAGTTGAGACTCCTGATCTCGGGGTCCTGAGTTCGAGCCCCACAGGGGAGAGAGTACTTTTAAAGAAAAAAAAGAAAGAAAGAAAGAAAAAGAAATTGCATAGGGAATACTCAGAAGGCTCCAAACCATGGATACAAGACAAAGGTGAGCAGAGTACAAGAAACGTTTGCACAGTTCTGACCAGGTTAGGAATTTTGTCTAAAACAGGCTGCAATGAGTGGGAAAAACCAAGCCTTGTTCTTTCAGCTACTATGAGCCCTGCCCCTAGGAAAGCACGAAGTCCTTTCCCTTCTAAAATTGTAAGATTCTCTGTTCTTACAACAGAGGAGGTTCTATCCCAGGGAGATTTCTAGTCTGTTCAACAATAGATAATTGTAAAGCACTTGGCTAGGCCCCATGTTGCTACAACATAGTATCAGAGTCAATGTGGTTAGAAAAATAAAAATATAACACAGAGATAGCAGCTTGTCAATCAAGGCACATCACAAACTGCCTTCTTCACAGTTGGGGGGCGGGGGCGGTGGAGACGCTGTGGGAAGGAGAATGGGCGTTGGGGGGAGGAGCTGAAACCTGGCTGGAGGCCTAGGAAGGCTGGAAGTGAGTTCCACTTGTACTTGAAAAGTCTGGTTGTGGCCCCGGGGAGAATTCAATCACTCCATTTCCTCCAAAACAAAGTGAAGCAAACTGGGCTGGCAGCCCACTGCCTACCAGAATTTGAATACTCGAATGCCTTTAGGAGTCAAGCCAGTTAAAATTAAAAAAGAAAAAAAAAAATCTACCATTGAAACTGAGCTGAAAAAAAGCGGTGGAAGGGAAGGTTCTCTTGGGAAACTAGGAAGGAAAGCCAGGACTGAAGGCTTTCAATTTTACATTTCTGAAAAGCAATGTTCCCAAGTGCTGGCTAAACCAAACACGCCTTACAAGGGGTCACGCGCGGGACTCCAGTTTGCAGTCCCCTCCAGTTTAATGCGATGCCCATTCACCATTCATTCAGTGTCCATTCAAGGATCCACTCAACACTGCCTGGATCGCAGCAATGCCCCGCAAGGCGAACCAGAGGCGAGGGCTTTTTGCTTTCCGCGGCGCCCGGGCCCAACCCAGGAGAAAGCACAACACCGGAGTCTGCAGGTGCGCTGCGCCGGCGAGCTAAGTCGTGCAAGCCGCTCACCGGCAGTCGGCGCCAAGGACAGCTGAACAAGCATGTTGCTCAGCTTCCTTCCCCCAAGTGCATTCCTCCAGAAGCTCACTTGCGAGGGGTCCCGAACTGGGAGTGCACGCTGGTGCGGAGGATTTGGAGGGCTTCGGACGGGGAGAGAGGATCCTAGCACCCGGCGCAGAGATGCACAGCCACCCGCGCCCGGGCTCCCGCTCGGACCGCACTCGCAGCGCGCGCTCGTGGGGACTTACCGAGCGCGGCAGCTTGGCAGGCCCGGGCCCGAAGTTGACCACCTGCGTCGGGGCGCTCATGGTGCTGCAGCTCAGGGGACGAGGACAACGGAGAGAATCGTGCGCCGCGCGAGTCTGCTGCGGGCGCAGACCATCTGCCTTCTTCCAGCGCCCAGCCGGCGCCACCATTGGCCCGCGCTGTCGCAGGCCCCGCGCTAATTGGTTCGCGCTACGGGGCTCGCATCCCCATTGGTGGTGCTCAACAGCCAAGGCCCAGGAGCAGTTGCTCCTCCTCTCGTTTACTGTTTCAACTCTTTTCTGATGAATGCAAGGCGCGCGGGAGATTGCACCAGCCACGGGACTCGGCAGAGAGCCCGCCCTAGCATCGTGGGCGGCGGGAAAGGGCTGCCCCTGCCAACGTGCGTTAGTGCCTCTGCACCGTGCATCGGGTCCGTTTCCGCCCTCCAACCTTGACCCCAGCCCCTCTCTCTTGGTCGCACCGGAAGATGTGGAGTAAATCGCTCCCCAAACTAACCACCTCTCCTTCACCACCCCCTGGTCTGGGTTTTGATGCACATTTCAGAACCAGCAGTTATTAATTCACCAAGCTTTTCTAAGCTCCCCCGCGGACCCCAGATACTCCAGTGGAGAGGTAAGGCCCCCAAGAAAGGAACTGCAGGGTGAAGGATGGGCCGGGGGTGAGTGGGCGGGTGGGGAATGAGGTTCTCTGCACGTGCACAGGGGCCAGGAGTTACAGCAAGGCGGCCAAGGACTCTGGGCAGGGCACTGGCCTGGGAAACCTGGATGCCCGCCCCCCTCCGTCCCCAGGCAAGTCCTTGCAAGTTAGTGATTCTCCATTTACTCCTGTGAAAAGAGCGAGCGAGAACCCGACTTTAGCTCTCGGTTTGCGCCAGCGCTGACAAGCTGTGAGTTTAGAAACGTGAGGAGATATTAACGGCAATGCGATATCCCTAGGGATTCAGCGCAAGCCAAGGGAGAGGCCCAGAGCCAGGCCGGGCGCAGGTCCAGAGCTGCTCAAACTTTTACACAGATGCATCCTTCTCAAAAGAACCCCCATGGGGCTCTGAAACAAGGAGGCCCCCTTCCCTATAGGAAAGACATTTCTTTGAAGTCTGGAATTGTATCATTCTTTGAACTAGGAAGTTTGCATTCTACTCCATCATTTAACCTAGTTTCTTTGAACATAAAAATATTGTACCAAACCTTTGAGCAAAATTGATGCTCCAGGAATATACGCAGTGCCCATCCTGGGACTTTCTTAACACCATCCACAGCATCAGTGACCCCGGTGTGAAAAGGCTTGTGAGCTAGCAGGGTTTGGAGCTTTTGTTTGTTTTTTGTGGTATGTGGGTAGGATAGCACAGGGGGCAGAGGTCCTGCCTTGGATTCGTGTGTTGGAGGGCAAAGTTTCTAGAAAAAGCTGAAGTGAACAAGGTCACTGCTTTCCACAGCACCCTCGTTTAGAAAATTGCAAAACTGAGTAGAGGATATGAATCTCAGTCCATAAACTGAATCTCAGTCCATAAACTAAGATGTGCAAGAATCATCATTTACCCATTATTTTATATTATGACTTATCTGTAGACCCCTAGCAGGTAGTCCCCTGGGGAAGTGGGGGAGCTGGCTTTCCTCCATCCTGGAGTCCCTAACCACGGGGATTTACATGGTCCTATGGTTTGGGATGGAGGGGGAAGCAGGCATCCATTTGGTCCTCCATCCCCAGGAAATGTGGCTGAGTTGTGGCTGCTCTTCGGGTTAATATGGCTGATTCAGCCAATTAGCTCTCTATCACTTTTATGTCCCACGAGGTGATAAAATGTGGAAGTTTTTGGGTTCGTGAGTGAAGAAAGAATTCTTGAGACATTTTTGGTGCAAAAGGTGATTGTATCATAACAAGAGACAGAATCCAGGGTAGAGAGAGTTGTACCACGATTGTGAGGAGATTATATACTTTTTAATGAGTGGGGTTTAGGGATAGTGTAAGTCTCCAAGGAATTTGGAAACAAGGCTTTCTGGTCCTTGAGGGGCTCCCTGCCATTAAGGTAAGGTTACTGTTAGTCTTTTTTTTTTTAATTTTATTTTTATTCTTTGCCCAAGGGGTACAGGTCTGTGAATCATCAGGCTTACATCTTTCACAGCATTCACCAAAGCACAAACCCTCCCCAATGTCCATAACCCATCCACCCTANAGTAACCCTCAGTTTGTTTTGTGAGATTAGGAGTCTCTTATGGTTTGTCTTGTTAGTCTTTAATAAAACATAAACATTAAGGCACTAAGGCAGCCATGAGTTCCTTGAGGAAGGTCAGGATCTGCATGTCTCAGGTATCCATCAGTGGGCTGTCAGCTGTAAGGACACTTAATTCAAGCCACATTTCTCTTGCCTTTGTTTCCCTCATCAAAGGGACACAAGAAATTTGGGTGGGGGGTGGGGGTGGCTATCATCCCATCTGCCAACACCTGCCGCATATTCAGTCATTCCACCTAGGACCTTATAGTTTCTGAGATTATATTACAGGGAAGTGAGGCGCACAGACCCTCTACTCAGGGACATCGTCATGGGCATGCTTGCTATGAAGACGCACACACGACTTGCATCTTTCCACAGCGTCAGTGTTATTCAATCATAATGCAAAGTTAAATCACAGTTAGAAGGCGGGTTCAGGATTCCAAACTCAGTGACAGTTCACCATGTGATTAAACTTGGCTTCTTACACAGAGCACAGAGCAGGGCATAAGACAAACCACACAACAAACAAGATAACAGAAGGGTGTAAGAAGTTAATGAACCAAACGTGAAGTCAGCCTGTGGGTGCAAAGCTGAGACAAGGCCACAGTCTGGTCCAGGTCAGCTCTCGGCACTTAACTGCTTCTGACGTACAAGCAGGGAAGGCTCTCGGTTCTGATCACAGATCAATCAGGCAGAGCCTTCGGCGGCAGTTGCCCTTTCTTTTTAAGTGGCCAGACATAGAGGGGTCAGGTCTGAATAATCTGACAGTATACTGCCCAAATCCTCCCCTTTTCAAAGGGATCTAGTCAGTTTTGGGTCTCTGCAGACCTCCTCTGGTTCTGCTCCTTATCAGTTTTAGGGTGTCATCTGACTCTGGCTCCAGAGTCAGTTATCTCCTAGCTACAGTACCTTTAACTGCTTGCGTCATTGCTGAGCATAGGTCCCTGCTTGACACAGGCTCCTGCTTGACCTGAGAGACTCCATTTTGCTCTCCACAGACTTGTAGACCTCTGCCTCTCTCTCTCTCTTCCTCCCAGCCCGAGGGAGCTTCTTTTTCATTCTAGAGCAAATCCACGTCTTTCTGTTTCTTCCTCACACTCTGTGCACAAATACCTTAAGCCTGGGCCATGAATTTCAATGTTTCCTGGGCCACTCAGGAAGAGAGAGGTGGTGGTGAGATCGGGCTGACTTGGAACGTACTCATTTGTGGGGGAGTTGCATAAGGTTCCCTTCCATGGAACAGAGTCCTTGCCAGGAAGTGGCTGTCCCACCAAGCTCCACATCTCCCAGCCCCTCTCGCATCTAGGCAGACCGTGTGACTGGATCCCCTCAGTGGAACGGTGCAGAGGATGAGGAGACCAAAGTGGCTGAGAAACGGTGTGCTTCTCCACTTCTTTCTCCCATTCCATAGGCGGAAATCAAAGACTCCAAGGCCCCCGGGGATGGTGAAGACACAGGAAGGAAGGATCTCGAGTCTCTGTATCACTGACTCTGGGCTTGTTATTCACAGGTATGAAATTATCTTTTGTGTTATGCCACAGAAATCTGAGGGGCTATTTGTTCCAGCGGCTCGTAGTATCCTAATTAATATACCATTCTAAATGCAACAGCTGCAACTGACATCCAGCTATTGTTGTCAAACGGGCAAACAAGGTTGCTTAAGCTGTCTTCCCATTTATAAGGAAAACCCAGAAACCCAGATTGTTATGTGAAGTTACCCAAGTTTTAAACATCTCCAAATTTAAATTTCAGAAAACGCTGTACCGATCAATATTGTTGAGGGGCCCTGCCTCGCTTCCCTGCAGTCCCAATTCAGCTTCCTGGCTACAGGCTTTCTCCTTCTAGGGACTGCTTTATCGTATTCTGCCGTGTATTTTCCCCATTCACCGAGGAACACACTGTTCCCTGCTTGAATAAGAGAACAGAACAAGAAAAAACACTAGGGGAAATGTAATTGAACCTCTAGATATTATTCTGTCACTGTCAAGGCCACTTTTAGGCAAACAGGCTTGAGCAAAGGAAAGGGCTCACAGTTGCCACTTGGCTGAAGACAGTCCGGCCCCGTAGGTGACCCACCATAGGCTCTAACTAACCAATGGGCTACTTATAACCAGTTACCAAAAAGGGAAGATCCAGACCTCCTCATCCACCTTTAAAAGCAGCCCGCAGGGGCAACTGGGTGGCTCAGTCCCTTAAGCATCTGCCTTCAGCTCAGGTCAAGATGTCAGGGTCCTGGAATCGAGCCCCATGTTGGGCTCCCTGCTGAGCTGCTTCTCCCTCTCCTCCTGGCTCCTGCTCTCTCTCACTATCTCTGTCTCTTTCTCTCTCTCCAATAAATAAAATCTTAACAAAAAAAAAAAAAAAAAGCAGCCCCCACACTGCCTCCTTGCAGACAGCCTCTCTGCTGTCCTGCTCACCGCTCCCTTGCCCTGTATTCAATAAGCTTCTCTCTCCTTTGTTCTGCCTCAGGTGAATTCTTTCACCTCCCGTGCTTTTGGCTTCAACGGGATCACTGTCCCACATTTGGGGGCGCCATCTGATTGAGAGACACCCCATTGAGACACCACAGTCACCCTTGCCTATTTTGCAATGCAGATGTACAAGGACAGCGTGGAGAATTCCTGCATTTCTGGAAGGTCCCATCCCCTCTTAGTAAGCTGTCACTGAGAAGCTTCTTTATGAAAGGCATTTGTTGTAAATGTTAATTTCGAAAAGTGCTATTTCTTGGGCCCTTATTATACATATGTGAAAATGCTGCCATTTCCAGTCAGATTGGCCATCCCATTTCCAGAGGCATGAGGAGAGAAGGCAACTGAAGAGAGAAGAACCCCGTCTGGAATGAGGTGAGATTACTTCTGTTGCTCCTTTTGTAGCTGGAGCTGAAGATCCTTTTCCCGTATCATTCATTATTCCCAGAGGAAATGAGGGATGGACAAGGGACTCATTGTAGTTTAAGTAGCAAAAAAGAAACAAAAAGTCAAAATCCTATAACATTCTTCTTTCTGACCCCAAAAGACAGAAAAAGTTCCTCATCCAACTCATTTTGCTTACCTCAGTTTATTTTTTTTAATTTTTTTTTAAAGATTTTACTTAAAAAAAAAATAAAGATTTTATTTATTTATTTGACACAGAGAGATCGCAAGTAGGTAGAGAGGCAGACAGAGAGAGGAATAAGCAGGCTCCCCGCTGAGCAGAGAGCCCGATGCAGGACTCGATCCCAGGGCCCTGAGATCATGACCTGAGCTGAAGGCAGAGGCTTTAACCCACTGAGCCACCCAGGTGCCTCGCTTACCTCAGTTTATTTCTGTCTGCTACTTTGCTTCATTTTTAAAAATTGTGATAAAATGTACATAACATGAAATTTACCATTCTAACCATTTTTCAGGGCACACTTCAGTGGCATTAGACATTCAGTGCTGGGAAACCATCGCCACCCTCCATCTCCGAACTTTTTCATCTTCCCCCACTGAAACTCTGACTGTACCCATGAAACAGTAAGTCCCCNCCCCCCCCCCCCTCCCCCCCCCCCCCCCGTCCCTATAAACCACCATTCTGCTTTCCATCTCTATGCATTCAACCACTCTGAGTATCTCCTGTAAGTAGAACATGCAGAATCTGTCTTCTGTGACTGGCTTATGTCACTTAGCACAATGTCCTCAAGGTTCATCCATTTTGCTCTATTTTTTTAAACTTCTTTTAGTAGACCCTATTTTTAGAGTAGTTTTAGGTTCAGAAGAAAATTGAGAGGGAATTACAGAGATTTCTCATCTACCTCCTGCCCCTACACATGCATATATAACTTCCCCAATTATCAACATCCCCCACCCGAGTGGTACTTTTGTTACAAATCAATGAACCTAAATTGACACATCATTATCACCCAACGATCAGAGCTTACATTAGGGATCAATGTTGTTGTTATACATTCTGTGGGTTTGGACAGATGTATAATGATGTGCAGCCACCATTATAGGATCCAATAGAATAGTGCGGTGCTCTGCCCATTTATCCCTCTGACTCCCCCTTTTGTTTTTAAGATTTATTTATTTATTTATTTGAGAGAGGGAGAGAGTGCACGAGTGGGACAGGCAGAGGGAGAGGGAGAGAGACTCCCAAGCAGACACTGCACTGAGCATGGAAACTGACCCTGGGTTCGATCTCACCACCCTGAGGTCCTGACCTGAGCTGAAACCAAGAGTTGGATGTTCAACCAACTGTGCCATGCAGACGCCCCTCCCTTTTTTTGGTTCATTTTTTTAAAATCATCTCTACACCCAGTGTAGGGCTCAAACTCGAATCCCCAAGATCAAGAGTCGCATGTTTTACCAAATGAGCCAGTGAGGTGCCCTCCTCTGTCTCCCTTTTTTTTTTTTTTTAGATTTTATTTATTTGTCAGAAAGAGCACGTGCGCATAAGGGGGAGAGGCAGACAGAGGGAGAAGCAGGCTCCCTGCTGAGCAGAGAGCCCGATGTGGGGCTCCATCACAGGATCCTGGGATCATGACCTGAGCTGAAGGCAGATGCTTAACTGACTGAACCACTCAGGCATCCTCTGTCTCCCTTTTTAAATGATCAGTATAGAGAGCATTCTCCCGCAAGGTTTGCACAAGTAAAAGCTCTAAGGGAATCATTTTATTTTTATTTTATTTTATTTTAAAGATTTTTATTTCTTTATTTGACAGAGAGAGACAGCGAGAGAGGGAACACAAGCAGGGGGAATGGGAGAGGGAGAAGCAGGCCTCCCGCCGAGCAGGGAGCCAGATGCGGGGCTCGATCCCAGGACCCTGGGATCATGGCCCAAGCCGAAGGCAGACACCCAATGACTGAGCCACCCAGGAGCCCCTCTAAGGGAATCATTTTAAGAAAAATGCACTCTGTGGACCAGTGGGGAAAATTACACAGGGGACTGCACACCACCTGTATCTCCCAACAGCCTAAAAAGATTCTGGTATGGAAAAGGCATTAGGTTTGGGTTTTTTTAACCTGAAAATGCACTTATTTCACTATTTTTTTTTTTTAAGGAAAGAAGCAAAACTCCTTGGCACCATCTCTCTGGTGTGTAGACATGTTGTTCGCCACATCCAGTTGGGCTGGTTCTGCTCATGTGCATTTTTGGTGCATTTTTGGATCAGTGCTCTTCACCTGGGCTACCTCATCCCAGGGTTCCACATGGAGGCATGAAAGTGGCCGTAGAGTGCTTGTTTTAATCACCTGTCCAGAGTCTGTGTGTGTCAGAGTGCCTGGGTGGCTCTGCTGGTTAAGCGTCTGCCTTTGGCTCAGGTCATGATCTCAGGGTCCTGGGATTGCGCCCTGCGTTGCGTCAGGCTCCCTGTTCAGCAGGAAGGCTGCTTCTCCCTCTCCCACTCCCCCTGCTTGTGTGCTCTCTCTCTCACTCACTATATCAAATAAATTTTAAAAAACCAAAAAACGCAAAGTCTATGTGTGCCCATTATAGAAATCATCAAGTCTCTCTTAGAATGACTTTTGTAGTGTTAGGGATGTGGTGGTGATTTTATTTTTTCCTTTTATTTATTTTTAAGATTTTATTTTTAAGTAATCTCTGCACCCAGCATGGGGCTTGAACTCACAACCCTGAGATCAAGAGGCACACACTCTACCCACTGAGCCAGGATGGCACCTCTCCTTTTATTTTCTTTCCGGGGGCCAGAGCAAGTACTAAGACAAAGGAAGGAGACGGAGCAAAGCCAGGGATAATGGGGGCAGAGCCCATGCAGGACTTGGAACTTCCTGCTCCTTCTCCTTCTTTTTCTCATTCCCCAAACTAAATCCCAACTCCAACACATTGCTTCAGAAGTAGATGGTGGGTTGTCATCTGATTGATTGACTAGCTTATGTTTGGTACAGAAAGGCAGCAAAGATGAATAAAAAAATAGCAAGAATTCAGAGCTGCATAGATGAGAGCCATTTCTGTAATCCTAGAGCAGAAATGGAGGAAAGGCAGGGCGGGCAGTGTGGCTGGAGGGCAGTGACTGAGAAGCAGGGAGAGACCAGTTCAATACATCATGGTTTATGCACGTGGTGAACTGCTATGTCGCTATTACAGGTGACACATACGAAGACCTTCATTTTTTTTTAAGATTTATTAATTAGAGAGAGAGAGAGAACATGAGCAGGAGAGCCAGAGGGAGGGAGAGAATCTCCAGCAGACTCCCCACTGACTGTAAAGCCCGACACAGGGTTCGATCCCAGGACCTTGGGATGATGACCTGAGCCAAATCAAGAGTCAGATTCTCAACAGACTGAACCATCCAGGCGCCCCGCTATGAAGACTTTTTAATGACACAGGAATATGCTCAGTATGAAAAAATCGAATGAAAACAAAAGCCGCTTTCCATCACTGCAACCATTAACCAGCTCCATTCTGCAAACATAACAATGATTCAGCCACTTAAAAAATAAAAAAGGCCCCCTCCCTGGGTCACAGTTCCTACTCAAACTTAGACAACAATTTATAGTCCCAAACCAGCACATTAACAAATGCATTCAGATTCATTTATTCATTCCACAAATACTGCATTCCTACCGTGTACCTCAAAGAATGCAGGCACAGTCCATGCCCTCTCACAGCTTCTGGGGTTGGATACGTTTATAGAGAATCTTTTCCTATTTTACAAATGTCATCAGCTCAGTGAGGCCTGCCATGAGCACCTTGATAACATCAAAACCTCGCCCGCCACACCTGGGGCTCCTGATTACTCTTACTCTGCTAGCATTTCTCTTTTTTCCAAAGCACGAATCACCTCTCACATGCAATAGAATTCATCCATTTATTATTTAATTTTTTAAAGTCGGCTATTTTTAAAAAGTGGGGCGAGGCTAGGCATTCAACCATGAGAAACTCTGGCGATCCTGGTCTACCACTTTGCAACTTGGTGACTGCTGAGGCCTGTCCTGCCCAGGGCAGGTGCCGAGACTTGAAGGCTTCCTCTCTGCGTCGAGTATGAACACGTCGCCATGCAAATCGAATTCTATGTAAATGTTTTCACTGGTAAGGGAAGCTGCAAGGGGGAGATTTACCAAACTTCTCACTGGCGCTGGAGCTGTCTGCACTGCTCTGACTTGGCGCAAGCACCAGGGTACACGACAGCCCTTGGTGGGTTGCGGGTTGTAGAAGCAATGCATTTTGTCAGGGAAGAAGGGGTGGACAGAAGAACAGGGTGGCAGGGGGTGGAAACAGAGTGCCTGCAGAGCTGGAAGGAATCTTGGAATGTCATCTCCAATCATCCACCCACACATTCTGAGAGCCAGCCTCTCCCAACATGGTCCTGGGGCAGCAGGGAGGAAAATGACTTCCCCCTATAAATCCCACGAAGTCACTCCTGATGACTGCCCAAGGATTGGGGTGGAGGCTTGCAGAACTGCGGAACGGGATGAAAGATTGAAGATTTTTTAATTGATAATCATCTTTATATTGATGATGTCGGTCCTACCATCCCTGTAAAATCCTCTCAGGTTACACAGGATGACTTGGTTCCAGGCTGGCCCCATGAGTCTCAAATCTGTAAGCATGACTAAACATCCTTGGGTAAGTAGCCAGGTAGACTGACAATTTGGAACTCAGGGGTTAAAGAAAACTGTCTGCATTCTAAACACCAAGGTTATAGATGGAAGAAAACGACCAAGCATGCTTCTGAAGAATAAAATGAAAGTACCTACCCTCTTTCAAATATCATGGGATCCTTCTCAGGTATTAATATGAGCTATTTCTGGTGTGTCTTACATCTATTTTGGGCTATTTATAGAATTCACATCCCAGATCTCAGGCATTTAGTGCAACTCCTTCAGTTTCTGCTGAGGAAAAGCGACGGTATAGGGCCGGTCCTGTTCTCTGTGGCTCCACGGCTGCTACCTCCTGCTGACTAACATCTGGTCCCATTTGGCAGAAGGAGAACTGAAACCCAGATCAAGGATTTCTCTAGGGTCACCAAGAATCTGGTCAATCAACCCAAGGAGAGGACACCAAATCTTCGTTTTGAATCCTGAGAACATACCCTTTGTCTTATACATACTTCCTTGCTTTTAAAAATGACTTCAAGGGGGCACCTGGGGGCTCAGTTGGTTGAGCAACTGCCTTCAGCTCAGGTCATGATCCCAGACTCCCGGGATCAAGTCCCACATCAGGCTCCCAGCTCCATGGGGAATCTGCTTCTCTCTCTGACCTTCTCCCCTCTCATGTTCTCTCTCTCTCAAATAAATAAATAAAATTCTTTAAAAATAAAAATAAAAATGATTTCAAGGGGCACCTGGGTGGCTCAGGTGAAGCATCTGACTTCAGTTCAAGTCATGATCTCAGGGTCCTGGAATCGAATCCCACATTGGGCTTCTTGCTTGGCAGGGTGCCTACTTCTCCCTCTGCCTCTGCCTGCTGCTCCCCCTGCTTGTGTGTTCTCTCTCTCTCTCTCTCTCTCTCTCTCAAATAAATAAATAAAATCTTTAAAAACACTGGGTGATGGACATTGGGGAGGGTATGTGTTGCAATGAGCACTGGGTATTATAGAAGAATGATGAATCACAGACCTATACTCTTGAAATAAGTAATACATTATAGGTTAATTAATTGAAGTTAAATTTTAAAAATAAAAATTAAAAAATAAATAAAAATGTCTTCTAAGTGTCAGCAAGATTATTTAAATTCTCCCAGAAGAGAGCAAGTTCAGAGAAATTCAAACTAAACCCTGGGCAATCTGAGATCTAGAAAGGGAAGGTCACTGGCTGGGAGGGAGTTGCACCAGCCTGAAACTCGCCCCACTGCCACTCCCTTAGGAAAATGCTGCATCTTCTCCAAAGTGCAGGCAAGGACTTCATATAGTGTTCCTGTACCTTTTGACAGGCATTGCTCCTCTGTTCTGCCAGCCCCGGAATTGATCCAAGGTATCCCCAGCAGCCTTGGTTACACTTCTCCATTTTTCTCTGTAGATCTGTGGTCCCCGTCCATCCCAAGCTCATTATCACCTTGTTTCATCCACTTACCAGCAAATTAGGCTCTGCTGTTAGGCTGTTCTTCATCCCTTCTGGAATTGCTGAGTAGAGGAGCAGGGTGGCAGTGGGTGACTCAGAGGAGAAGCTTTCTGACTGATTGGTGATCTAAATTTAGAGACATTTGTGTTAGAAGACTCAGTGGTTGGGAGAGTCCCTCTTTGTCTCTACTTTCTGAACGTGGTGCATTTATACACAGTCTTGGTCCTTGAAGAAATATCTGGTACTTTGCCTTTGTTTTCCTAGATCGCCTTACCTAGGGAAAATGTTAACAGCATGCCTTGTTTTATAATAGTTTTCTCCCTTTTGAAGTTTCCCTGAGGCATATTTAACACATGATTGCTTTTTAAATGTTCAAACATAGGCACCTGGGTGGCTCAGTCAGTTAAGCATCTGCCTTTGGCTCAGGTCATGATCCCAGGGTCCTGGGAGGGAGCCCCATGTTGGGATCCCTGCTCAGCAAGGAGCCTTCTTCTCTCTCTACCCCTCCCCCTGCTCATGCTCTCTCTCTCCCTCAAATAAAAAAATAAAATATTTTAACAAAAATAAAATGTTCAAACATAGAAATGCAGAGCATAGACAGAGAATGTCCAACTTTGAGACAATTTTAGTTTAAGTACTGAGTCTATTTATTGAATTGGTAATACATTCATATGGTTCAAAAATCAAACATAAAAGATGTATATGGTTAAAACTTCCTTACCCTCCACCCAGCTTGCTCCTATCGCATCTCCACTAGTAGATACTTTTGTCAGTTCCTTTCATATCTTTCCAAGTATCTTTAGCAAATACAGGCAAATATAAATATATAGTTATTCCCTCTCTCCCTTTTATACATAAGGTAACATAACCACTGCTTTGCATCTCACTTTTTATTCTACATAATATAAATTAAGCAAATTTTGATTCAGAATGTTAAAAAAAAAAAGAAAAGCCATACATGTGCATATGCGTATCCATGGATCTGTGTGCGCGCAAGGGCACGTGCACGCACACACGTACATGCACGTACACACACACACACACACACACACACTTTTGTCCTCCCTTTCTTTCTTTCTTTTGTATATAAGCAAGATAAATGAATTGAGCCAATGATTGTTCAACCTATGCCTCTCCATGGGCCAGAGGAAGACATAAACGAGGGATAAGGTCTGACGAGAAGATTCTGTTTGATGGGTAGTAGTAGAAGGTGGGGGTAGGTGAACCTACGGAGGGGCCAGAACTGCTCAGGCTCCATGTCTTGCTTGTTCAGAAGATACTGTGAGATCCAGCTACTTTAGGGGCGACCAAATTTGCAGATGTTTCTCCTCTTGGAGCCATTCCACGCTTTGATTCTTTTTATCACCAGAAAACAAAAATTAGAGCATACCAAGAGAGAGAAACTAGAGAATGGGCTTCGTCTTCTTTATTCTCTATTAAATACAGTGTCAATATAAATACAGACCTCCCCCATCTGTCTGAGATGGGGGGACCTGGGTGGCTCAGTGGGGTAAGCCTCTGCCTTCAGCTCAGGTCATGATCTCAGGGTCCTGGGATCGAGCCCCACATCGGGCTCTCTGCTCAACAGGGAGCCTGCTTCCTCCTCTCTGCTTGCCTCTCTGCCTGCCTCTCTGCCTACTTGTGGTCTCTCTCTATCAAATAAATAAAATCTTAAAAAAAAATATATATATATATATATATTTAAAAAAATAAAAGAATAAGACTTACCACAATCCAGATAGCTCTGGGGCCCAGAACTGGTGAAGTTCACTCCTTAGCAATCAGCCAAAGAAGGATTTTTTGCTGTGAAGTTCAGCCAGCTCTCTGAAAGAAGAATTATTTTAAGGAATCCTCTGACCCATTTTTTAATTTCTCCCAACACAAATAAAAACTAGAAGTTCATGGGTCAACCAATCATAATCTTCTTTAACATTTTAACACACACACACACACACACACACACTTCAAAGGAACAAGCAAGCATATTTTTCAGAGGGACTTATCCTATTCAAGAGACACCACACTACTTCCCTTCCTCACAACACAGACAAGATATTTCCTGAAAAGAACAGAGAAACCCCAAAGTGTTTTGTTTAAGAAAACAGGGCGCCTGGATGGCTCAGTGGGTTAAAGCCTCTGCTTTCGGCTCAGGTCATGATCTCAGGGTCCTGGGATCGAGGCCCGCATCAGGCTCCCTGCTCAGCGGGGAGCCTGCTTCCCCCCCTCTCTCTCTGCCTGCTCTCTCTGCCTCCTTGTGATCTCTCTCCCTCTGTGAAATAAATAAATAAAATCTTTAAAAAAAAAAAAAAAAGAAAAAGAAAACAATCCCATGCTGTTGAGAGGCTCTTACATAATTAGGTTGGGGGAAATCACACCTACCCAGGGAGTTTTTCCAAGTCTTCCAAAGTAGCAACTCTAACCACTGCCCAAACAGCAGAACTCAACTCTGTCTGCATATCCCCTGATTTTTGGCCACTTCTGTCCTGCAGCAAAACATCAGCCCATGGCAGCATTCAGCGTCAGGAGCAGAAAATGCCAAGGACAGTTGGTGATTCTTCTTTCTTCTGCCTTCTTTATGCCTTGTGCTGCCAATAACAGGTACGCTCCCCTTATTAAGTATCTGAGAACTCAACTAGGGAGATATAGGGTGCACCAATTTTCTCTGTCTTACTCCATCTAGCCAACACAGGAAGGACTAATGTTTAACCCTGTTAAAGTGAGCAAGACTCAGGCAAAGAACTAAAGGCAGAATTGGGGTCAAAACCAAGAGAAGACTCAATAGCATAAATCAAACTGACATTTCAATAGTTGAAAGAATATAAGCTGAAATGCCCTTCGGATGGCGTTGTCTAGCCCCCTCGTTTTACAGAGTTCTAGAAGATAACTCATCCAAGATGGCACAGTCAGTGATGGAGCAGAAAGGAGAGTCCAGTGTTCAAGCCTACTTCCTGCTACTCCTTGTTTTCTCAGGAACGGAAGGCAGTAGACTAATCCTTCACTGGTTTACCTTTGAGGGACCCTCTTTGTCCTATGAGTGCTGGGTGGCCTATGCGGATATGCGCTGGGCTGCATCCCTGGACTCTTTCCACTGAAAATGACAGAAACTCAGCTCTGACCAGTTTAGCCAGAGGGGAAATGAATCCATTCGTGGAACCGGGAGCCAAACTTCAAGGCACTGGACAAGGGAGAGGCTTTGCTTCAGGGACAACTTGGACAAAACCTCATGTGCTGTAAGCTGTGTATTTACACTTGTCTTTGTCCCCCATTTTTGCTTTTCTCTTCACATCATTTCATTCTCTCAAACTGGCTTTCTCCTCAGGCCTGAAACCATGGCCAGGAACTGTCCCGTCTTTGCCATAAGAGAAGGGACTCTCTTCCCTTGCATCTAGCTCAAAAATCACCTTGAAAGGACTCCGGGGCCTTTGGGTCACACACCTAGTCCTGCACCCAGGGCTGTGGAGCAGTAGGATTGGCAGCACCCCAATACTGAAGTGAGGTGGGATTAGCTTAATCCCACAATGGGATGGTCTTCACAGAGGAAAGGCAGAGGGCTGGGAAAGCAAACACTATATATCCCCTTCTCCTTCCCCTCCTTTGTATAATTCGGGCTGATGACCTCATCTCAAATTTTGTCAATAATCAGAATTCTGAGCTGTTTTGCTGATGTACACTGTCTCTCAGACATTCCAGTTCATCACCCATGTGGGTAAGACTACTTAGTATGAGGTACTGGCCCAGCAGAAAATCAAGTTTCAACAGAAAATCAATGATTAACATTTTATCCTGAACCAAAGTGCTAGGTGACATTACAAAAGAAAGACATTTTTATTTTAAAATCACTAAATCCTTATTGCTGCAATTGCACATGACCTTAAATGCCTGAACTCAGAAGATCATACATCACTGGGAAATACTGATCGTGCAACAACACTGTATCCTAGGGCTTCAGCAAAAAAAAAAAAAAAGAAAGAAAAGAAAGAAAAGAAGAAAAAAAAAACTCTATCTCTCCTGCCTTCCTGTCCTGGCATTTCAGATTGAACTTCTGAGATTTATTAATTTTATTCTTCTCTGCTTGGACAACTCAGAGAGAAGTACTTCACCCCTTCCTTTTACTGGTAAAAACAAAAAATACAGAATTGTTTCTTCTGCAAAAATTCCAATGACTCTTCAGTTCCATTTATGATTTTGTTTGCCACAGATATTTTTCAGCCGCAGAATTCCAGAGCTTTCCAACATCTCACTAGTTTCAAATTATATGAAAGCCGGCAGCAGGAGACAGTGTTCCTTTCTCCATAGGAGTGGAGCTCAGATGTTCTGAGCCAACCCTGCCCACTGGCCACAATTGATGGCTTCAAGAGGAAGCCCCTGATCCAAGGGGGGTTCATCACAATCTTCCTCAGGATTTAAAAAAATGTGGTAAAATACAAATAACCAAAAACTGTACCATCTTACTCACTTTTATATGTGCAG
This sequence comes from Ailurus styani, assembly GCA_002007465.1. Taxonomy (NCBI): domain Eukaryota; kingdom Metazoa; phylum Chordata; class Mammalia; order Carnivora; family Ailuridae; genus Ailurus; species Ailurus styani. The sequence goes on from LNAC01000136.1 coordinate 179,329, forward strand.
TTTAGCAGTATTAAGTACATTCACATTGTTGTGCAACCAACCACCAGAACACGTCCAGCTTGCAAAACTGCAACTCTTTACCCTTTAAACAACTTCCCCTCCTCCCGGCCCTGGCTACTGTCATTCTACCTTCCATCTCTGTGCATGTGACTCCTCTACTGTACATTGCATTAGAAAAAGCCCAGTCTTTACTCCCACAGGACTATCACACTCACCACATTTCTGACACAGGTGGTGTGGGCATTTCCCCCCACCAAGCAATTCTGCAACACCAGCTGACGGCCCTGCAGTTTAACTCGCTTCTGACCCTCTCTGCCTCATGTTAGCGTCAGATCCCACAGGGTAAGGGCTCAGTCCCTCAAGACTTTGACGCCAATAGCAAGGAGTAGGTCCCCAGGTTACCCACATCTTCTGTCTGACTTGGCTACAACCAGAGGTTCCCATGACCTCCTCTGCCTTAGATTCAATTATTTGCTAGAACGGCTCACAGAACTCAGGGACACTTATATTTACCAGGCTATAACAAAGGACATGGAAGAAAAGTGAGATTAAAAAAAGACATAGGGCAAGGTCTGGGAGGGTTTTGAGGGCAGGAGGTTCTGTCCCCTGTGTGGCACGTGCCACCCTCCTGGTACATAGTTGTGTTCACCAACCTGGAAGCTCTCACAAGCCTATACTACTGGAATCTTTTTTGAGACTTCCTCACGTAGGCATGATCAATTATTAACTCCACTTCCAGCCCCTCTCCTCTCTTTAGAGAAGGAGGAGCAGAGCTGAAAACTCTAAGCTGCTAATTATGTCTTGTTTTTTTGGTGACCAGCTGCCATCCAGGAGCCATCCAGAAGCCCACCCAGAGTCAACTCATTAGAACAAGAGATGCTCCTAGTGGTCTTATCACTTAGGAGATGACCAGGGTTTTCGGAGCCCAGTGCCAGGATTCAGGAGCCCATGTATATAGATTTTAAATATATGTATTTTAGAGACCAGTATATCTATTTTCTATTACCTCACATATGTATATACCACATTCTGTTTATCCATTTCATCCATCAGTGAATGCTTGGGTAGCTTCCACGTTTTGGCTACTGTGACTAATGCTACTATGAACATAGGTGTGCAGATACATATTTGAGACCCGGCTTTCAGTTCTTTGGGGTGTATATTCAGAAGTGGAGTTGCTGGGTCATATAATAGTTCTATTTTTAATTTTGGAGGGAAACTCCATACTGTTTTCGGTAGCGGCTGCACCATTGCACATTCTCACCAACAGGGCACAAGGCTTCCTCTTTCTCCACATCCTCACCAACATTTGGTTCTTTCCGGAGTTTGTTGGTTTGTTAGAGTAGCCATCTTAATGGGTGTGAGGTGCTTTCGCTAGGATTTCTAACAGGAACTGAAGAAGATGGTCATTCTCTCCTAGGACAGAAGCCATGGTGGTGGGACTCCAGAGTTAATTACTATATTTTCTTGACACGTGAAGGAACACAGCCTGTGATGTTTCTGGGATGCTAATGAATCCTACCATGCTTTCCTGCCAAGCTCTGAACCCAGCTGAAACCTATTCACGGACGCCCAATAGACTCTAAAGGGGATTAAAGTAGCCACCTCAGTTCTTTTCAAGGGGGACTGCAGGCTAGGAAGCAGGGCCAAGTCCAGGCCAGTCTTTCTCTCCTCTTCCCTCACCAACTGCAATGGACTTACCAGGCAATGGCAGGCAATGGCAACAGGCAGGATCCAGAAGGTATCCAGAAGGAGGAGGCTGAGCCTGTGTCATGAATAACCGCACTGCTGACCTCAACAGCCAGAATAAAGCACTCCTTCATCCTGGGAGAAGGAAGGGGGCCTGACAAGGAGAATGAACACTGAGTGCCTACAAGTTCTGAAAAAGCAGACACTCACCTTTCGGGACTTCAGCTGGCCCAAGAAGGAAGGGGAAAACGTCTCTCTCCCTATGTCCCCAGTATTTCTAACACTTGGGTTTCTTAACACACAGGGCCCAGCCTTGTGTGAGTGCAGCCCTTCTTCCTGGGAAGGTGCTGAATGCTCCCCGGCCTCATCACCAGCCCCTTGTGAGTCCGCCCGAGGTCAGCCGTGGCACCCGGCAGGCTCTGAAGTGGGTCTCAATGGAGCAGGGATTAAATTCTCAAGCCTACCCCAATGCTCTCGCCTCAAAATGCACTCTGCAGTCTGCTTTCCATCTCAGATTTTCCCAGTAAGGCATCCGATAGAGCTCGCTGGAGATTATGCAGTGAATTCAAATGAAGGCATAATTCTACTCCAAATAATAAATGCCGGCAATATTAAAATGCCCTGATTTGAACTGTATGAAATGCCTCACATTATTAAATTCTTAGGGAGGAATTAAAGTCTAAAAAAAAATTAATATCCTTTCTCTTGAAGGTTGAGCTCTAAAGAAATTAAAACTCCGTGGGGCGCCTGGGTGGCTCAGTCGTTAAGCGTCTGCCTGCCGCTCCTCCGGTCATGATCCCAGGGTCCCAGGATCGAGCCCCTCATCCGGCTCCCTGCTCTTCCGGAAGCCTGCTTCTCCCCCTCTCACTCCCCCTACTTGTGTTCCCTCTTTCACGGTATCTCTATCAAATAAATAAGTAAAATCTTAAAAAAAAATCCACAATTATTTCCTGCCCAGTTTCCCTTTGGTTTTGGTTCCGGGTCAGTCAGGCGAGGCGGGGGCGCTCGTTCAGCGACGGTGGCAGAGTCCGCTTCTTTCCGCAGCCGAACAATCTCGGCTTCCTCGGCCGGTTGTGTGGAGTCCCTGACTCGTGAACTGAGGCCCACCTGGGAGAGACCGACGTTGGAGGGGTCAGTCCTGCTGCCACGGAGCCCTCGCCCCGGCCAGCGGAGTCCAAGGCCGACGGAGGCCCCTGTGCTGGGGCAGGAGCCCTCCTCACAGGCCGTTTCTCCTCAAAACCCCTAAAAGGAAACCGCCTCAGAGACGCATCTCTGCCACTTGGAGGTAAGGCCTGCCTCTTTCTAGCAGGCACCTTGTCTCTGCCGCATGGGCCTTTGCAGTCCCTGAGGAAATGAAGCAGCTTCTGGTTTCGCTGACGTCACCAGCAAGGGCTGAAGCAGCGACGTTACGTGTTAACGCAGAAGGCCGCCCGCCTGCAAGGGCCGTTTCTCACCCAAGGCCCGAGGCACTGTCTCTCCTTCCAGGGGGAACCGGGGAGATAGAGAAATAGGCGGAGAGGCATCTTTTTGTTGCAGAGAAGAGTAACAGGGAGAAACCCTAAATGATTACAGTCTCTTGACAAATTGTGAAATAGAGTTAGCTCAGGTTACTGGAAAGTTCGATCCTTGTCCTTTTTATAAAAGGAGGTATTTGAGTGCTTGCTTCAGCAGCACATTTATGAAAATTGGGACATAAAGGAAATACTTTAAAGGTACGGCAAAATCATGGACAATTGAGGGTTGTAGGCCTGAAGCTTTATTTTAACCTAAAGGTCTAAAGTCTTAACCCCCAGTAAAAGGTTCAGGGTACATCTCCTCCTCTCACTGAAAGCAAACACCAAACTTCATCTTATCAATTGTATTTAAAACCTAGGCCTTGGGCGCGTGGGTGGCTCAGTGGGTTAAAGCCTCTGCCTTCGGCTCAGGTCATGATCTCAGGGTCCTAGGATCGAGGCCCGCATCCGGCTCTCTGCTCGGCAGGGAGCCTGCTTCCTCCTCTCTCTGCCTACTTGTAATCTCTCTGTCAAATAAATAAATAAAATCTTTAAAAAAAAAAAACAAAAACCTAGGCCTTGAGGACTATGGGCTTCACTCTGTTTAAGATGAGTGATTTCTGCATAAAGTTTTTTTTTTAAAGTAGGCTTCATGCCCAGTGTGGAGCCTAGCACGAGGCTGAACTCAGGACCCTGAGAGCAAGACCTAAGCCGAAAATAAGAGTCGGAGGCTTAACCAACCGAGCCAGGTGCCCCTGGAAAATGTTATGTAATTAAAAATATTCTAATATTTAATCTTTTAAAAATCAAAAAATGAATGGAAATCTATACCAAGAATTTTGATGCATTAGCCAATTTAAACTTATTATTTAGTTACAAGGCTTTTATGTTAACTACACTGGAGAAGAGAGCAACCATAGAAAATAATATAAGTCTAAGCATCCATAAAGAACAGGAAACCAAGAAAACCATGTTCCATAGCTTCAGATTTGCCTTTCTTGCCACTTACCCCAAAAACCAGCCAGCGGTTCACTTGACTGTAAGCAGTAGCTTGAACCAAGGTATGACTAATATATATATATATATATATATATATATATATATTTTAAGATTTTATTTATTTATTTGACAGAGATAGAGAGATCACAAGCAGGCAGAAGCAGGCTCGCCACTGAGCAGGGAGCCCGAAGCGGGGCTCGAGCCCAGGACCCTGAGATCATGACCTGAGCAGAAGGCAGAGGCTTTAACCCACTGAGCCACCAAGGCACCCCCAAGGTATGACTAATATAAAGGGTGTGAAGATAACACCTTTGACCCCCTCATAGGTTTTCAAGTCTTGGAATAACATGTGAAAGTGTCTCCTACCTGGTATACAATAAGACAATAGATTTTTTTTTTGAAGATTGTATTTATTTATTTGAGAGAGAGAGAGCTTGCACACAGAGGGGCATTGGGATAGGACAGAGAAAGTCTCAAGCCAACTCTCCACTGAGCGAGAGCCCAGCATGGGGCTCAACCCCATGACTCTGAGATCACAACCGGAGCTGAAATCAATAGTCAGGGGCTTAACTTAACTGAGCCACCCAGGCGCCCGAAGGCACTAGGCTCTTAGGAAAGATTTAGTTTGACTTTAGTGTAAAGAAATTAGAGCTATTTAGTAAGTTGATTTTAGTTTCTTTTTAATTGGAATTTTAATTTTAACATATAACATTTTGTTAATTTAAGATGTACAACGCATTGATTTGATACATTTGTATGATTGTCATTGTAGTGGTAGTTAGCACCTCTGCCACATCACATAGCTATCATTTCTTTTTAGTGGTTGGAATAATTAAGATCTAGTCTCTTAGCAAGTTTGATGATTATAATACAATATTGTTGTGTATATTTACTACACTGTGATAGGACTTACTTAGTACTTGTTACAAGTTTGTAGCCTTACACAACACTGTTCCTATCCCCTCTCCCAATTTTTGTGATTTCACAACACAGCCAAATTTGATCATATAAGATAAAATGACCAGGGATTATCTAGTTTTAAGATTTTTGTAAAGTTTTAAAGTTTTTGGTTTTTCGGGCGCAGAGATAAAAGCCTCCTCCACAGTCAAGGACATTGAGGACTATCTTTCCGAGACCTTAAAATAAACCAAGTAATCCTCACTGGTCATTCGGGAACAAAGTTAATGATTGTCTAATCTATAGGAGTTGTCCTTATCTAATTCTAAACTGCTTGGTTGTTTTTCTGTTTTTTGTTTTTAAATTCATACTGATTTGAAATTTACAAACTGTACTAAGAGGGATTGAGCCCTTTCAACCCTTAGAGTAAGTACATTATGTTCTTTGTGAGCAGCACCAAGTGAGTGCCTTAAGTCATAGGACATTTGTCTTTTTTTTTTTTTAACTCTTTGACCAAATTCTATTTTTAGGATTCTGCATAGATGCAACAGTTTGAAAACTCAGGCTTTCACTGTAACAAAAGGGTGTTTTTTTTTTAAAGGGGAATCTCACGTAAATTACCCAAGAGGGAAAGCTCAAGAAAGCTGGGCTTTGCAAGTAATGCACAAATGGAAAAGGACTTTGACCCATAGAGGAATGAAGCAAAGGTGGGAAAGCCTCGCATTCTACACCTGCAGCAGTTTGGTCAAGAGTAGACAGAACGAATGGGGAGGGTTTGTGCTATGGTGAATGCTGTGAAAAGGTAAAGCCTGATGATTCACAGACCTGTACCCCTGGGCAAATAATAATAATAAAAATAAATTAAAAAAAAAAAGAGTAGACAGAACGAATGTCTGAAGCATTCTCCCCAGTGTTTTCATACCACATTCATGACCCATTAGTGGATTGTGAAACCTACTTAGTGACTTGCAAACAGAATTTTCTTTTTTTTTTTTTAAGATTTTATTTATTTATTTGACAGAGAGAGAGATCACAAGTTGGCAGAGAGGCAGGCAGAGAGAGAGGAGGAAGCAGGCTCTCCACCGAGCAGAGAGCCTGATGCGGGCCTCGATCCCAGGACCCTGAGATCATGACCTGAGCCGAAGGCAGAGGCCCTAACCCACTGAGCCACCCAGGTGCCCACAGAATTTTCTTTAAAGGAATGAAACAGAGCAGAACATACTAGAGTGTCACTAGAAGTACAGTAAGAGCTGTTCGATGAAATTTTCCACTCACTACGCGTGGACACAAGGCAGGTGTGGGCCAGGATAATTACCTTTTCCTTTGCATAAAATAATTTTTACTGTGGGTTGTGGTTTTTTAAAAAAAGGCAGTTTGAATATATTATGTAGGAAGCCATCAGGGGTACAAAGCTCTGAGAGGTTACATGGTAAAGCTCATGTTCCACATGGATACTAGGACAGACAGATTTTAAAAAATAAATGGACACAGGAGATACAGGATGACAGATGATATGTTTGTATTTTCTAAGGTCTCTGTGATGAAGAGAATTTAGAAAATTACTTGTCAACCATAAATAGAGGTTTATTAAAAAACAAAATCAGGGGTGCCTGCATAGCTCAGTCGGTTGTGTCTGACTCTTTGATATCAGTTCAGGTCTTGATCTCAGGGTCGTGAGTTCAAGTTTCGCATTGGGCTCCACACTGGGCATGGAGCCTACATTAAAAAAAAAAAAATCGAACAACCTAAAGTAAATGGAGTAAAATATGAAAAGCCGCCTTTTGTCCTCCACACAGTCCTAGTACCTTCTGTAGAGTCAACATCAACAGCTTGATATGTATTATTAGAGTATTTTCTAGGAATGCACAGACACAAATGTATACCGTATATGTATTAACAGGTTTTTAACCATATAAACGTAAAGAGTATGCAATAAGAATTATGGCAGAACTTGTTTTTCATATCAGTATGTCCTTTTTTTAAATTTTCATTTTTTAGGTAATCTGTACACTCACCTTGGGGCTCGAACTCAACACTGAGATCAAGAGTTGCATGCCTTCCTGACAGCCAGCCAGGCACCCCATATCAGTATGTCTTAAAAATACTTCTGTGTCTGTACTACAGAGCTGCTGTTTTTTTAAAGATTTTTTATTTATTCATTTGACACAGAGAGAGAGATTACAAGTAGGCAGAGAGGCAGGCAGAGAGAGAGGAGAGAGGAGGAAGCAGGCTCCCTGCTGAGCAGAGAGCCCGATGTGGGCCTCGATCCCAGGACCCTGGGATCATGACCTGAGCCGAAGGCAGCGGCTTTAACCCACTGAGCCACCCAGGCGCCCTTCTTTTTTTTTTTTTTAAAGATTTTTTATTTATTCATTTGACACATAGAGATTACAAGTAGGCAGAGAGGCAGGCAGAGAGAGCTGCTGTTTTTTTTTAATCTACTGCAGAGTAGTGCATGGTAGGAACTGGTAGGTACTAATTCAATAATTTCCACATTTATGTATAATTATGTTGTTTCTACCTTTTTATTATTTCAAAAAATGCATCAATACACATTCTTATTACTGACTCTTAGGACACTTGTGTGACTATTTCTTTAGGCTGCATGCTTAGAATCATGGTTATTAAACCAGAGGCTAGACACATTTTAAATATTGATATACACTGCCAGACTGTCTACCCCCAAAACTGTATCGACTTATACTTCCTTCAATGAGAGTGCTCTTTGCTCACGTAATCTCCAGCACTAGCTGTCACCAGTCATTCTGTATCTGCCACTTCAAGGACTGAAAAATACTATCTAACTTTAATTTTTTATTTCTTATGAAGTTGAATGTTTATGTTTCTCTTTATAAAAATATTTTTAGGGCGCCTGGGTGGCTCAGTGGGTTAAAGTCTCTGCCTTCGGCTCAGGTCATGATCTCAGGATCCTGGGATCGAGGCCCGCATTGGGCTCTCTGCTCGGCGGAGAGTCTGCTTCCTCCTCTCTCTCTGCCTGCCTGTCTGCCTACTTGTGGTCTCTCTCTCTCTGTCAAAATAAGTAAATAAATAAAATCTTTAAAAAAAATATTTTTATATCCTTTGTCCATTTTTTTATCTGGTTTGTAAGTGCTTTATATTAGCTATATTTAACCTCTGTTATGTTTTACATATTTTCCCAACCTTTTGTCTATTTGTGTACAGAGATTTGACAATTTTTTTTAAAGATTTATTTATTTGAGAGAGAGAGAGAGAGAGAGACAGATAGACAGAGCGTGCAGGGAAGCTTACACAAGCGGGAGGGGGAGAGAGAATCTTAAGTAGACTCATGCTAAGCTTGGAGCCTGATTCAGGGCTCAATCTCAAGACACTGAGGTCAGGACCTGAGCTGAAACTAAGAGTGGGACGCTTAACCCACTGCACCACCAGGTGCCCCAGGATTTTGCCTAAGTAATCTCCACACCCAGTGTGGGGCTCAAACTCACAACCTGCAGATGTGGTCACATGTTGCACTGACTGAGCCAGCCAGGTCCCCCTATTTTCAATTATTTCTTAAAAAATAAGTCAAAACCTATAAATTTCCCTCTAACATCTTATTTGGCAGAATCTCTTAGGTTTTGAGAAGTAACTTTTATTCATTCTAAATTGTCTATAATTTGTTTTGATTTCCCCCATCAATGAGTTAATAAAAGGTATTAAAGGTAATTCAAAAATTTCCAAGTGGACTAGTTTTGTTAGTAGTTTTATTACATTTTGCAAAGAAAACACAATTTGTAGGATCTTCGCAATTTACAAGTTTTTCTCCCTAATATCAACCATTTTGATTAACGTTCCATAGATCTTCCAAAAAAAATGTACTGTATTGATGGTGGGTATAAGATACTTAGGAGATAATACCTTCCATATCTTGCTCTATCGATGGTAGGGGGTGGGACCTGAGTTTTTTGCTTTAACGTTATTTATATACAGTACATATATTATACAGTACAAATGACATGGGAGGGGGTGCATTCCATGATTTTTGACATATGTATGGACTCATATTACCACCACCAGAATCATAACCACAATCATAAAACAAGTTCATCACCGAAAGATACGCCCCTGCACAGCCTCTTTGTAATCAAATCACCAACAACTCCCCCACCCCCAAAACCTGACAACCACAGATCTATCCTCTATCACTATAGTTTTGCCTTTTCAAGAATGTCAAGTACACAATATCATAGAGTATGTAACTTTTGGGCTGCTCTCACTTAGCATAGGACTTCGAGACTCATCCAAGTTGTTATATATGTAATTCATTCCTTTTTATTGTACGTGTATTGGATACACTATCATTTGCTTATTCACTCGCCTGTCGGAAGACATTTTGTGATTATGAAGGGAGCTGCTATGAACATTCATGTACGGGTTTTTATGTGAACACGAGTTTTCATATATTTCGAGTGAATACCCAGGAGCGATGGGAGGGTCATATGGTACGTTTAACGTTTAGAGACACTGTCAGGCTGTTTTGAGTGGCCACATTATTGTGCATTTCTGCCAGCAATCTATGAGAATTCTTGTTGCTCTGCATCCTTGTACCATATTTTTTTATTTTAGCCATTCTAATAAGTGTGTAGTGGAAGAGCCACTGAATTTGAAGAGAGATGTGTTAAAGCCTCTCTCATAATTGGTTTGTCCATTTTTCCTTATTATTTCTAAACTTTTCACTCCATAAATTTTGAAACTGAGTTTTTAGGTTGCAGATATATTTTATTTTATTTATTTTTTTAAAGATTTTATTTATTTATTTGACAGAGAGAGAGATTACAAGTAGGCAGAGAGGCAGGCAGAGAGACAGGGAGAGGAGGAAGCAGGCTCCCTGCTGAGCAGAGAACCCGATGTGGGCCTCCATCCCAGGACACTGAGATCATGCCCTGAGCTGAAAGCAGAGGCTTTAACCCACTGAGCCACCCAGGCGCCCAGGTTGCAGATATATTTTAAAAAATCTTTCAGCAAGGGGTGCCTGGGTGGCTCAATTGGTTAAGCATCTGCCTTTGGCCTGGATTATGGTCTGGGGTCCTGGGATCAAGCTTCACGTTGGGCTCCCTGCTCATCGGGGAGTCTGCTTCACCCTCTCCCTCTGTCCCTCCTCCCTGCTTGTCCTCTTGCTCTAATAAATAAATAAGATCTTTTTAAAAAGTAATGTTAAGAAAGATCTTTCAGCAAACTATACTTTTTTTTTCTTTTTTTAAAGATTTTATTTATTTATTTCACAGCGGGAGAGAGATCACAAGGAGGCAGAGAGGCAGGCAGACAGAGAGGGGGAAGCAGGCTCCCTGCTGAGCAGAGAGCCCGATGCGGGCCTCGATCCCAGGACCCTGAGACCATGACCTGAGCCGAAAGCAGAGGCTTTAACCCACTGAGCCACCCAGGCGCCCCAAACTATACTTTTTATTCGTCAAAAATAAATGTTTTGTCTTCTTTAATGGTTTTCATTTTGGATTCTATTTATTCTATTTGGCCAGAAGTTAACAAAGCCACATCATTTTTGTTAGCATCTGCCTGGTATACCTTTATCTGTTTCTTTATAATCCATGATAATTTGGATTTGCTTTTTGTAAATATGCATAGGTGGATTTTGTGCTTTTACTCAAGCCTAAAAATTTGAGAATTTAACCTATTCACATTTATTGTGAGAAAAGCATTTGGTCCTCCTTTTATTTTTCCTATAAAACTTGTTTCTTTTCTCTTTCCTGACTTCTCTTGGATTTTTGAATTCCACCCCCCATTTCTGGTATTTGGTAGCTATGAAAGTTGTTGACATGTATTCGCTTCTCTCCCCTTGTCTTGGCACACACCAAGTCCGCACTCTGCTTCCCTGCTCTGAACTCAGGCACGGCCATGTGACACACTTTGGCTAATGAAGTGTGAGAAGTGGCATGTGTGCAGAAGCTGTAAGTCAGTGAACGTTGTCTCACTCTCTGTTTCCTTGGGTATTGCAACCAGCAACATTCTAAACAGGGATGCTTTGTCAGCTGGCTCCCAGGTTAAGCATGATATGGAGCTCACTTTATTTTCCCATAGGCAATAATATTCAGACTTTCTCTGATTATAGACATCTCATGATTACAGAGGGGAATGGCAGGTCCTATGGCATCATCAGTTGCTTGGATTTAAAATCTTATCATGGATTCACTGTTCAGTTTGCTTAGTAATTCGTAGAGAAAAAATTCCTTTAGTTGTTGAATAAGAAGTCTACTACCAAAACCTGTGTTTTCTCATTAATTCTGTTTTCTCATTAATTCCACAAGTATTTGTGTACTTACTGTATGCCAATTGCTTACTACTTGTGCAATTACTATTTGTCTGAGTTTGTGGTGGACTTGCACTTTTCTTTCATAATCCTTACCTTTCATCCCTTTGCAGGGCATATTAGGGGGATCTCTCAAATCTTCCATTTCATGAATTTAAGCTTCAGCTGAACCCATTCTGCGATCTAGTCCATCTTCTGAGTGTTTTTTCATAAGCATATTTTTCTTAATTTCTAGAAATTAAATATTTCTTTTTCCTAGTATCTTATTCCTTATGGATACAATGTCCTTATGACTCTCTGAAGACTTTAATCATATTCATTTTTAAATTTCTTGTTTTTTCTACTAATTACTTTTTTCTTTTTCTTTTTTTAAAGATTTTATTTATTTGACAGAGACACAGTAAGAGAGGGAACACAAGGAGGGGGAGTGGGAGAAGGAGAAGCAGGCTTCTGGCCGAGCAAGGAGCCCAATGCGGAGCTCGATCCCAGGACCCTGGGATCATGACCTGAGCCGAAAGCAGATAGATGCTTAACAACTAGATGCTTAAGCACCCAGGTGCCCCTACTAACTACTTTCTTGAACAGGTTAAATTGTTTTAATTTGGTGTCTCCTTTTACGATACTGGTATTCTTCAAGTCTGATGATTCTTGGCGTATTTATAGATGCAGACCTAACATTACAGTTTGAAGGGCTTTTCCTCAGCCAAATAATTGTTTCACTTTCGGTGAACACAATAGCTGATCATGAGGGCCTCTGGTGATTAGAAAGGGAATGGCTGGTCCCCACAGCCAGAGTGAGTGGATGGGCCTCGGATCTTCAGTTCCTCCTCCGAGTCATTTGGATAACACCTTTCTTCTCCAATCCCAGCGTGTCCTGCTTCAGAACTCTGACCTCAGAGCTGCCTTCTGAGCCTTAGCCTGGTGGTAAACTTCAGAATTAGGTGCTTCAAAGGTGCGCAACAGCTGAGATGTTTCACTCTTTAATTAACTGAGCCTTCGATAATCTATTTTTTATCTTCTAGGAATTCCACTATTCATTTTCTGGTTTTCCATTTCTGCTATTAATCTATTTTTAATGTTTCTCCAGTCATTTCAGTGAGATTCTGGAAGAGTAAAAGAATGTGTTCTGTCATCTCTGTTAAGTGATCAGCTCCAGTGCGTAGTTTATAATCAGAATCTTTAAAAATTTATCATCGCCTATCGTGCTGATCCTCTTGAAATTCTTGAGATTAGGGATTATTCTGTAACTATCCATTTGAAATTAGACTGCTTCCTGGACACAGAACTGGATAGGAATGGAAAAGTAATGATTGCAATAGTAATTATGACCCTTTGTTATTATGTGGATTTAAGACAGGACTCCAAACTCTTTGCTACAGTATCACATCTGACACTGTTTTAAAAACCTCAAAAAACTCCTCTTTGCACAGACTGCACACACTCTGGTAATCACTCAGCAAAGGTACACAGTGACTTCTCAGTAAAGGTGCATGCTTGTAACATCCTCTAACCCAGATGAAAACACTATTTCAGTGAAGTGACATTGCTTCAGGTATAGTATTGAGGTTTAACAACAAACTTCTAAAATCCTCACATTGACAAAATATCCATATTGATGATTCTTTTTTTTTCTTTTAAGATTATTTATTTGAGAGAGAGTACCCGTGCATGTGCATAAGCAGGGGGAGGGGAGAGGGAGAAGCAGATTCCCCGCTGAGCAGGGAGCCTGACATGGGGCTTGATTCCAGGACCTTGAGATCATGACCTGAGTTGAAGGCACATGCTTATCTGACTGAGCCACGCAGGCACCCTGATGATTCTTAATGAAATCATTTCAAGTGATTAAAAAATCACATAAACTATGCAACAATTTTAAAACTGTAATTTTGTACCTGTATGTCAATGGTAAAAGAAAAACTGAGGTAAAATCAATGGTAAAAGAAAACTGAGGAGCAAATTTAAAAAAAAAAAACAGAAACAAAAACTGAGGTTATCAGCACAAATTCAGTTAACTTCTACTGTTTCCCAAAGCTTTTTCACCCCACACTTGCCAGAATTCGTCCCACTTGAAGAGTACAAGTCATTCTTACATATTTTGCAATGTGAACTGTATCCCTGTTTTTTCTTTACCGTATTTTCCTGTTTTCCTAATTCCCTAAGTTACTTATCTCACCATTTTGCACTGCATGCATGGAGACAAGCCACCTCAGGTTCACCGAGCAATCAAGTAATCTGCATCTACACCCGTTCCCATCTTTCTTTCGGTCTTAACAGTGTTAAAGTATCTCACACTCGCGCCTCCCTGGATCCAGCTGTCTGGGTGAGCATCTTCGCTATCTTTGACAGGTTTGTTCCTTTCAACCTATAAACACTTAAGTCACTCTCAGTCTAAAAAAATTCTTTTCGAACCCATCGCTTCCTCTTCTCATCCAAACTCCTTCAAAGAGTAGTCCATACCCACTCTTCATTGTCCGCTCAGGACAGCCCTGTTTCCTCAGCTTGTCTCAGTCTGGCTGCATCTACTTCACTGAATGACTCCCACTAAGGTCACCAGGGACCTAACTGCCAAAGCCAAACATGTTTTCTGCAGGCTGACACTGTCATTTATTTCCTCCTTGAAACGCTATTACTGTTCTCCTCAAAATCCTTTCTCTGCTTCTGACCTAAATTTTTTTTCAGACCACACAGTTTTGTGACCTCAACCATCTTCATGATTTTAACTATTGCTTACATGTGCTGACGCCAAATTTTTGTCTTTCCATGTCTTTGCATGCATATCTAGTGATCGTCCCATCATCTCCTAATTTCTGCAGATGCTTTAAAATTCAACCTGTTCAAACCTCAACTCTTCTCCCCAGTACAGTTTTTTTTTTTTTTAAGATTTTATTTATTTATTTGAGAGAGTGAGAGTGAACATGAGTGGGGGAGAGGCAGAGGGAGAAGCAGGCTCCTGCCGAGCAGGGAACCTGACACAGAACTCGATTCCAGGACCCTGGGATCATGACCCCAGCCGAAGGCAGACACTTAACCAACTGAGTCACCCAGGTGCCCCCCAATACAGTTGTTTTTTTTTTAAAGATTTTNACACAGAGAGAGAGATTACAAGTAGGCAGAGAGGCAGGCAGAGAGAGAGGAGAGAGGAGGAAGCAGGCTCCCTGCTGAGCAGAGAGCCCGATGTGGGCCTCGATCCCAGGACCCTGGGATCATGACCTGAGCCGAAGGCAGCGGCTTTAACCCACTGAGCCACCCAGGTGCCCTAGATACTCCTTTTGAAGGAGGATTCTGGGGGCACCTGGGTGGCTCAGTCACTTAAGCATCTGACTCTTTTTTTAAGATTTTATTTATTTATTTATTTGACAGACAGAGAGAGAGATCACAAGCAGGCTGAGAGGCAGGCAGGGAGAGAGGAGGAAGCAGGCTCCCTGCTGAGCAGGGAGCCCGATGTGGGCCTCGATCCCAGGACCCTGAGTTCATGACCTGAGCCGAAGGCAGGGGCTTTAACCCGCTCAGCCACCCAGGCACCCTGCATCTGACTCTTGATTTCGGTTCAGATCATGATCTCAGGGTTGTAATATTAAGCCCCACATCAGGCCCAGTACTCAGCACAGAGTCTGCTTGAGATTCTCTCTCCTTCTCCTTCTGTCCCTCACCACCCCACTCTCACCTGTGCACACATACTCTCTCAATTAAAAAAAAAATGAAAAAGAATTCTTTAATCAAATATATTTGGGAAGTGCTGTGTACCCTATGCCTGTCTTGGAAATTCAGAATGACCATTAGCTTGCAGTAGTCCTGAGAAGTCATACAGTAAAGAAACCCACTTAACTTTATTTAAGTCAGGGTTTCTCTTACTTTTGTCCATGGAACCCTTTCAGTAAGGATAGGAGGGGAAGTTTTTAATTTTTATTTGAAAAACAAACCAAAAAACGCTCTTCAGAAGAGTGTGGCATCATCTCTGATCATTCATGATCTAACATGCAACTCTCCACACGTAATTTCCATTCTTCAGCCCTTTTATTAGCTACTTCCTGAGGAGAAAGAACCAGCTCCGTGCAACATGGCTTGTAAGGCCTGCTCACAATCTCCTTGCTGCCATTGCCTGATGACATCCCACCAACTCTGAAATCTGTATCTCGCGTTCCCCAAACACACCTCTCTCATGCCCTTGGCTCTATACTTCCGCTTATGCTGTTCCTTCCACCTTGAGGATCCTTTCTCTTCCTCCCCTTATTCACCCATTTCCAACTCATCCTTCAAGACTTAGCTTAGGTGTGAGCTCTTTAAATAACCTTTCTTGGCCCCAGTTCTCTCTTCCCCAAACACGGGCTACATTCCCTAAGTGGTCCCATCACAGAACGCAATCTCTGCTTGTGTGTCTCCTACTCTCGTTCTGACTGTTAGTTAAGGGCTGTATCTTTCTTTATTGTTTTACTCCCATAGCACTCAATCCATGATCCATGAACTCAATAGTACCGCAATGGTCCTCTGACCATAAGGCAGGGCCTTCTAGAAGAAATCTGACACGCCAGCTTTTCTCTGATTTTACCTCTCAAGTCACAGTCTGGTTGAACTCAGGACTTATCTGTGCATGTTCTACCAGGGAGGCATAATTTGGTCTGGAGATGCACATTTATATGCTCTTTACATATTCTACCGATGGGAAGGGGGAGGGGCAGATGTACTTTCTGATAGCCCCTTTCTGCACTTCTAGCGCTCACTGGCTTTTCTCTCCATGGTTTCCTCAAGCCCATCTTTTCTTAACAAGGTGACAGGATAAACAAAGGGATTAAGAGCACAGCATGGGTTCTGGGTTCTGGTTCAAATCCCAGCTCTACCACTTATTTAAAGCTCTGTAATTTGGGGGAACTCACATAATCTGTTTCCTCAGACTCTTTATTTATAAATGGGCCCAATAATGGTTCCCTACCTTATATAGTTGCTGTAATCCAGAAATATGGCTAACTACCTTGGTAAATGTTTGCTGCTCTGGTTATTATGAATTAGGATATGCCAATGGCTTCTGGCCAAGTGATTTATAATATTTCCACATTTACCCAAATGTTAAAACTCCCCCATCTATTACTCCATCCTTTCTAGGGCCCTTATCCTGCTTCAGTATTTTTTTCCCTCCCTCCACAGAATATCAGTTCCATGAATGTAAAGGTTTTGTTTTGTTCATTGCTGAAAGCAATAGCACCCACAATAGTATCGTACATACTAGGCCCAAAGGAAATACTTGTTGAATGAAAGGCGGAGGGTGTCAAAAAGAAAACATACCCCAGAAGTTTCATTGCAATAAAAAGAATGGACAAATCTTCCTCTAATGGCTTCCAGTGCTATATTTTAAAACACCATATGCCACAATGAAAAACATAAGAAATTTATTAAAATTTGAAGGCAAAAACATAATTTCAAAAGATTTAGACCTATGTCAGGTGTGATACAGTATGGATGCTTTCTTGAAATTCAAAATCAGATCCAAGAGTATCACTTTCAGAGTGTTCTAACAGATTGACTTTACTTTTAGTTGTCTTGGATGAAACAGTCACTATTCTACTTTCTTTCTTGACAGAAACGTGTTTTTTCAAAGACTCGCTTTTAACTGATTCGTTAACCAAAGAATCATTTTGCCCAATTCCCTTACTTTTCCGATTTACAGGTGAGTCAGAGCAGGAATGCAGATCCTTTCTGGGCTGTTTTTTAGCACAATATTTTTTTGTATATTCACCTGTTTTGGTCATTTTCTCTGAAGAAGATCTGCTACTTCTAGACAATTCATCTTCTTTTCTTTGGCTTCCAGTTCCAGACATCACATCTGCTGAGGGAGAACATGTTCTAGCAATGAATTCTTTGATGGAGTCCTGCCCCTGCTCATTGACTGGGACTCCCAGGTTGTCTCTAGAAGTTTCTAAGGGCTCCTGCATGGAAACGGGGACATGGAAGGAGTCGAGAGGCAAAGGAATTCTTGCATCACTTGTAATTTTCTGAAACTGGAGGGAAAAACAAGACGACAAAACAAAAATTCAGTGATGAACAAAGCCAAGCATTAAAAAGTACAGTCCATGACCTCAGTTCTACTCTGTGATCATATTATTAAGACAGTCTGATTAATCAGAAGATTTTTTTTAATTATTATTTTTTAATCAGAAGAGCTTAGACCCAGTTTTTTTCTAATTCTGTCTTGCCAGTTGATTCCCAATTTAACTTGGCTATATCCAAGGCAACGTCTACTACATTTTCAGACTTTGTGCCTGGGATGATTATTGCCCACTTCCCTTTCCTTCATTAAAAATAATAAAGCCCTATTCCCTAAGAAAATTTCTTTTCTATCCTCCAGGAACATGTAACCAGTATTCAGTTTGTGACCAGATTGTTCTCAAGCTGTCAGTTCCCAAGACTGTCTGAGGTTGGCTAAGACGGGAGACGAAGGGAAGGCTCCAGAGGCGGCCAGGAGAGAAGCAGACGGGTTGTCCCCTGTCGCTCCTATAACTGGGAGGCTAACTATAATATACTGTCTATTAGTTATGTCTGGATTACTTAAGAAAATTATCTGTATCAGTACTTGTACCTTCATTAGTGTTCCTTCATTGTAAGCTGACTGCATACAAATAGAAACCTAGATGAAATATGAATAGAATAGACATTTACACAATTTAAAATTTGGAATGTTTTCTCTAATGTTTCATTTCTTTCTTCACTGAGGCTAGTTTGCTTTATATCATACATGTGCAAAAGACCTATCTTTCTTATTTATAACTATATGATATTATGAAATGGGTCCAAACTTACTAATTTCACATTTGGAAAGGACGCCAAAGAGGCTTCTCCAGGTACGTTAGTTATTAGGGACATAGCATCATTATTTTCTCTCTGACTTGGTAACTCCCTTTTGGCTAATCACCCTTAGAATCATTACGTTCTATTCACTTACTTGGATATTTTGCATCTGTCCTAGGGGGTTCTGCTTTGATTCTGGTTTTTCTTCTTCAAGTGCCTTCTTTTCTTCCTTAGGCAGACTGCTAAGAGTAGAATTCATCTGGGGACGACCCAGTAAATGAAAATCTGACTGATCTATACCAGCCATTGTGGCAAGCTGCCCAAGCCTGGACAGGAGGAGGAAAGAGAAAAAAAGCAAAGGTTATTATAATTGCATGTGAGCGGCTTAGATTTCTCCATACCTATAATCATGAAATACTTCTAAAATCTTAAAAGCCAATACCCTACTCCAGATACAAGCCCCTGTTCTCTCCCAAATTCTCACCCTTCCAGATTCATGCTCTGGGACCACATCAGCTCATGCCACCCTTGCAGCACTCCCTCTTCCCCCAGCAACGTCTCGACCACCGCCAGACTTCTCACTCCATTTCAAGGCTTCACCTTCTAGTATGCACCCAGTGCATGGCCTCTCACCTCACCCCCATTTCCTGACCACCTTTCCTCCTGTTACCAAACACGTGTTCATTCCTTCCTTCCCAACACCAACCCCCTCACCCACAAAACATCACTCCGTCAATTTCAATCTCTAGTTCCTTCAGTATCTTCCTTTAGCAAAATCGTTTCCAGTTGAGAATGACCGATCTGTATCTATATTTGCCCTGCAGATTAATAATAATTTTTGGGTGTAGGACAAAAATCACTGCAATTCAAATGTATTTTACAAGAAAGATAAATAAAAGGGAGGGAAATTCGATGCATTCTGGAATATTTTCAAGCAAAGTTATCTTCAGTGTAGTCTTTCCCAAAAACTGTACCTACAAATTACTTTATCAACAGGTTATTCTTTTATAATGGGCTTTCTCTACCAAAGCAGGTTTACCATTTTGCATTTCTTTTAATTCCTCATTTAAAAAACACTCTATATTACACGCTAAATAAGACTATGGAAGCAATGAAAATTGCTCACATTCCTCAGTAAACCATCATTACAGATGCAAAGAGAATCATGCCACGGAGAGAAATTAACCAACCCGGCATCTTTAAGGAGGTCCAAGAAAGCATGGAACTTCTGAAAAGAATTTTCAATGCTCCCCAAAACACCTTCATCATCCAGGATCATGCTTGTCAATGACTGTGCATGCAGGGCTTCAGACAAAGAGAAATTTATATTTCGTAACTGGGCATTTTCATGTTCCAGCTATAAAAGAAAATTGAAAATGTCTGATATGATTTTCTTCCATGATCCTCAAAAGAAAGTTTTTACGCAATAAAACTAAAATAAAACATTTCAGATGTAATTAATTTGTAATTACTCTAACTTTCTGCCCATGAAGAGAGACTACATTACATAATAATCAAAACCCAAAGATACCCAAGGAAGTTTCCTATACAACACTTAGGTGGTATATAAATAAACCAAAGTAACTGTTTCATTAACGATGTTTCAAAAGCTCACTTTTCTAATTGGTTATATTCATGATAGACCCTCATTTACATTAGAAAAATTAGCTGCTTAAGGTTCCCTTTAAATTAGAAAGTGAGGGCGCCTGGGTGGCTCAGTGGGTTAAAGCCTCTGCCTTTGGCCCAGGTCATGATCTCAGGGTCCTGGGATCGAGGCCCGCATCAGGCTCCCTGCTCAGCAGGGAGCCTGCTTCTTCCTCTCTCTCTGCCTGCCTCTCTGCCTACTTGTGATCTCTCTCTCTGTGTCAAGTAAATAAATAAAATCTTAAAAATAAATAAATAAATAAAAATAAATTAGAAAGTGAAATAGTCTGATTTGAGCAAAGCGTATTCCAACTTGGCTGGACGTTAAGGATTAACTTTACTGAGCAAATAAATGTCTAAGTTTAAAAGTCCTAAATCATACCCAACCTATTAACTGCACAATGCATAATACACTCCTTGGCTCTTGAAAATGTTTCTTCCCTTGCATGACCCCTCCCCCTCACCATTTATTCATCTAAAAGCACAGATAAACCCAACTCTAGTATTTCCGTCGGAGGCTCTTTTGTTCATGACGTACCTTTTACCTTATAGGCGCTCAGCCTTTACCGAATGAGTATGTGTTCTTCGATCCCATGTATGCACTTGCAAAAATTCCTCCCCAAACTCACCTTATAATAATAAATTATTACTTACATACAACTTCTGAGCTTACGTCCTGCTTCTGTGCACATTAGCCTAATGTAATTCTCAGTATATATTTTTATCTTTCATTGCATTCTTAGCCATTTTCCAATATTTTATATGTATTTATTAAAATTATTCACTTCTGGTAAATAGTTTCATCATGTCTTTTATGTTACTATGTATGCATTATAAGCATAAGTGCTTTCTTGAAGTGTCATGAACAGAAAATAAGCTAATGTCATATAAAAATACAGACCGAAAAACCCGTAAGACTTTTTTTTTTTTTTAATATGCTCCATACCCAAAATATGTGGACCCCAACATGGGGCTTGAACTCACAATGCTGAGATCAGGACCTGAGTTGAGATCAAGAGTCGGATGCCTAACTGACCAAGCCACCCAGGTGTTCCTAAGATTTTTCCATTTCAAAAACATATTTTTTGGAATAGAGATCATGTGACTACTAAATACAAGTAAATACAAAGGTTCATATGGTATAACCAATTGCAATACATTAGTTTTAAAGTTTATAAACTGCATGTGTATGGCTTAAGATCAAATAAAAATAAAACCAAAACACTTTGAAAAGTGTAAGAAAAAACTTGTTTACCTCACTGACTCGCTTATCAGCCTTAAACCTTATTACTCTTTCCTCCTTTAACTGCTTTAGGCACTCCTCCAGTTTTTCCTAGTGTGAAAAAAATAGAGTAAGTATTATAAACAACTCATAGTATCACATCCAAAAGCCTTTCCAGTTATAGATCTCACCAAGGATTTAGGCACAGAGCCACAAGTAAACTCAGACTTCAGGATTATAATCTATTACTTATGATATCATACCATGCTAGTGAAATTAATTATCAAAAATATAAAATTAGCATATTAAAAATTTATTTGAATCCAATATTTTTCAAGATAAATTTGTGGCAGCTCACCATAAAAGGTATATGTGTATAATACAGTTAAGTCAGAAATAAAAAACTAAGGCCAAGAGAGGAAAATTCTTTTATTATAGGGTCCCTTTATAATAGGAAATCTTATTAACATAGTTAACACACCTGAATTACATAATTGCAGATTCTAATGCATTTTTTAAAAAGTAAACACTTTTAAAGCACTTTACCATATGCCAAGCCCTGTCCCAGTAGGAATTTCCTGGATATTAAATAATTTAATCATCAGAACCCTATAAGGGAAGAACATTAACTCCATGTCATTTTACAGGTGAGAAAATGGAGACGCAGAAAAGTCGAGGAGGACACCCAAGACCATGTCACCTAAGACCATTATGTTGTAGAACCACGTTTTGAACTCAGGAAGTTGGGTGCCATGTCTGTTCACAGAAGTGGTAATCTCCCCATTCACCAACATCAATAAAACAGAATGCACACTGGCAAACCCCCTTTTGATTTCCAAGAACAAGACACTTAAGTCCTTGCAGTGGAAGGCAGAATTCTAAAATAGCCTCCTGACCCCCAGATTCCTACCTGCTAAACTATACAATCCTCTCAGTTAATCAAATCCTAGTCTAGGTGCTGTAGTGAAGGGATTTTGCAGATGTAATTAAGGTTCCTCAAATCTTTAATTGATCTTAAGAGATTATTCTGGGTGAATGTGACCTAATCAGGTGGCCCACTGAAAGGGACTGTGGTCTTCCTTAAGATCTAAAGTAAAAAAAAGGACAAAGGGGAGATTCTCTGTGGCTGGCTTTGAACAGGTCGAGTGTGATGTCCTGGCAAGGAATGCAGGAGGGAGGCCTCTGGTTGCTGAGACTGGCTTCTGACTGACAGCCAGCACGGAAAGGAGGATCTGTATCCTACAACTCCAGGAACTGAATTAGGCCAATGAGCTGTATAAGTTGGGAGTAGGTTCTTTCCCTTATGATGAGCGCCTCATGATGAGAACAGAGCCTGACTGACATCCTGACCTCAGCTTTATGAGACGAAGCAGAGAGCCCAGTCGTGCTGTACCTGGACTTCTGACCTACAGAACTGGGAGCTCGTCAGCATGGCTTGTTTCAAGCCACTAAGTTCAAAGCAATAGAAAATTAATAAACTACTCAACCCCAGGTTCATGGACAAAATAAATGTTACTGTTTTAAGCCACTGTTTGGGGCATGGTTTCTTATGCAGCAAAAAATAAACAAAATACCTCTATTTATTAAAACAACAAGGTATATTTATATATTTTAAAGATTTTTGAACAATCACTTAAACAAAGAATTTTAACTTAAAGTTTAGCTTACCCCTGGTGTGTGTGGGTTGAGGGGAGGAACTCCATTATATGCTGTCATTGAGAGAGGAAACTAGGACCAGCTTTTGGGGAGTGAGTACATGCCAACCATCTTACACCCAGGAATTTACCCTAAGGAAATCACCAAAGATGTGGCAAAGATTTATCTACCAACATGTCATACGGGACTGTTTAGAACCAACCTTAGAAGTAAGCTACAGGCTTCCAAATGGGTTAGTTTAAATAAAAACAGCATACCGGTATGAAGGAATGCTCTGCGAAGCTACTAAAAAACACTGACAACAAGGTCTTAACCAGAATTAATGAATGGGCTTCAGGAGTTCTATATTCTGTGTATTTTTCAGGGAAGATAGTACATAAGCTTAATCTAAGATTCTCTGATGTAGAAGAGTATTTAGTGACAGGACAAATATTTTTGATACCTTTTTATGACAAAAGGGTAGATTAGGTATGTGTACATACAGACGTGGCTTTTACTTTCTTCAGTTTTTCATTTTTTTTTTTTTTTTTTTAAAGATTTTATTTATCCATTTGACACAGAGAGAGAGATTACAAGTAGGCAGAGAGGCAGGCAGAGAGAGGAGGAAGCAGGCTCCCTGCGGAGCAGAGAGCCCGATGCGGGCCTCGATCCCAGGACCCTGAGATCATGACCTGAGCCGAAGGCAGAGGCTTTAACCCACTGAGCCACCCAGGCGCCCCAGTTTTTCATTTTTAAAAAATTTGCTCAATGAACATATACTTTATAATCAGAACTCCTATGCTTAAAAATTTAAAAATAGTCTAATAACTTCAAATTCTTTTTTTTTTTTTAAGTTTTTTTTTTTTTATTTATTTACTTCACAGAGAGCGAGATTACAAGTAGGCAGAGAGGCAGGCAGGAGAGAGGAGGAAGCAGGCTCCCCGCTGAGCGGAGAGCCCGATGCGGGCCTCGATCCCAGGACCCTGAGATCGTGACCTGAGCCGAAGGCAGAGGCTTTAACCCACTGAGCCACCCAGGCGCCCATAACTTCAAATTCTTTAATGTTTCATTAAACGTTTGAAGCCAGCCAAATTTTTAACAGGGACAAATGAAAAAAAAATTGCAAAATTCCTCTACTTACTTATATAATGGTTTTAATATTTAAAACTTATTTCATAGAAACGCTAAACAAATAAGTAAACAAGAAAGTCTCACCACAAGCAGAGAAAGTACAGACTGAAATGCTCCATTCTCAACTGGCTCTAAATATAAACCGCACATTGTGCAATTACATGAAATGGCTTCTCCCTCTAGTGGAGGGAGTTAGAACATCATGTTGGCTTTTCATGGAAAAGTGTACCCTCCTCCTACAAAGTTTTAAGTAGCTCATGCTTTTTAAAAAAATAAGAAAACCACGAGACTCTTAATCATAGGAAACAGACTAACGGTTGCTGGGGGATGGGGGTGGGGGGATGGGGTAACCGGGGGATGGACATTAAGGGGGCACAAGATGTAATGAGCACTGGGTGTTATATAAGACTGATGAATCACTGAACTCTACCTCTGAAACTAATAATACATGTTAATTGAATTTAAATGAAAAAATTTTTTAAAAAGCTCAATGTCTACACCTAAAAATAATATGGAACCGAAAGATTAGAAAATAAAATCACATGACATTCAGTTATGTAAATTAAACTAATCACCAGGTTTGGGAGAGAGAGAGAGAGAACCTCAAGCAGACTCCCTGCTGAGCAAGGAGCCCAACTCCAGGCTCGAGCAGACTCCCTGCTGAGCAAGGAGCCCAACTCCAGGCTCGATCTCCAGATCCTGAGATCAGGACCTGAACCGAAATCAAGAGTCGGTCACTTAACCAACTGAGGCACCCCTAACCTCTACTTTTTTAATGGACTACAAAATATTCCATTGAGCATTTCTCTTGGTTCTATAATCATTCCTTTATGGTTAAACATTTAAATTCTTTCCAACCTTCCAATATTATAAAACAAAATAACTATTTTTACGCACAAAGGCCTTTTTCCATATGTAGAGTAGTTTTCTTGCAGTAAGTCAATAAAAATGAGCTTAAGATAAAAGCAAATGACCATTTTTAAGGTTCTGAGATATTGATCTCCAAACTGCTCTCCAAAAGATTCCTAAGATTTCAGACTGTTTTCAGCAATGTATTACTTGGTATGTAACTTCTACTGTAACAGTTGGCTTGCGGGCGCCTGGGTGGCTCAGTGAGTTAAAGCCTCTGCTTTCGGCTCGGGTCATGATCCCAGGGTCCTGGGATCGAAGCCCGCATCGGGCTCTCTGCTCAGCAGGGAGCCTGCTTCCTCCTCTCCCTGTCTCTCTGCCTGCCTCTCTGCCTACTTGTAATCTCTCTCTCTGTGTCAAATAAATAAATAAAATCTTAAAAAAAAAAAAACCAAAAAAAAAACAGTTGGCTTGCTTCCTCACTTTAAAGTGCAAAAAATCTAGGGGGGAAGGGTATATTTTATCCCAGCACATGTGCCTAGCACAAAGCACACAATAAGTAATTGCTGAATAAGGTAAACCCGTGCCAATACGAGATCTATGTGTATAATTAACAGTTAACTTTCTCTTTCAGGTTGTATTTTTAAAAATTCAAAATCTCTGGCTAAAACCTGGCCCTACTCCTTAGCTATATAACCTCAGACAAGTTCAATAACTCTAGGCCTCAATTTCCTCATCTCTAACATGAAGATAGGTTCCCCACATGACACAGTTCTTGGGAGGATTACATGAGTTAACACACACATAAAACTCAGAAGAGTGCTTGGTACAGAGAGGTATGTTCAATTAATGCTAATGAATATATGTGAACGCAAATAGTAGCAAAGGACTTAAAAATCAAATAGTCTCAACTCACTCACACATCCAGCCCTGCAGAGGCAACCTTTTCTTAAGCAGGTTTTAATTGTTTTAAGTAATCTTTATGCCCAAGGTGGAGTTTGAATTAACAGTTTCCAGATCAAGAGTTGCAAGACAGGCAGGCACCCCTTTGAGCAGGTTTTGCTCAAAGTATGATACACACACTAAAAAGCGCATGTTTACATGTAAGCGTCCCTAAAAATTCCCTTTGGTTTTCCCAACTCTTAATTTCATGTAAAGAGAATCAGAGTATATGCAGTTTTCCAGTCAATATTGTTTTTCAAAATTCATCTACATTGTTGCCAGTAGCTCTAGTTCGTTAAAGTTTATTGCTTTATAGTTTCCCACCGTATAAATATACATAATTTAATTTTTGACTCTTGAGGGATGTTTGGGCTGTTTTCAGTTGGTGCTAGTGCAAATCACACATGTGTCCTGTTGGACCAGTTACTTAGTACATACACCAGCTGGGCAGGGGAGAGGGGAACTCGGTGGGTTGTGGAGTATTAACACACCTTCAGGCAATGTACAATGCTGAATGCTTTCCAAAGCAGCTGTGTCGATTTATATGCCCATATAAGCAGGGCGTGAGACTCCTATTATACTCCAGGTCTAGGAAACGGGTAATTATCAGACTTTTTTTGTTAATGTGACTGAAGTGTTGTGGTATCAAATATTGGACACTTTTCTAAGTTTATTAGCCATCCGGATTTCCTTTCTTAAGGAGACTTTAGCCATTCTTATTTTTAATTCTTCTCCATTTCCAAGTAACAAACTTATGTGACCATATCATGGTGAAATTTTAGACATAATATTAACTTCCCACTTTAGTAAATAAGACGTTAATTCATTTATACTCTTTCCTAAGTCCATTCCTCTCAGTGAAGTCATGTCCCCATTAGTTTTTCCACTGGTCATGAACTCTCTCACTTGCAATGTTATCCTTAAAAATCTGTATTGTTGGGGCACCTGGGTGGCTCAGTCGGATAAGCGTCTGCCTTCGGCTCAGGTCATGATCCCAGGGTCCTGGGATGGAGGCCCACATTCTGCTCCTTGCTCAGTGGGGAACCTGCTTCTCCTTCTCCCTCTGCCTGCCACTCCCCCTGCTTGTGTGCTCTCTTCCTTGCTCTCTCTCTCTCCAGAGTCAAAGAAAGAAAGAAAACCTTAAAAAAAAAATCTGTATTGTTTATTGACCATAAACTCCCTCCACGCCCTGCTTTGGGAAATGAAGACATTCATGCTTTTTCCCTCTTTCCGCCTCCTGTTTACCTTCCAAACCTACCTTTTAATGTTGTCAAAGCCAATATTTACATTTTGTTTTGTTTTCTATTGAGATGCTAACAGCAAACAGTCCTTGGTCCTGCAGGGTATCTCTTTCTTTCACCCAAGCGCCCCCCCCCCCCCCCCCATCATGCTCTATGCTTTACTCAACTCTCAGGGGAACCAGGTATTTCTTACTTAGGAATGAGAGCAGAAAACTCCCTGGAAGCTCATGATTGACTGGCTTCTCTGTGTCAAGAGGTGGGTAGTCAGTTGTAACAAAGAACCCCCAAATACTCTTTTCTAGGGGGCACAACTCTACTAGGTACCCTAGTTTTCCCCATTTTTTCCCTGAATTTTTATTTATTTATTTATTTATTTTTTTTTTAATTTANTACTAGGTACCCTAGTTTTCCCCATTTTTTCCCTGAATTTTTATTTATTTATTTATTTATTTATTTATTTATTTTTTTTAAAGATTTTATTTATTTGTTTGACACAGAGAGAGAGATTACAAGTAGGCAGAGAGGCAGGCAGAGAGACAGGGAGAGGAGGAAGCAGGCTCCCTGCTGAGCAGAGAGCCTGATGCGGGCCTCGATCCCAGGACGCTGAGATCATGACCTGAGCCGAAAGCAGAGGCTTTAACCCACTGAGCCACCCAGGCGCCCTGAATTTTTATTTAAATTCTAGTTAACATACAGTGTAATCGTGGTTTCAGGAGTAGAATTTAGGGATTTATCACTTACATCTAACGCCCCAGCTTTTTTCCAAAGTAAAATCATCTCATTTCAGGAGAATGAGGGTGGGGATGGGAGTCAACTCTCCCAAATAAAAACCTCCCACACGCTCTCAGTATTTCAGCCACATTTTTAACTCACTCCATCCGCTCTACTCCACATACATCTGAGGATGGAGCTATTTCTGCCTGGGGGGATTAGATTCCCTTCAGCTGCAGCCAGTCCCTGTGTAAGTTCTAGGTTATGGTGTTCCTGCTTACATCTTCCCACCCTCCCACTTGTCTTCGGTCTTTGAAAAAAATGTTGAAATCCCTTCTCTTGATTGTTGTGGATATATTCGTAAAAATTTTGATACCAGCACCTTAATGTCTTATCAAAATGGAGAAGAGCCCGCGAGGGTCCTCAGCATATCCTGAATCAGGTAGTCCCCTGGTTACAGTTCCTGACCTCCTTGGTCTTCCCCAGTGCCTACTGTTGCTTTTAGAATTACAATCTCCCTAGTGTCTCGGTGCAGGAAATGAACACCTCTAAAATGACCGTGAAGGCAAATTAGATGGTCTGGGGTCTTGTCTTTACTGTGCAATTTAGTAACAAAGCACTTTAAGTGCTACAAATTGTAGGTACTCATTTAGAAGATGAAAGAGGTAATTCTACATCAATTACAGATTCATCCCACTCTAGCATTTCATAATTTTCCAAGTACTTATCTTTGAATTTCTCTATGTTGTTGTCATTAATTTTAATTAGGAAAATAAAAATCTGACTTTCTTTTTAAAAAAATCAAATAGTAAAAGGGGCACCTGGGTGGCTCAGTCGGTTAGGAAAGGAAAATATATTATGGTTGACATGTTTTGATTTTTATTTCTCCAAATTCAAACGTCTACCTTCCACCTTGGTCTAAGCCAAGGAATCAGTGAGGGGAAGACAGAAGCCGTGTACAAGGTCTTCCAGCGTCCTAATCAGGCTTCTGTCTGCCCAATAAGCACTATGGTTTAAAACATAATCTCTGGATCTTTAAAGTGGTAACTTTGTACCTCTAATGCTTCTTGTTTTAAACTGGTTTTCTCAGGCTCTTCTTGAACACTTTCAGATGAATCGTCGACCTCTTCAACTTCTGAGGAGGAAGGACTCTCTACTGTCACAGTCACAGGAAAATCTGATTGCTTAGAGAAAGAAGACACGGTTGTAGAAGAAATAACAAAAACCAGATACCAAATATTACAGGACATTTAACAAAGCTGATCAAAGGTATCAAGTCATTATCTATAAATGTCTTCCACTATTTAATCTAAAACAAGCAATGACAAAGTAAAATGCCAGTGACTTATTTTTGCTGTCACTGTATGGAATTCTGTTGAGATTAATATTTGGAATCCTCGATATTATTTTATTAACTTTCTTTCACATAAGCCAAGTGAGGAGCCAGAGTGAACATTCTCCTCAGACCAACTTTACACTGCAGATGAGACATTTACTCTCCACTGTCAGGTACAAAGAGTCTGGAAGAAAATGTAGTTTTTTGAGGAAAAATCCATCAGTAGGGGACTGATAAGAATTAGAAGAATAATTAGAAAGCCAACATACCTAGTGAAAAAAACCATGAAAATTTTAAAAAGTAAATCACTTACACATACACAACTAAAATGGATGGACCCATCAAAAACCTCATCTTATCATCCTTCAGCCACCTTAAGCCAGAACTATGGTAATGGTAACACAATTTTCCTCTCAAGTTTCATGGCCACTGGAATGCAGTTCGGTATGTTGTTTCCAAATATCTGAAAACTGACCTGATCATAAAACTTCATAAAAAGTCTACAGATCAAAAAGAGGAGTGCCGTGATTGTGTAACTCCACGGAAGACAAGTCACTGGGGTACTATTCTAACCACGGGCAACAAATCCCAGAGTACACGAAAGTTCCAAAGGTAGAATGAGGTGTGCACCCTTTCTTTTGGACATGCAGGGGGCAGGGCTCACCCCTGGGTGCTCTTCTCTCAACCCAGCAGTGTAACCCTACTCAGAGCAACTATGCAGTCTCCCAGCACCAGGGGGAATGAGAACCTGATACTATGACAGGACTGGCTGGTTCTACCACCATGAGGCAGAAGGACAGGGAATGTGTGTGGCCTTGGTGAGAGAGGAAGTGCTCTTGAGAGAGGAGAGGCTCTGACTTCTTTATTTTGCCTTTAGGATCTGGAACTTACACATATAACCCCAAATAACATTTCTCGAAAACATAAAGACATTCTTGAGAACGACAACTCCATGTGTTGGGTCAGGAATAGTGGTCAAGCTCCTTCCACTGGGTTACCAGGTGACACGTGGACTGGAGAAACGGCTTCCCTGTTTACAGATGGAACCACAAGATGCCCAGTGTGTGTCACTGGGAGAGCAAGCTGACAAGTCGCAAATGGATTTATTTCAGAGAGGAAAGTGTTCCCTGTAAGGCTGTTCAGTCTGCAATGCAAAGAGAATGCCCTCCCCTCTTTCCCACTTAACCTTCTATATATTGTAAATATGAGAACTACATACCTGCAAATGATTATATACATCACGAGTTTTGATTACTGGAAAACCCCTAAAGAGATACCAACAAAGTAAGTTAAACACTGACGTGAACATTACCAGTTAACATCAGTTAACAACATTTGCTAGAATTATGTACAATAACACTATTAATAATACATATGAATTTTGTATTAAAAATATAAGCTCAAAATAAGGACCCAGGAGGCTCTGCTATAGAGAACATTGAACAGGATTTAGCAGACTGGCTTGGCATAAGTCTCTGAACTGCTGAGGGATGTGTTTACTTTCTACGTTCAGGATGGTTTAGACTTCCAACCTAACTTCTTTGACTAATAATCACTCTCCAACTGACAACTCCTTGTGGTCAGAATGGTCTTGAAATTAATAAGTATCATAAAAAGAAGATATGAAATCACAAAGTCATAAAACTGAAGTGTAAAGACTGAGGCCTGGGAACTAGAGTTTATGCAGTAATAATTCACATCACCATTTGCAATGGAGATTATATTCATCAATATAATGTGATCAAGTGAACAACTATTTTACATCATACCTACCTCAAGTCTTACTTAAAATCAATTCTTTGTTTTCTTAAGCAATTGTTAATCCCCAATTTCTTGAATTCTACCCTGTAAGTTACTTGAAAATAATCTATAGCAAATTAATTCACTCAGCAGGCCTAAAATTATAATTTGATCATAAAGAGAATTTTATACTTCTAGGATAAAAATCGCAAGGCACCCTGTTATCCCCTGGGTAAGTAATCAGCTAGAACTAGTTGAATCTAATTTGATTTACTAAATCTGATTCACTAAAATGAGTTAAGCCAGTTGAATGACTTAGATTAAGTCTAATCCCTACTCCCCATCCATTCTGCACTAAACTCCTCCAGGCTGGAAATGTCTTTTGTCCCCATTCCTTACATATCCAACTTTCTCCTCCTACACGGTAAGGCCCGGCTCAATTACACCTCCTTTAATGAAACCTTTACTCACCTGGACCAGTGGGGAGAATGTTATCTCCTCCTGACTCCCACAGGGTTACATTTGTTGAGACACTTAAGAAATAGCTTGCAACTCCCAATTACAACTGTTTTTTATTTTGTTTTGTTTTTCTTCCTTCAAGGATTCATTAGGCAAAAGCCACGTGTGAGTTAGTGTTTTTTCCTCTAGAGAAACCACTAGAGACCACCCACATAACAGAAGCTCTAAAATGAAAATTTCTGAACAATAAAGACGGGGAAGAAATAAACTTTACCTGCTCCTTTTTGCACGTTCCGCTGTGCGCCACGGCAGGAAACCAGACACGCCAGGAGGTAGAGGTTCAGGAGCGTAATACTCTTTACCAAGGGAGTGTTTTCTTCCATTGCTTACGGGTTTCTTTGTGCCCAATCCTATGTTTGCGAAAGCATTAAAGGACAAAAATCAAGATGCACTAAATGGTGACACAGCAATCATCACATGTTCACACTTCATAAAAGAGGCACCTGTCAATGATGAGAGGCCATTAATAACAGGATCGTTCTGTAAAAATGCTTTTACATCGACTAGCAATGTTTACAAATATAAGATCTCATAGCGTAACAAGTTTTCATTTTAGCTAAAATATAAGTATATGAGATGTGCAAAACATGCAAAAGTAAATAAAAAATATATCCCAAAGAATGAAACATGCACGATACACCTTATGTATCATGCAGAAACATTTATTTTATTGAATCTCAGAATATCTTTAGAATTTCTGAATCTCAAAGATAAACACTGATACATCCCTGATTCCTGCCAAAGAGAATCTGAATTAGATCAAAATTTTTATTTAAGATTAATTTTTCTATGTGAAAACAATCAAAGTAACAGGACTGAAAGCTGCTAAGTGGCAGGTAAGTCAATGTTACCCTCTGTAAGTCTGTCAACCTTCAATGCTCATTTGATTTCATACAGAAAACAAGAAAGAAATAAGACCCAGTGGATAAAAGAGCAAGATATGGAGACTTGGCCTAATTTCAGTATTAAAAAGTCAAGTATCCTTATATGAAATAGTGGCAAAAACTAGACCTACATGCTGATATACTTTATTTAGAATAAACCATATATTAAAATTGACATTTTTTTTTTAAAGATTTTATTTATTTATTTGACACAGAGAGAGAGATTACAAGTAGGGAGAGAGGCAGGCAGAGAGACAGAGAGAGGAGGAAGCACGCTCCCCGCTAAGCAGAGAGCCCGATGCGGGCCTCGATCCCAGGACCCTGAGATCATGACCTGAGCCGAAAGCAGAGGCTTTAACCTACTGAGCCACCCAGGCGCCCTAAAATTGACATTTAAATATTTTTTTTTCTTACTCAAAACAAGTAATATAGGTTTGTTATATTTATTCTTCAAATCCATTTTACTATACTACTTTAGCAGCATTTGGGTAGCATGAGAAATAAAGCATATGTGGCAAGAGAGGGCAAATATTTCATAAAGTGTAGCTTATTGATAATCACAACATGACCCTGTGTGATTTCTCTGGATAAATTTATACACCTCTTAAAATATACAAAAGTTCCATTCATCTTGTGCTATTTTTTCTTTTTTAACTTAATTACTCTCAAGGAAAAAATGTTTGTATGTATGTGGTTTGTATATATATACCTTTCCCCTGACTTTCAGAAACTAATGCAAATACCATTTATAATTAAATCCAAAATAATGGGCGCCTGGGTGGCTCAGTGGGTTAAGGCCTCTGCTTTCGGCTCAGGTCATGATCTCAGCGTCCTGGGATCGAGGCCCGCATCGGGCTCTCTGCTCGGCAGGGAGCCTGCTTCCTCCTCTCCCTGTCTCTCTGCCTGCCTCTCTGCCTACTTGTAATCTCTCTCTCTCTCTGTCAAATAAATAAATAAAATCTTTAAAAAAAAAAAAAAAATCCAAAATAATTCACACTTATCTTGTTAGGAGATAAAATTTCCATTCAAGGTCCTTACCTTCTTTCTGCACACATGATTACAATGTGAATGTGACACAACTCACACATTTAACCCCTATACTCACCTGGATCTAACTACATAGCCAGACATTGCTGTGGCTTACCTCTATGTCTCCATATAACTGAGGCAAATACAAAAAAAAGCCCAAGAAATAAAATTACTCTTAAAATAGCTCAGTGAGCCTGTAAACTTCAGTCACATTTCCACTTTGTTTAATCATGCTAAGGAAAAAAAAGATTTTTAATTTTCATTCTCATTCCATGAAATCCTATTATATACCACCAGATACTAAAATTACAGAAATCCTAATATAACATATATATTTTTTACCTACCTACATATATATATCTACCTATATATATATATACCTATCTATTTATATATATATATTTTTTTTTGAATTTTATTTATTTACTTGACAGAGAGAGAGAGCACAAGCAGGCGGAACAGCAGAGAGAGAGGGAGAAGCAGTCTCCCCACTGAGCAGGGAGCCCAGTGCAGGGCTGGATCGATCTCAGCACCCTGGGATCATGACCTGAGCTGAAGGCAGATGCTTAACAACTGAGCCACCCAAGCACTCCTACCTACATATATTTCTATTTCTAATATTATATCAAGGGCGCCTGGGTGACTTGGTTAGGTGACTGCCGTCAGCTCAGGTCATGATCCCAGAGTCCTAGGATCGAGTCCTACATCAGGCTCCCTGCTCAGCAGGTAGCCCGCTTCTCCCTCTCCTTCCTGCTCCTGCCCACTCTCACTATTTCTGTCTCTCTTATCGCCAATACATAAATAAAATCTTTAAAAAAATATTATATCAAAATACCAATGTAGACACTTTCAAGAATGTTTTACACATGATGCAAACTTTTAATAGTAATATATAATTACTGTGACATCACAAATCTCAGCTTCTTTGCATATACTATTTGACTATTAAAATATCAGTTTTAAAATAAAAATTAGCAGAAAAATTGTTAAGTTTTCTTTTGATTTAATAAACACTCTTAACTCCTACTTAATATTTTGTTGACCAAACAAGTAGATTAACGGAGAATCAAAACCATACTTCTTAATAGTAAAAAAAGGTTGTATTTATGAAAATGTTTACAATACTATTAAAAAAATTATATAATATTTAGGTTATTTTGAACTTTCACCTATTTATTTAATAGTTTACTTAGTTTACTTATTTAAAGTAGTCTCCACACCTGACATGGGGCTCGAACCCATGACCCCAAGATTGAGAGTCACGAGCTCTACAGACTGAGCCAGCCAGGCACCCCAAATCTTTCACTAATTTAAAAAATAGATTAATCAACTCAATGAAACCTTGTGAATACTTAAAATATAACTAAAAAATCATACAGAATTTTATTTTAATTTAAAATGAAGTGAAAGAAGAAAAATGGCAAATTATATTCGAGCTATGTGGAATTACCCTGTCACCTGTGTACCTATATTGTCTATGTTAATAGACCACAGGAAGAGAAAACGAAAATCTTAACCAAGTAATATATTTTTTTTTTTTTTTAAAGATTTTATTTCTTTATTTGACACAGAGAGAGAGAGATCACAAGTAGGCAGAGAGGCAGAGAGAGAGGAGGAAGCAGGCTCCCTGCAGAGCAGAGAGCCCGATATGGGCCTCGATCCCAGGACCCTGAGATCATGACCTGAGCCGAAAGCAGAGGCTTTAACCCACTGAGCCACCCAGGCGCCCAACCAAGTAATATATTAAAAACAATGAACTTTTTATGAAAACATAGTTGGTTAATTAAAAAAAAAGGAAATATTAGCATCTCTTTTTAAAACTGTTTCTAATTCCATAAATTCTCATAATCTGTATCAGAACATTGACAGTCTTTCCTATACGCAATGTGGTTAATCCTGGTTGTTATCATCAGTATCACACAATGGGAAGAGATTCAATTTTAGCCATCAGAACACATATAGGGCATAAGCTCTAGCGGTGTTAAAGGGCCAAGAGAGAAAGAGTTACCGATTCTAATAGTAGCTTTCCCTTTCCGACCATTTCCCAGAATTATAGTTCTCTTTTTCTGTCTAGCCGTTTTGAATGGTTCCTTCACTGATGGAGAAGTTATCCACTGGTACTGGAAGAGAAATAATAAACACTCATTTCATTTACAGGTAATTTATGAGGGTTTGATCTTAATTGGAAATTAAGATATTTTGATTTAACAAAAGGTTTGCAATCTGCATTTCTGGGACATCACATTAAAGAATCACACAATGTTTTTAAAACAGAAAAGCCATTTCATTTGGCTTAATTGATTTAAGATAGCAGAAAAATGCCTTGATAGTTTTATTTCATTAGGAAAAAAAAAAAAGAAAAACATGCAATTAAAGAAAAATTCTTCCTAGAGAACTACAACATGTTACCTCTGACTTGGCACTCCTTCCATTCTGGAGAACTTTTTTGATAACTGCTTTCATCACAGAATGATCTAAAGTAAAATATATCGAAATTATAGTAATTGCTTCCCAATGAGCAATTTAAAAACAAACACCAACCCATTACTGCTTTTCACACAAAATTAAAAATAAAACCTACATTGTGTAATTATATACCTATTTCCCCCTTGTTAGTATTCTAATCTCTTCCTTAGAAACCTAAGATGAAAGTATGCTCCCTCCCATATTGCCTACAATGACTACTCTTTTGGCACCAGCAAAGATGAAATCTAATCACTTTGTGTCTAACATGGCTTTGGATACCTTCGGCTAGAAAGCAAACGTCTGAGCACTGTCCAGATGCTTAGATACCTAAAAGGCATCTAATCCACCAAACCAAAGTCCTGATCTTCCCTCAAAGCTGCTCCCCTTGTCAGCCCCCCTTTCTCAGCGAGCGGTACCAACCAGTCGCACGCATTATCATCCAGCACTTGCTCCTTTATTACTATTTCCTTCAAACCCCACACCTGATCTATCTGTAAGTCTTACTAGCAACCCCCTCAAAACACAGCCTGAATTCAACTGCTTCCCCAGCTCCAACCTTTCACCCTAAGGTAAACCATAAAGAGCCCTTATTTGGACTCCTGAGGGGAGTCAAGAGTCTCCTGACCGGTCTCTCAGTTTTCCTTCTCTCTCCCCCACCCCAGGTCTATTCTCTATACCAGAGTCATCTTACTGAAATGCTATTCAGATCAAGCCTTTTCCAGCTCAAAACGCTCCACTCATTTAGAATAATCCACGTTCTTACTCTGGCCTTCAAGACCTTAGAAGATCACGCCCCTGGCCAGCTCTGTAACCTCGCCGCATTCCACGCTCTCTCTCATTCAGTGTTCCAGCCATGGTGGCCTCCCTGTTTTCCTTAAATACTCCATCCACCTTGTCACCTATGTGCCTGCATACGCATTGCCTCCTGGTGCTGGAAGCTGCCTCCTCCAGGTCTCCCAATGGCCTGCCACTCTCTTCATTCAGCTTTCCCCTCAAAAGTCGTTTTCCACAGAAGCTGTCCCTCGACAAATCGAATACAGCCCTACTGCCTGCTTCAGGGTCTTTATCTTAAGGTGTTTTTGTACTTCCTGCTATCTAAAATTGCACTACTTATCTCCTTACTCCTTACTACCTGAACTCCTCCTCTAGAACGTAAGCTGCATGAGGGTAAGACTTTGGTCTGCCCAGTTCACTGCTACATTCCTAGTCCCTAAAGCTTGTGTCTGGAACACAGAAAGGATTCAAAAATCACTTGCTAAACTGAGAAATGAGCGAAATGCTCTTTGCAGCAATGCAGAGGCTCCACAGGAAGGCAAAAATTCTCTCGGTGGAAGCTAGCTCATTATCTAGGTTCACCTTATTCAGAGTGGCAGCCAAGAGCAATTTACACATATAACTCATGTTAATTTGTATATTATCTGCTAAAAACACAAGGCAAAAACAAGATTAGAAAAGTCTAACATCAGGAAAGCAAACACATTACGTTTTAAAAACTGTCAATACAGGAACAAATTCTATTTTGTTATTTGTTAATCAATTAAAAAAGGTGTGACATACCAACGAGTGGATTTTTTCTTATATCCAGAACGACCAGAGTTCTGTTGGTTTCGAGGGCCTTTAGTAAAGCCTTTGCTCCTTCATTGGTGAGGCCACACTGCTGCAGGTCAAGTGCTTTCGATGAAAGACAAAAGGTCACTTGCCAATTCTACACAGATTTAACATACACACAACTCTCGTGTATTCATGCATATAAGATTCCTGTACAAGAAGTCATGGTAGGTTTTTAATCTTGGGTATTGGAAAAAGAAAAACAGAAAAGTACACACACACACACACACATACACACAATACAAAATTCTTAGATGAGCCATGACTAGCCTGCTCTTAGTACCAATAAGTCAGCCAACATATTTTACAATTACAGAGGTGAAGAATAACTCTAGATAGTCTATGAGTGAAAAACCTCACAGAAGGAGTATTGGCTCATCATCAGCAAGGATGCTGGTGGCAGAGTAAACCTCACAGGCAAAAGCTGGGTGGAGCTCAGAGACCGCGCTGCATTCTTTTCATACGATCTTGAGTTCCAAATCACTCTTAAAACTAGTTAAAAGGGGGCGCCTGGGTGGCTCAGTGGGTTAAAGCCTCTGCCTTCCGCTCAGGTCATGATCTCAGGGTCCTGGGATCGAGCCTGCATTGGGCTCTCTGGTCAGCAGGGAGCCTGCTTCCTCCCCTCTCTCTCTGCCTGCCTGTCTCCCTACTTGTGATCTCTCTGTCAAATAAATAAATAAATCTTAAAAAAAAAAAAAAACTAGCTAAAAGGAAAAAGCCAAATAGCAGATATGGAAGAATTGTTAGCTTTAGAAGAAAAAGAGACAAAGGAAGATGTCTAAGAGGATTTAAATAATAACAAATCCAAAGAATGTGTGAGTAAGGAACAAATGCTAAGAACTTATCATGAAAGAATGATAGTCAAGAACACTCTCTTGAAAAGGTCAAAGACCAGAACAAATGATCACCAATACTAGCAGTTCTGAAGCTGAACAATGCACTCATTTAAACCAAAGGGATCATCACAAAAGCACAAGTATTAAAAATCATTACCTAGGAGGAAACTATCATATGAGCCCTTTTTAAAAGAAGCCTGCTTCTCCCTCTCCCACTCTCCCTGCTTGTGTTCTCTCTCTCTCCCTGCGTCTCTGTCAGATAAATAAATAAAATCTTCAAAAAGAAAAAAAGTCACATTATAAGGTCTTTCCACTTTTAGTAACTTAATCTATAGAACTAATGCAATAATCACAGAGATGTGTTCACTACACATTGTTCCTGACATAGCAAAGTACAAAGTGTCTAAATCTAATCGCAAAGAATGATTAAACTATTGTACATCAACGTAATGGAGGACCACATGACACATCATTAAGTAAAAGAGCCTGAAATAGTAACTGAACCATGAGTCCACTCTTCTAGTCTCTGAAGTATATGAACATATTTATAGAAAAACAAAACACTGAAAGTACACCAAAATGTGTATTAAGATTATGGGTAATTTTGTTTACTCTGTATTTTCTATAAAGAATATATGCAACTCTTAGAGAAGCTTAAAAGCACAATAAAAGGTATTGGAAAAAATAAGGCTTAAAAAAAATCCCATGACAATGGCATCAAGCCAAAAGCTAAACATATTTAACATTTAAAAATTTAATATTTTCCATTTTAGAATTTACCTCTAAGCCATAAATCCTCACTGAGAGATTCTGCAAAAGCACTTGCGCCAAAGTCACCAATGAGCGTGTTGCAGTTCAAGGTGATGCGCCTCAAACCAGCCATACAGTCCAGATCAGGCCTCCTGTAACGAAGACTCTCGGCCCAGATTTCTTCGTGCCTTCTCATGGTCTGATACTTCAAAGATTTAACAGGATGAAATTAAGACATCTGGATAAGGAAGCAGGGTATGCCTATTGAGGATGGCTTATCATGTCAGAGATTTACACGTACGTACCAGGTATAAATGCCAGGAGAGTCAACCCGAGAGGCTGAACAGTCGATTCTAGCTCAAGAATCTTAGTGACCCAGGTTCTAATTTGCCTGTGATTAGATTCTAGCCACTGGGTGCCCTGTGGCTGATTAGTTACATAAACTTTGACAATCCATTACATTCTATACATTTTATTTTCCTTATCTGCTAAGTCAGGAAATTGGTTCTAAATTCTGTTATTGCTGAGGTTCTAAGTTCTAACATTCTGTCCTCCAGTGGTTTCCAAACACTTGACTGGGCATCCTGCAGTAAACGTTCTGTAACATGGATCTATTTACTGATAAATTATATACACGAAGTTATACGTTCAGTTCTGCACATACATTTCACCTACATTATAAACTACATGGTTATTTTTTAAATGCTACAAAAATAACATAGAAGTTCTAGTATTTTCTTCCCCGAACCCAATGGATCTCACTATTTCAGAGTATGAACACCAACTTTAGAGGCCTGCAGTATGCAAAGCCGGTTGGTCTGACCTCCCTCAGGAAATTGATGGTTTGATTTTTAGCCACAGATAGAGTCATAAGGACATATTCAGTTCTTTGTATTCGTAAGACAAATTTTGGTAACAGGGAACACTGACTTTAAAGAAAGAAATCTTACTACATGCTCAAGAACAAAAAACTCAAAGTTCCTATGTTAGTCTAAACGGAAAATCATTGGTGCCGTTTACCTATTAACAATAACTTATACGAGCAACAAGTGGAAATCACAGCAAAACACTTCTATGGTGCTTATAATGTGCCAGGCCCTATTTTATACAAACTAGTTCATTTAATCTTCCTAATAAAGTACAGAGGCTAAGTAATGTGTCCACAGTCAGAGGCTATGAAATTGGGTGAGCTGGAATCTGAAACTAGGTTACTTGGCTTCAGATTCCATCTCGCTGACTGTTTTCTATATCTGGGGTCAATGGACTTGCTCTGTACAGGCCCAAAGGTAAGTTTTTCAGCTCTGTGGGCCATAAGGTTTCTACTGCAAATACTTAACTCTGCTGTTGTAGGATGAAAACAGCCAGTCACTAAGCAAGCAAATGGGCATGGTTACGTTTTAAAAAAATTATAACACCAGGTGATGGGCTGTTTCCAAGAACTAAAAATACATGAAAATATTATTTATTATTATTCATTATTATAATACATGAATGTATTATACATTAGGTCTCTTATTCCTAGAATTAAAGGATTACCTTTCCTCAATGGTAGAACCCCAAACTGAAAACTGGTCATAGTCTTTCAACAAAACTAAAACTGCAATTACGTGTATCAAAAGACAAAAAAGATCTGCCATCTTGTATCAGAATATTAATGTGCTTCAATCACAGAATATGTTTTCATGAAAGTTTAAACATAAAGTCACCTTTAAGATCTTGGCCATGTGATCTGCTCCCTGCCATGTCAGATTACACCCCGTGAAGTTTACTGTCTTAAGAGTGATAGAGTTCTTTATACCTTGACAAATAACTAAAAGAAAAAAAAAAAACCACACACACAATAAGATGAAGAGCCCATAGAGTCTGGTCAATCCTGACTTATTTGCTTTTCCTGAGTCTATTGGAGGTTTATAGCTGTACTCTTAAAATCACTGTCTACAGTCTTCCCAGGCAACTGATGGATTGGTGCATTCTAAAATATGTCAGTAATAAAGGGTTATTCCAGTTTATAGCAACAGTTTAATTCTATTTAGATGCTAAGACAGAATATTCTGAACCTGGCAAACTCTATTCCCAACTAGTCAGTAAAGTACTATATACATTTTGAGATAGAAGAAAGAAAAAGAAAAACCTAAAAAGCCTAAGACTCTTCCTATTTTCATTTTCAATGATATAACCCAAACTCAGTTATCAGTCAATTTAAATGTCAACTATAAACCCAGAGTTTTATTAGGTGCTATGCAATATACTAGAGTAATATAAGACAGAAAATGTCAAACTCTTAGTCCCCTCAAATTAAAATGCAGCCTTTCTTACCACTCCAGACCACCAGGGGACACAGTGAACACACCAATTCTTGAGGACCCCAATCAACACTTTCTCTGTGATTACTTCTGTGATATGCCCCCACCAACACCACTGAATTTGCTGGCCTTTTATATGCCCCATAGCACTCTGCATGTATTTCCTATTTCAGTACATAACACAGAGCATTATGTAATCATGATTGCACATAGATATTTTAACTATTTAAATATAATGATTCTTTTGTCTTTACATTTTGCTATTTCCCATTCCATAATTATTTCTTAATAACAAAAAGATAAACAAAGTAAAAAAAGAGAAAATACAATATAGTATATATTTGTGTGGCTTGTGGCTTAACACAGTCTTAGTGAAATTGGTTCGGACCAGCATGACAAACTTTCAGTGTACAGGTGAGACGAGACCAAGGTTTGATCAGGCATGGGAGACAATCCAGACAGAAAAGTCACAGACAGCAATTAA
Source organism: Ailurus styani (assembly GCA_002007465.1). Taxonomy (NCBI): domain Eukaryota; kingdom Metazoa; phylum Chordata; class Mammalia; order Carnivora; family Ailuridae; genus Ailurus; species Ailurus styani. The sequence goes on from LNAC01000136.1 coordinate 220,794, forward strand.
CATGCATGCAGGGAGACATTGAGATCCGTCTGGTTGGAGGAGACCGAAAAAAGATTGAAACTTACTTTCTAAACCTCCATCTCCAATTGGGCAGTTTGCAAGAGACAGGTGCACCAAAGAGGTGGATTTATTCAATCCCTTTAACAGGGAGAAAAAATTAAAATTTTTATGGGTTTAGTTTCCCCCCAAAGCAAATACCCAACATTTCCAGGACACACTGGAGAAGACTTACCTTTGTCAAAATAGTTAAATCTCTCTCTCGCAGCACTAGTCCATTTAGCTCCAGGTTCTTTAGTGCACTTGATACACTCAAGCAGCATTTGAGAGCTTTACATAACTGGAAGGTCACATCTTTGTTTCTTATCGCAGGAACACGACTTCTGCAAACTTTACTTCTGTCAGAACCTAAAGTAAAATTATTTTATTTTTTTTAAAGATTTTATTTATTTATTTGACAGAGAGAGAGATCACAAGCAGGCAGAGAGGCAGGCAGACAGGGAGAGGAGGAAGCAGGCTCCCCACTGAGCAGGGAGCCCGATGCGGGCCTCGATCCCAGGACGCTGGGATCATGACCTGAGCCGAAGGCAGCAGCTTTAACCCACTGAGCCACCCAGGCGCCCCTAAAGTAAAATTATTGTAAAATACGTATTATCATCATGAGAAAGCATCTGCTCTGTGTTCTTAAAGCCCTCTTTTTTTTTAATGTATTTTTTTTTAAAAATTTTATTTATTCATTTGACACAGAGAGAGAGATTACAAGTAGGCAGAGAGGCAGGCAGAGAGAGAGGAGAGAGGAGGAAGCAGGCTCCCCGCTGAGCAGAGAGCCCGATGTGGGCCTCGATTCCAGGACCCTGGGATCATGACCTGAGCCGAAGGCAGCGGCTTTAACCCACTGAGCCACCCAGGCGCCCTTAAAGCCCTCTTTAAGGAGGGACACATGTAAGCTCAAAGCGTCAACCACATGAGATACAGAAATATAAACTATGTACATAGAGGTTCCTATGAAAGCAAAATGTTATATCTAAGTGCTGGCTTCGGGATAACGCTGAAGTTGAATCTAGAAAGAGAATGACCACTTAGTCTGAGTGGGAGGTGCTTAACTGCAGAGAGAGCGCTTGCAAAGACATCCAAGTCTGACACCTGCTGGCCATGGAAAATACTGCAGGTGGGGACGACTAAAGGCCAGAGCACAAGGGGGAGGAGACAGAAATTATAATACAGAGGTTGGCCAAAGTAAGCTTGGGATAAAAAGCCTATGGCTTTTACCCCAAAGCTGATGAGGACAGGGGCTATCAATGGCACAGTAAAGATGCCTCTGCAGGTTAGAAAAAGGTACCTAAATCAGACAGATTAGGAAAAGCACCTCTTCCCCAGGGCCAATTAGCCCCTTGGGGCTTGGCAGAGCATAGCTCGGATTTCATGCTTCTGTGCAGAACACAAACTGCAGCTGCAGCGCATACAAAATAATCCTGCGCCAGTGAGCCCTTATAAGCATTATTTTAAGCATGCATTTTCATTTTAGAAGATCACTGAAGGAGCGCCTGGTGGGCTCAGTCCGTTAAAGCGTCGATTCTTGGTTCCGGCTCAGGTCATGATCTCAGGGTCCAGGGACTGAGCCCCGAGTTGGATTCCATGATGGGAGAGGAGTCTGCCTGTCCCTCTCCCTTTGTTTCTCCCCCTGTTCTCTCTCTCTGAAAGAAAGAAAGAAAGAAAGAAAGTAAGAAAGAAAGAAAGATAGATCACTGAAGCCCAGGAAGCAGATGAACTGAGAGAAACTGAGCTCAGAGGCAGCAACACTAGCTAGAAGATGGTGAGGTCGAGTGCCTGGGAGGCGAAGTTGGTTAAATGACCGACTCTTGATTTTGGCTCAGGTCTTGATCTCAGGGTCGTGAGGTTGAGCCCTGTGTTGCGCTCAGCGCAGTTGCCTGTGATTCGTTCTCTCCGAGCTCTGTCTCTCCCCCTGCTCATGTTCTCTCTCTCTCAAAAAAAAAAAAAAAAAAAAAAAAAAAGGAAGGAAGGAAGAAAGAAAGGAAGAAAGAAAGAGGCTGGTGAGGATAAAGAAGCAAACCTTGGAGGTTGAAATCTACAGCCTGAAGCCACTGGATGCAAGAGGAAACAAAGGTTCAGTGAAGGAATTCTGAAGAGAGTGGTCTTTATGATACATTTTTCTTACATTCAATGTGAAATATTAGGCAAGATTAATTACAGTGGCCTTGACTTTGAGGTCTCTTCCCACTGTAATTGCTTCTGATTTCTAAGTTATTACTTTGGATAAATCAAGTCCCGTCATAGGTATGCAATAGTTACTACACATGCATGAGATGTAGAGAATAATGTGACTTCTCTTCACCAGGGGATAAATTGAAATGTCCTTGAGAAGAGATAACAGATAATGTGAAACCCAGAACCTAGAAAAGGGTCAAGCACATGACAACTGTTCAGAATTTTTGTTCTGTTTTGTTTTTAAAGATTTTATTTACTTATTAGAAAGAGAGAGAGAGAGAGAGAGAGAGAGAGAAAGAGAGAGAGAGAGAAAGCAGGCTCCCTGCTGAGCAAGGAGCCAGATGGGGGACTCAATCCCAGGATCCTGGGATCATAACCTGAGCTGAAGGCAGATGCTTAACCAATTGAGCCACCCAGGTGTCCCAAGTGTTCAGGTTTTTAAAAATATATATCCGTAGTCATCTTCTCTCCTGGATCTTCACATCCTCCCTGTGTGCTGGCTACTTTGTCTCAGCTTGTAAACATACTCAAGGGGGTCCATTTTATTTTCTATTTATTTTTTTTATTTTAAAGATTTTTATTTATTGGGCGCCTGGGTGGCTCAGTGGGTTAAAGCCGCTGCCTTCGGCTCAGGTCATGATCCCAGAGTCGTGGGATCGAGGCCCANGCCCACATCGGGCTCTCTGCTCAGCGGGGAGCCTGCTTCCTCCTCTCTCCTCTCTCTCTGCCTGCCTCTGCCTACTTGTAATCTCTCTCTCTCTGTGTCAAATGAATAAATAAAATCTTAAAAAAAAAAAAAGATTTTTATTTATTTATTTATTTGGCAGACGCTTAACAACTGAGCCACCCAGGCACCCCAAGTAGTGAGTCCATTTTAAAAAACATCTTTCAGGGTGCCTGGGTGGCTCAGTGGGTTAAAGCCTCTGCCTTCGGCTCAGGTCATGATCTCAGGGTCCTGGGATCGAGGCCCGCATCGGGCTCCCTGCTCAGCAGGGAGCCTGCTTCTTCCTCTCTCTCTCTCTCTGCCTGCCTCTCTCTGCCTACTTGTAACCTCTCTCTGTCAAATAAATAAATAAAATCTTTAAAAAAATAAAAATAAAAAATAAAAAACATCTTTCAGGCTTAGGATTTTCTAGATCTTCTTTGTGTGTTACCTCAGTTCTCCTATTTTCTCTAACATTCCCCTGTAAAGCTCAGATCTGCACCTACAGCCCAGAGAAGACTAGCAGACATGTCTGGATGCTCCACAGGGCCCTCTTAAAGCATTAAGGATGAAGTGACATTCTCTCCCCAACCCCAAACCCCTTCTACTGCGCTCCGTGCCTCATATGTAGAAAGATGCTGCTATTGGGCACCTGGGTGGCTCAGTGTGTTAAAGCCTCTGCTTTCGGCTCAGGTCATGATCTCAGGGTCCTGGGATTGAGCCCCGCATCGGGCTCTCTGCTCAGCAGGGAGCCTGCTTCCTCCTCTCTCTCTGCCTGCCTCTCTGCCTACTTGTGATCTCTCTCCCTCTGTGAAATAAATAAATAAAATCTTTTAAAAAAAAAAAAAGAAAGATGCTGCTATAAACTGTCATTCAAGCTTGCTGCACCGCCCCTCCCACTTCTAACTGGTCACCAGGCCCCATCCATTCTATCTCTTTCATCTCTGAAATCAAGTCCTCCCTTTCTACACCTTAATTTGGGCTCTCAGATTACAATTCAATCTCCTCCCAATCAACTGCCTTCTATATGGAGGGCAGAGCAAGCTTCTAAATCAAAAATCCATCTCATCATCCTTGTGTCAATCCGGAAAAACATCCAACATTTGATAGGATAAATAAGGCCCCTCCCTGTGTGGCCCCCCGCCAGGTTGATTTCCAGTCTCAGCTCTCACTTCTTTAACCCCTAAGTTCTAGTCCTGTATTTTAGTTTTGCCATATTTTTATATTTCTCAAACTTGCTCACAAACAGCTCCCTTCTGCCATTTGAATAGTTGCCACACATCCTCAGAAAGGAGAAACCTCCTCCAAGAAGCCTTCCCTGAATATTCCTTTCATTGTTCTCTGCTTTGCAGCACCAGAGGTCACTTCTTCCAGAACACTGACTACTGTGCTTTTGTTTCCTTGCTGCCTCCCCCAATAGATCCTCTACTCTAGGCCAGGAGCCTTGTCTCCAGCGGTGCTTGGTGCTGGCTGAGCTCATATGGGTGCCCGGAAACTTTATACAACCTGCGCATTTTTTTTTTTTGGTAAAAATTATTTATTTTCAAAAATTCCAGTGCAATTAACATACAGTGTTATATTAGTTTCAGCTGTACCATACGGTAATTCAATAATTCTATACCTTACTCAGTTCTCACCACGTTAGGTGTACTCTTAAACAACCTGCTTAATTTTAAGAAGAGACGGAAAGAGTAGTTTTAATGCCACTTTACAAGTGCGGGGATTGTAGTTCAAAAGTAACTCGCTCAAGCCACACAGAGTGTAAGTCCTGGAATTCAAACCGAAAGCTCCCTTCACATCTGTGGTCTATCCACCATAAGACGTCACTAAAAATAAAAACAAAAACAGTTTCTTTTTTCTAACAGAGCTATGTCTCATCCAAAACGAAATGAAGCAAAAGGCTGGGATGCATCATTTTCCTAATCGCTTTGTTCTCTGTCAGGCTAAATCCTTAAGAAAACCAGGTAACATCAGTCGAATGCTTAATGATGTCCCAAACCGCGCTAAGTGCTCTACAGGCAGTAACTCGGGGACATCTTCGCAATCACCATGTACAGCTCGTCCTGTTAGCCCATATCACGGATGGGAACGCTGAGACCTACGGGCCGTAAGTGACTCGCCGCGGGCCAATGAGCTGATAAGAGCCCTAGGCCGCACGCCCGGGCTGCTGCACTAGCCACCCGGGCTGGTGCCCAGCCTCCACCAGGCAGCGTCTAAAATCCCGCTTCGCCGCACCGACACGAGGGCCCCTGGAAGCGGGAACTACAAACCTGTTTCGCCAAGCCACGGCTGGAAGAAGCTCTTGATAGAGACTAGGGGCAGATCTTTATTAATCTTGAGGGTGCTCAGAAGCGGCGCCCAGTCCACGGTGCGCAGGCGGTCGGCATTGAAGTCCAGCACGCCCTCCCGCAGGCAAGCGCGCACCGAGGGCTGCGGCACCGAGTCCTGCAGGGCGCACAAGTACTCATAGTGCGAGAAGAAGTCGGCCGCCGTGTCGCGGCGCAGCTTCACGGAGTCGATCATGGCCAAGAGGCGGCCTCGGGGGACGCCGCGGCGGAGACAATGCCCGCTGGCGCCCGGGAGTGCCGGGTCGCCCTCGGCCGGGTGGCTGCGACCCCGCGGCTACAGAGCACCGGCGGCTCCGCGCGAAGACGCAGGGCCCCCGGCCGCAGCTAGGCCAGCCTCTCGACGCCGCGCTCCCGCGCGGACCCCAACCCCACGGCGCTGGCCGTTGGCTCCCGCCCGCCCTCCAAGGCGCGGGGCCGCCGTTCAAGCCGGGGGACGGAGTCTAAGAGGGCGGAGCGCTGTGACGTCAGCGCGCTCGCTGTGCGTCCTCACGCAGGGGGCGCCCCGCCTCTCGTGGGGACGGGGCGTGAGGACGAGAGGCGGGACCTTCGAGGCGAGGGAGGTGCAGAAGGTAGGCGGTTTTTGGGATTTGGGGTTTGTGGAAAGGCTTTACTGGTCGAATAACAGTGAGAAATGGATGTAGCAGCACATCTAAAAAGAGGTCTAAACTTCTGACGGGTGTCTGTGTTTGCACTAGCAAGGGGAGAGGACACTTAATAAGCGGTGTGGGGACGACCGAGTTGGATGTCCGCTGCTGTCCATAAATCTTTGCTGTGTTAATTCTACAAATAACCCTTCACCTCTGTCGTTTTGACTGACTTCACACGGTTGTCGGCATACTGTGAAGAGTTCCATGAATTTATGGCGTTATTGCTAGTACTAGTAATCGCTTTGTTTTGTGTTGACAGTTAACTCTCTCATAACTAGTATTTTGTCTCCTTGCCTTTTTTTTTTTTTTTTTTTGAGTAAGGCTATAGAAGTTGAAGTGAAGATACAGAAAAAGCTGTCTAGAGTGAAGAGTGAGAGGGCCGCGACAGCGTTACCAGTGAGGGCCTTTAGGGTTGGTCTTCTATAGAAAGCTAACCGGGGTACTTCAATCCTTTTAACATGTCTATTGATATCACCATTGAGCAAGGCCTAGACATAATGGCTAGTCAGTGGCTTACTTCCTTTTTAGGGTTTGTTTTTGTTTTTTTTTTAAGATTTTATTTATTTATTAGCGAGAGAGCACAAGCCTGGGGGGAGAGGCAAAGGGAGAAGCGGACTCCCCACTGAGCAGGGAGCCTAACATGGGCCTCCTTTCCAGGATCCTGGGATCTTGACCTGAGCTGAAGGCAGAAGCTTAACCATCTCAGCCACCCAGGCACCCCTCTTGCAAGTGATTGTCATAAAAAGACACCCACCCCGCTTGTTTAGGGCAGGGAGGCCCAACCCACCCCACATGCCCTAGGCATTATTTTTTTCTAAAGATTTTTATTTGTTAGAGAGAGAGAGAGAGCGAGAGAGCGCACAAGCCCGGGCGGGCAGGCTGAGGGAGAAGGAGAAGAGGACTCCCCACTGAACAGGAAGCCCCAGGCAAGGCTCGATTAGAGGACCCTGAGATCATGCCCTGAGCTGAAGTCGGTTGCTTAAGTCACTGAGTCACCCAGGCCCACCCTCCTAGGCATTATTTTAAGCACCATTTAAGTATGAAATAATTAAATTTTCCTAACAACTCCATAAGGAATATACGACTATATATCCACTAAGTAGGTAGAACTCAGATAATTGGCTTCTGAATCTGTATTTGTATCCAGTTTCTAGAAGAGTGATAATCCTTCAGTCAGGCCTTTGGTGTTATGTTTACAGCTTTCCTCTTCCACTGTAGAACCAAACTAAAATGGAGTCACTTATGTCAGGGACAAAATGAAGATGGTCAGTTGCCACACATAAAGGAAACTTAATCTAAGTTACAGGAATATACAGCCCTGCTTAGAAATCAGCAAAGGATACCAGCCAATCCCCGAATGCCAACTCTGATAACAGACTTCCTTGTTCCCTTGATTCAGCTTCTTTGGACTTCTTTGGACTTCCTTGTTCCCTTGACTCAGTTACCCTGATCCAAATAAGATAGAGGACGACGACGAGGCAACCAGTCAGCTGGAAAAAACTGAGTGACTTCTGTATTACCCCTAAAAAGCCCTTAGCCTGTGAGAGACTCAGAATTGATTGCTCCCAGAGGTTGGAGGTCTAAAGCCTTGAAAAAAGTTCATCTCTTTCTGTTTTGTTTTATTCGGTATGTGGAGTTTGGTGTTTGACACCATCCACTGGTTAAGTGGGATCGTTTTACCTCTCATTCACTGTACTTTACCCCTGATCCATCCTGACATTATTCCCATACTTCCAACCCAGCTTATCTTCCCATGGAGCCTCAGTGCAGATGCCTTCTGTTCATCTCTAATATTGATCTTCTTTGGACCTGGTTTCAAAGCAATGAGTTCGTTGGATCCAGTTACAGACTGGTGTCAACCTGGTCAACAACACAGGCTGTCATATTTTAACTACCAATTCATTCCCATTTCTTTTTTCCACTCCTTATAGCAATTCACAATGGCTCTTCCAGACCTTCTCTACTCTCTTCATGTCACCATTAGGCACTGTGTCCCTGCTCTCTGACCTGAAGAAGATACCTCTTCACCAGGAAAATAAGATTTCAGACACAGACTTCTTCATCTTCTTTCCATGAATTCTGGCTGCCTTCCAATTCATGCTTCATAATGCAGCCACCACTTCCTGTTCAAATCCTTCCATGACTTCCTATTTCTCTTAGGATAAAGGCGATCCTCCTCACGATACTTTAAGATATTGCTACTCAGTGTGGACTCACAGACTGACTGCAGTTGAGAACGATTACCATTCTATAAGATGAGGAGCTTGCTTCAGAATGTAAATGCACTAACCATCCTGTTTAGTTCAGCAGACAAGATTTTCTTGATGATGGTAGCAGTGTGTTGTTACATTCTAGAGCAAGCTCCTTATCTCACTGTACACTGGCACTTTGAGCATCTTATGTACAGGGCACTGCATCCTCTGGACGTGATGGAGGCATGATCTCTGCAGCCTCATCTTGCACCCCTCTCCCTTTCATTTTTCAGGAGTCCAGCCCATGGTGGACTCCTTTCAGACCTACATACTTCAGTGGTTTATTGTCCATGCTTTCCCCTCTACATGAAATATTCCCTTCAGTCTGCACCTGGTGAATGCCTCCTCATCCTTCTCCAGTTATGTGTCACATTGCCAAGGAAACATTCCCTTACCTACTGTACTCATTGAATCCCCCCATCCTAAGCTCTCATAACCCCATGTATCTCTCATTCATAGACTTCATCATATTTCACAGCTCTTTTAAGATAGAAATAGAAATCACCGTATGGTTCACGAGGAAAAGATCACGTCTGTTTTGCATCTCCAGTGACTAGCACAGCTACTGCATGCTACATGTAACTGCTACATGTAGCACTAGTTACAACACTTCTTAAATGAACAAATGAATGTACCTAATCAATGATCAAGCCCTGGCAGTTTTTCCTTGATAGTGTCTCTCATACTCCTTTCTTCTATTTGCATTGCCATTACTCCACCATTTATTATTTTACGTGTGGATTATGATGATTGCTTCAGGCTCTCCTTACATCATTTATAATGCCTCCCAAGGTTCATGGATCATGCTGTTGCCCTGTCCAGACCTTCCATGACACCTGTTGCCAAGACAATAAAGCCCAAACTTTTAAGAACGTCATTTAAAACTTTCCACAATTTGGCTTTAATTTCACTTACCAGGCTTGTTTTTAATCTATGGGTCTAATTATCTCTACATCTTTGCTTCCTTCCAGCTCTACGTATTGTGTCAAAAACTCTTCTAGTCACCGCCCTCATGTCTCCTTCTCTGGGAAAGCTTCACTGACAATCTGAGCAAGATACGGATCCCTTCTCTCCTCTCAACTTGCCAACAGTTTAATAGGACACATCTGGCACTGCCATAAGGCATCTACATCTTATCTTCCCTGCTGATTTCTAAGCTCTTTGAGAGCAGGGATACATCTCTGTGTTCTGTGCAGTTCTCAGCATTGCTGTTATACACATAGTCAACCTGGTCAGTGAATATTTGGTGAATGAATGAAAGAATGTTGAATGAAGTGAGTTCTCTGGCTCTTTCTCTCTTTCTACTTTTCAAGGTTCTGTAGTTAGTTACATTTGGACAATAGGCTGCTTCATAGTAACATAATAACCAAGCTCACAGAGTGTTGCAAATAGCTGCTAAGAGCATCCCTCTGCCACTTTAGAACAGCTTGTTCCCTCTCAAATGAAGAGCAGGATTCCATACTTATTAAGTGCCTTTGTTCACTTGGCCTTTAGAGACACTGGGGGCTTCAGTGCTCTACATTTAGTGAAATGCCCATTTTGATTGTAATTTTCCCCTGTGAATAACAGCTATCCAAAGATGTTCCTGTACAATTTTTCATCCTTTTATATTCATAGAATGCATTTTAACTACATACAAGTATAAAACAAATAGAACTCTGTTTATATTTGGTAAAAGTTTAAGGGAGAAGTCTTTATGGCACATTACCAAACTTGTTTGGGGAAATTTTAACCATGTGAAATACGTTGGAGAGGCACCAAGAGTTCAAGAATTCTCAAAATTTCTGAGGACACAGTTGCCTCATGTATAGGCACAGTGGCTGCCATCTATGTAACAATAATTTGTTTCTCAAAATGTTGAACATGAGTTATTCCTTGATCCCGCACTTTCCACTACCAGATATATACTCGGCAGAAGTAAAAATTTAGGTCCACACAAAAACTTTTAGGTGAATGTTCATAGAAGCATATTAATAATATAAAAAAATGAAAATAACCCAAATGTTAATAAACAAAATGTGGAATATTCATACAATGAAATATTTTTCAGCTATAAGAAGGAATGAATCATTGACACATGTTACAACATGGATGAGCCATGAAAGCATTATGCAAAGCTGAAAGAAACCACTCACAAAGGACCACATATTGTATCACTCCATTTATTATAAAATTCCTAGAATAGGTAAATCTGTAGAGACAGAAAGTAGATGAGTGGTTGCCTAGGGCTGAGAGGTTGAGGAGAATGCCAAAAGACTACTGATGTGTCTTGAGTTTTTTGTGTGGGAACAAAAATCTTCTAAAATTGGATTTTGGTGATGGTTGTACAACTCTGTGGATTGCATTGACTTGCTTACATTAAATAGGTGAAATGACTATAAATTATGAAATGTAAGTTATATCTCAAAGCTGTTAAAATTATGATAAATTTTATGCTTAGAAATTTGAAATTCATCCAAGATTACAATTTCTTAAAAAATGCAACCTAACAATAACCCAAGAAAGAAAAGAGTATCTAATAGCCATAATTACGTACATTTACAGAAAACAATTTCCAGGGATAACTGACTTTCTTGGTAAATTCTTCCAAATATTTAGGGAAGAAATAGCAATCTTACTTAAAAATTTTCTAGGAAACAGAAATAAAAGAATACATACTCAAATCCTTTTTTTTGTTTTGTTTTAAATGAGGCCAACATAAGCTTCAGACCAAAGCTGAAAAGACTATTACAAGAATGGAATCAAAAGCCAGTTTCTCTTCTGAACATGCATGCAAAAATTGTAAACAAAAGCACAAACTGTATCCATGGTATGTAAAACTATAATACATCCCAAATGAATTGGTTTTATTCTGGTAATGCAAGGTCAGCTTACTGTCCAAACATAAAACAGATCTCAGGAATAAACTCGAATGGAAAGAATTGATTTAAAAAAGAAGTCAATTAAAAAAAAAGTCAATCAGGAGAAATACAAGAATGAATAAACACAACAGATAATGCTTTATGAAAAATAGATGAAAAATTCCATAAATTATGGAATATTCTAAAATTTTAAAATACAAAAAGCAGTTGAAAAAGATTTAAGAGAAAGTGACAAATACTGAATATAGGCAAACAAAAAAAAATCAAATATGCAAATGATAGGAGCACCTAAAGAATAAAAGCAAGGAAACCAAACAAATACTAACAGTATAATTTAAGAAATTTTCTAAAATAGGGCGCCTGGGTGGCTCAGTGGGTTAATGCCTCTGCTTTCGGCTCAGGTCATGATCTCAGGGTCCTGGGATTGAGGCCCGCATCGGGCTCCCTGCTCAGCGGGGAGCCTGCTTCCCCCTCTCTCTCTCTGCCTGCCTCTCTGCCTCCTTGTGATCTCTCTCCCTCTGTGAAATAAATAAATAAAATCTTTAAAAAAAAAAAGAAATTTTCTAAAATAATAATAGTAATAGTAAAAATAATGCCAATAGAAACTGCATATTGAACAAATATATTACATACCTGAGAATAGTAAGTCAGAATGATCAACACCAACATGTATTCTAGAGAAATTTTAGACCTAAAATGGGAGGTTGGGATTTTAACCCTAACAAAACTTTTAACTATAAAGGGCATGGATCAATTATTAACCAACATGCAGGAACTCAGGTTATTTAATTCCTTGAACCATTATGAAGGAAACTAATAAAGAAAGAGTATCACACAGCCAAAGTGACTGGAGATAATCAACATAAGTATGGCTAGTGAGCATTAAGTGTAGTACTGCTTCTAGAATGAGAAGTAAATGAGGGTTAAACAGGAAAGACTATCGTACGCAATGGCTGTATGCTCTGGCAACGTAGGTATCAGTCCTGTAAGTGGGAGAGAAACAATGAACAAACACCAAATGAAGTTAAAACTGTTTTCAAGCATTGTTTATTAAACATACTATTGAAATTGCAATTCTGAGTTTGTTCTCTGAGTAATATGGAATGGAACAAATGAGAAATTATGGAGTATTCTATTTTTTAAAAGATTTTATTTATTTGAAAGAGAGAGAACACATGCATGCACGGGAGGAGGAGCAGAGGGAGAGACAAGCAGACTGTGCTCATTGTGAGCCCAATACAGGGCTCAGTCTTAACAACTCTGAGATCATGACCTGAGCTGAAATCAAGAGTCCAATGCTTAACTGACTAAGCCACCCAGATGCCCCTGAAGTATTCTAGTTATAACATCTGCTGTGAGCTAGGGAACTTGTGTTCTCAGGATGGAGGAAATGAATACAGAGGTAATATAAAGGATGTTTATTAAAAACTGCAGTGCTGAATTAGAATTATATGTCTAATTAATAAGTCATTTTAGCTCTCTCTATATATATGTATATATTTTTAAAGACTTTATTTGAGTGAGAGAGAAAGCATGTGTGCGCACAAGTGAGGGAGAGGCAGAGGGAGAAGGACAAGCAGACTCCCCACCGAATAGGGAACCTGACCCAGGGCTCCATCCCAGGACCCTGAGATCATGACCTGAGCCGAAGGCAGACGCTTAACCAACTGAGCCACCCAGGCACAGCATTTTAACCATATTTATATAGATAAAGGTATTTAGGTCTATGTCTATATTTATAAATTTACATATAACTCTATACTATGTATATAATTATATATGAAAAATATGTCTCTCTCTCTCTCTCACACACACACACACACACACACACACACACACACACACACACTGTCTCTTGAATAGGCCTAGAACCAATGACCAACCCAGTAGGAAAAAATATCCATAAGGCTCAGATTATGGTCTTGAAATGGCTGATGTAAGGTCTGTGGTGCGTTTGTGTGAAATGTACTTGGAAAATTTTGTGGTACCAAATAACAAGGAAGTTATCAAAGAGCACCAGGCTATTTCAAAAGGACTCAGGGGCCAAATGTGAGGAGGCTTTCCGTAGACAATGGAACAGTTTGAACTTCAGTAGGATAATAATTACAATGAATTAATATCCATCAACTATGTTTAAATCCATGGGTTTCTATGGATACCCAAAAAAAGTCAATTTATGAGGATCACTGGGGAAAAATTCATTATAATGAAAACTGATTTTTAAAATGGTAGAGGTAGAATTGGGTGGGGTGAGAGAATAATCAAGCTTTTATCCTGCATTTCCTTTGTGAACTGTATCACTGTGCAACCAAATTGTAGATGAGGGGATAGATCTCTTCATAAAAATATTCCTGCCAGGGCGCCTGGGTGGCTCAGTGGGTTAAAGCCGCTGCCTTCGGCTCAGGTCATGATCCCAGGGTCCTGGGATCGAGGCCCGCGTCGGGCTCTCTGCTCAGCGGGGAGCCTGCTTCCTCCTCTCTCCTCTCTCTCTGCCTACTCGTAATCTCTCTGTGTCAAATGAATAAATAAAATCTTTAAAAAAAAATATTCCTGCCAATAAGTGGAAAAGAAGTGATCAAGTTAGAATATCACAATTTGCAGCCTCTGATGAATTTATGCTGGGACCTGGCAGAATTTGGAGATGCCAGATTAACTCAGAAGAATTGTGGGCTCTGGTGTTTGAAAGAAAAATTTGTCTATTCACTGAGTATCAGTGGCTGTTCTATTTTCTTCTCAGGTATTTTCCTTTAGGAATCACTGTTTAATCAATAGGGAAGTGGTTAAATGAATTATCCCCATATCCATTTTATGGAATTTTATGTGGCTAATAAAATATTTAGCAAATTTGCATATGTTGATGTAGCAAGGTATCCATTATACATCATAAAATGAAACAGGCAAGAAATAGTACAGTCAGACAAACACCATGCCACTAGAAGGTAAGATAGGCAAGAACAGAGACCAAGTCTGTCTTATATATCTGCAGTGTCTAGTAGACACACAGCAGGCACTTGTAAATATTTGTGGACTGAATATTAGAGCACAGAAAATGACCTGGAAGAACACACATAACATTGTTATCAGGGTTATCCTTCTCTGGAGGAGCATTTTTTGTTTACCACATTTCTGATGTTCCAAGCAGTTTTATTAGAATGTATTTAATGTTTTATGCTTTCTGGCACATAAGGTGCTTGGCCCTCCAACAGTCAGCACCTGTGTGTCTTTGTTGCTAGGTTGACTTCAGGCTACCAGAAACAGCTTTGCTTGTGGCCTGGGGAGCCAGATGTGGCTGGTCATTCGTGTTCCTGTCCCCACCCAGCTTTTAACAAATAACTGACAGAATGAGTATACAGACTCCTGCAGCTTAGTCCTTGATTGGGCAACTCGAAGGCATGCATTTTGATTCTGTACAGCTCCCCAGTGATTCACCCTAAATGACTTCACTGGCTTCAAGGGACTTTACTTGAAATTGCACTTTCTTTCTGGCCTTCCTCCAGTTCAAGCTCCCCTGGATTGTCTTAGAACAGTTCCCCCTCTGAGTCTGCTTCTGGGGACTCAGTCTAAGTCCCTTGTGTAATTAAAAACCATAAAAACAGGGCGCCTGGGTGGCTCAGTGGGTTAAGGCCGCTGCCTTCGGCTCAGGTCATGATCCCAGGGTCCTGGGATCGAGGCCCGCATCGGGCTCTCTGCTCAGCAGGGAGCCTGCTTCCTCCTCTCTCCTCTCTCTCTGCCTTCCTCTCTGCCTACTTGTAATCTCTCTCTCTCTGTGTCAAATGAATAAATAAAATCTTTAAAAAAAAAAAAAAAAAAAAAAAAAAAGAAAAACCATAAAAACAGATGGTGCCTGTTAGAGGATGAGGTGTATGACCTCTTCACCTCAAACTTGTCACCCTCCATAGCTTTAAATTAATCAGAAAATGTGTCCAGCCACAGCACCATAACTGACAGGGCCCAGGGCAAAATGAGAATGTGGGGTCCTTTGTTTGAAAAGCAGGAAGAAAGTGGTTATAGCTATACTAAAACATAAAAGCTTTTCCCTTTTTCCAAAATCTCTCTCTCAACTTGTCAGGATATTTTTTATTTGCTATTGACTATTGTTCTAAGTAAAGAAAAACTAAAATTTGGCATGATCAGCATGAATTTTTTTCACTCATCTTTATCTTGTGAAATATGAATTTTAAGTGTGTATATAAGAGCTTTTCACTTAAGTGCAAAATTACAAATTACACAATTTATCCTTCATAGATTATATATGCATATGTATTTATTTCTTACCTATGCCATGGAAATGCTGCACAAAACTAATTCAACTGTTTTAATTTTACCTCAACATGTATACTTTCTCCCCTGATTCCTACTTTCTCCTCAGTGTTTTGTGACTAAGGACTGAAAGGAAAAAGAACCATCGGTTGCCCTCTCCTTCCTCCTATGTCATCATTTCCAGGGTAAGCAATTGGCTAATATAGGGCCGTAAATGAGTAAGGAAAGATATGATAGGTTCCTTGGTCGTTCATGTTTCTCACAATTCCACTGCCTTCCCTGTGTCCACAGGATTTTGATGAGAATGTAATGCACAGCCTCTAGGGTCTGTCAGTCCCTGTGCTCACTCAGACGTTCAGGAAACACAGGGTGTGTCTGCCCCCACTGCAGGTCCATCTGAATGCTGTGCACATGGAGCATGGTGACTACTGTGTATGAATGGGGCAGCAAGAACAGTGGGCATGCTACTGCATGGGCTCCTCTCCTTACAGGCATGCGCCATTGTCCCATAGACTTCACTTAGAAAACATAAGCTGAGAGGAGCCTGGGTGGCTCAGGTGTTGATGTCTGCCTTCGGCTTGGGTCATGATCCCAGGGTACTGGGATCAAGCCCCACATCGGGCTCCCTGCTCTACAGGAAGCCTGCTTCTCCTTCTCCCACTACCCCTGCTTGTGTTGCTGCTCTTGCTATCTCTCTCTCTGTCAAATAAATAAATAAAATCCTAAAAAAAGAGAAAAGAAAACACAAGCTGAAAGATACAATTAAGAATTTCGAAACAGATGAGAGTAGAATATTAAACCAAGATAGGGGTTCTTCTAAGTGTAGGACCCTGGGGGACTGCTCATGAAGGTAACCCTGGCTGGAGTACATAAGGCTCAGGCCTTGCTTGCTTTGTGGGCAATTAGCCCACACATCTCTTGGTTGCTGGTTTTGGCAGACTTCAGGGCAGCTGGGGCTTTCTGGGTTGACACACCAATCCAAGTTTCTTTCAGATTTCACAAACCTCTGATGAATACTCGTTTTTATTGGATGTTTCTTGAGCTAATTTTTATTTTCTAGCAGAGTAATGCATACACTTTGAAACATCAGATCTTGGAACAAACAGGATTGCTGGAGGGGAAGTGGGTGGGGGGATGGAGTAACTGGGTGACGTGATGAGCAATGGGTATTATATGCAATTGATGAATCATTAAACTCTACCCTGAACCTAATAATGCAACATATGTTAACTAACTTTAATTTAAATAATAACAAAAGAATCATCAGATCTTGCTAGAAATCTTATAACAAAAAAGCTATGTCCCTTCCCCCCCTTCTCCTTCTATCTCAAGTCTTGCTTTCCAAAGGCAATGGCTTTAAATTCCTGTAGGCATTTCTTGTGATATTTATCTCCATATTTTTAAATAGTATGCTTTTAATCACTATTTTACTGAATTGTCAATTTTCTACCTTATACACTGTTTCCTTACAAAGGAAACTGAGAATACTGCTTTTACTACCAGTTCCGTTTCCCACCCATCTCCTCCTAATATAGTTATTTTATAATATATGGTTAAATCAATATGTACTTTTTACATTATTGTTATACATTATGATGTATCACACATCATTGTATATTACAAACATATTCAATATTTATAATATTCAGTAAATTACATTCTTTACATGATTATATGAGATCAGATAAATATTGTTGACTCTTGTGTCCAGTAGTATACTTTAAGTATGTTAACTTTCTGGGAAAATATTTTGTTCTTCATGCAGGGAATATATTTTAAATTTACACATATTACTTTTAATTCGCCAGATTTCCTGTGTATCCTAAATTTCATGCCCATTTGCCATGTGCTTAAGACCATCAAGCCATCATTGCCTTTATTCCCGTGAAGACAGTCCTTCATACCTCTTATTCAATATAGACTACTTGTTTTCTGAACCTGCTGCACAGTTGTCACCCAGGGGCTTCCATTCCATGCACTCTTGTTCAGGGACCCCATTTCCTGTATGCTAAATTATCCTTTTTTTGTTTTTCCCCTCTCATTTTAATGGTGACATATACACCAGGAGCTCCCTGACACGAAGTGCCAGAGAGATCAATTTTTGGAGACCTCAAGTGCCTGAAAATGTTTTTATTCCATCTTTTCCTCATGATTGTTTGTCAAAATAGAGAATACAAGTTGGGAAATAATTTTCTGTTAGGATTTTGACAGCATTCTTCACTGGGCCTGCCTTTCATGGCTACTCCTGAGAAGTTCAGTGCAATTCTGATTTCCCTATTTTTTAGTTATATGTGGTTTTTCTTCTGATACTTTAAGAAATTCTCTTTTTATCCCAGGTTCTCTGAAATTTCCTCTGGACCTGCCTGACTGGGGATCTTTTTGTTCATGGTACTTAGTGGTCTCTTTGTATTGAGACACTCAGTCCTTCAGTTCCGACTATACTGTAGGATATGCTTAAAAAATAATTTTTCTCCCTTCTCCATGCTGGGGGACCCACACAGTTGGATTCTTGGATTCTTGGGCCAAGCCTCTAGCTTCTAATCTCTTCTTTTTTTGTCTTTTAGTTCACTTCTTTGGGGTATTTTTTTACAGATTTTTTTCTGTCCTACCTATGAATGATTTTCCTTTTGGAAATTATTTTTTACTTCTAAGCATATTTTCTTATGCTATGGCATTTAATTTTTATGATATTCTAGTCAATGTTTCAAGTATACAGTATTTTTTGTTACCTCCAAGGGTATTAATAATATAGTTTCTTTTTATAGTTTTCCTCAGCTTCCTTTATTATCTCCTTTTCCTCTAAGTTCTATTATTTGGTTTTTCAAGTCTCTATCTTTCATGATTTAGGTTTTTCTTAAGTGTACAATGAATTTGGGATTTCTGCCCATCTTTAAAAATAAGACCTTAAGTATATGGGGAGACTCTATGCACAAATGTGTATTTTACTCCAGAGGAGTTGTGTGGAAAGTTTCTTTTTGGGATTGGACACTCAGATATACGACCTGGAGGGCTTTTCTCTGAAATTTAAAATTTTCATGGACAAGGCCCACTGATCTCCTGCCTTGGTTTCTGTAACTGACTTCTGGAGGTTTTGAAGCAATGGTGGGTCCTTGGGATGTTTGGTAAGAGGGGAACTCCCATTCTGAAGGCACTTGTAGGCAATCCCTGCACTTTACCCCCACTCTCTGCTTTACTTGGATCCCTGAGCTCAAAGGCTGTTCAGTTCCACTTCTCTAGTGATTAATCACCAACCCTGCACTCTCCTTGAGGCAGGATGCAAGGATGGGGAGGAGGTAGAATGAAACAAATTTGGTGGTTCCATGATGGGCAGAAACCAAGGAAGGGGAGTGGATCTAACTAGTCAGAGCTATAACCGATCCCTTGTTTTTAGCCTCCCTCGTTGCCCCTTATTTCTTATTTATCATCTCTACTAAGTCACCTGGTACTTTGTGAGCATTAAGGCATTATGTTTGGAAATAATTGTAAACTTTAAAAAAAGTTGCATGAATTTCTGTATTTTTAAAAATGTTACCCCATTACTCTGTCTCTATATTAATCTCTTTCCTGAACATTTGACAGTAAGATGCATATATCATGGTCCCTTTCCCTGAGTCCTTCAGAGTGTTTTTCTTTTTTTGTTTTTTTTAAAAGATTTTATTTATTCATTTGACACAGAGAAAGAGATTACAAGTAGGCAGAGAGGCAGGCAGAGAAAGAGGAGAGAGGAGGAAGCAGGCTCCCTGCTGAGCAGAGAGCCCGATGTGGGCCTCGATCCCAGGACCCTGGGATCATGACCTGAGCCGAAGGCAGCGGCTTTAACCCACTGAGCCACCCAGGCGCCCCAGAGTGTTTTTTTAAAATAGACTTATTTACATTAAACTTAGGTCATATGGGATACAGCCTTCTTCAAGGGCTGAGTGGAACAATACCTCTCAAAGACTTCAGAGGGTGAGGACACAAAGAAAAAGACAAAGGAGATGTGGAGGTTCACCATGAACGTATGATGAAGTAAGCCATTGGAGCACTTTCTACCAATATTGTCCTTTACTCCTAGAAGAGTTGAAAATTCAGGGGCAGTATGGCTCCCCTATCTCCCCCAGGCTCTTCACCTGCCCTAGGTTCTAGATTCTAGTCCTAGAAAAACAACTTTTAGCTCCTATCACATGGGGAAGACTTAGAGAGCAAGGAAAGCCTAGAGTCTGAGAAATTTATTATTTTAATAGTCTTTTGAATAATACTGTATACTATCATTGTGTTTGAGTTTTCCAACTTGAAGTGCAAATATTTTCAGTGACCCATTAGGTAGAAAAGGCAGAACTAAAGATTGGGAAGGTGAGCCTCCCATGCCAGTGATCTCTTTCATGTACTTGGGGCTCAGGAACTTCTTACCAGAGAGAGTTTGTGGTTGGAAAGAGCTCAGAGACTCGTGTTTTGTTACATAGAAGGTCATTCCTGGAATCCTATTTCTTTGAGTATCTCTGTACACACGTTGAAACAATCAGACGGGATTTCTATACTAAGAAGGCTAGTATGAGAGAGTCCCAAATGGAGAGGGGGAAGTTCTCTATGGGGGATGCCTCAGTCTTGCTCTGCTTCAGCACTGTTTCCCTCCCCTTCTCTAACTCTTGCCCATGTGGAAAAATACAAAGACAGGAAAGCTCACTGATAGAGAGATAAGGGCACTCACACCAGGAAACATTTTCAACTGCTTTGTGCCCACTCCCATGGCTCACAGCTGATAAAACTAGGGGCCATAATTCATTTTGTTCAGAGCTGGACAGAAAGCACATAGAGTTGTCCCTTAGCAGGTGTCACTGACATTATACACAAGGGAGGTATATACCACCATATCTCACACCCCACATCTGCTGTCCTGGCAGCCACAGTGCATGAATTGGCTGACCTTGGGGAATGGAGAACACAGAACATTCTCAGAGTCCAGCATTCACGAAGTTCTTTAACTTAGTATGGGCATGTGGATGAATGTTCTGGATTGTCACTCATTTTTATGTCAAACCATATACTGAAGGCCATTCAAAGCTCTCTGGGAATAAATGAAAGTGGAAAATGTTTTCTGTTCTTGTTGCCTTAAAAAAATACATATATGTTTATATCCAGGTGCACAAATGTGTGTGTGTGTGTGTGTGTGTATTCCCAGAGTAAACCCCCACTTCTGAAACTAACTCCAGTACATAATCTGGTAAGAAGGAAATTCTAATTCCAGTATCTTTACAACATCCATTGAAGAATATACTGAAAACTTTATATACCCCAGGATATAGAGTTCAGCAAAGCAACTGTCCAAAGATAGTCAAGTCTTATGGATTGGGATTTTCTATTTATGGAAGATTGTATTTCTCAAAAAATGACCATAACAGTATTTCAAGTCCCACATTACCTTCTGGAGCTTTGCTAGCCTCTACCAAAAGTTGGAGTCATATTTATCTTTCCCTTAAAGTTGGGTGGCACTTCCCGTCTGTCTCAGTGAATAGAATGCAGCAGCCAAGAGTTTGTCCCTTTTTTAGGGCAGATAACAGATAACAAAGTATCTGTGTAAATTAAACAACAGAAATATATTCTCTTAAAGTTCGCAAACATAAAATTCTGAAACCAAGGCATCATCAAGATTGATTCCTTTGGGAGAACTCTGAGGGAAAGTCTGTTCCAAGCCTCTTTCCTAGCTTCTGGTGATTGCCAGGAAACCTTGCTATCCTTGGTTTGCAGATACATCATTCCAGTCTCTGCTTCCATTGTCACATGGCAGCCTTCCTTGTGTGTGTGTCCCATGTCCAAATTTTCCTCCTCTTTTAAGGATGGCAGTCCTGGATTAGGACCCACCCTAATCCAATATGGCCCCATTTTATTTTGGTTAAGACCCCCTCCCTTTATTAAGTAGGCTCTACACCCAGCATAGAGCCCAGTGTGAGGCCTGACCTCACAACCCCAAGGTCAAGACCTGAGCTGAACCAGGAGTTGGATGCTTAGCCAGCTAAGGCACCCCAAGACCCAGTTTTTAAATAAGGTCACATTAACAGGTACTGGGGGTTGCAACTTGAACATATCTTTTGAGGAGACACAGTTCATCCCACAACAGTGAGGTTAAGTGATTTCTAAGTTTAAGTCATAAGAGGCAATCCAACTTCTATTATGGATCTTTCTCTCTAAGGATACTCACCTTTGGAACCTAGCCACCATTCTGTGGGGAAGCCCCAGACACAAGAAGAGGCCACATTTGTGTGTTCTGGCTGACAGCCCCAGCTAAGATTCTAATCATAGGATGACCAGTCATGTACCTGAAAAGGCCATCAGATGATTCTAATTCCAGCCTTTGAGGGGTGCTACCTGATACTGATGAACTCTGTCTACTGATCCCTGTCAAAATCGCAGATGCCTAAGTGAAACAAATGTAGTTGGTATTTTAATCCCTTAAGTTTTTGTTGTTGTTTTTGTTGTTTGTTAATCCATTAAGTTTTAGGGTGATTTGTTACATAGTGTTTGATTACTGGAATACCACCCAATGTCCACTGCCCTCCCTGAGACATCTGTGTCTTCTGTGCTAGGATAACCCTCTGTAATGAGAATGTGGCCTTGGGATCTGGCTGTAGGTTTGTTCTAGGTTCATTATTCTTCTCTCAGGACACAGATGAAGCAGGTTGACTAGGTATATAGATATTATCTGTTTTAGCCTGGCTTAAATAAAATGTAGCCACATGCTTAAAGTTTTTATTACTGACTTTTCTTGTGAGGCATCTCTCCTATCCTCTGGAGTTCCGACCAGTGACATTGAAGTGTAGCTCTGGACAAACCATAAGAGACTTCTAATCTCATAAAACAAACTGAGGGTTACTGGGGGGTGGGAGGGTAGGGATAGGGTGGATGGGTTATGGACATTGGGGAGGGTTTGTGCTTTGGTGAGGGCTGTGAAAGATGTAAGCCTGATGATTCACAGACCTGTACCCCTTGGGCAAATAATAAAAATAAAATTAAAAAAAAAATAAAAAAAATAAAAAAATAAATAAAAATAAATAAAAAAAAAATGAAGTGTAGCTCTGATGCTTACTAGTTGTGTGCTCTGAGCCAAATTACTTAAATTCTCGAAGCTTCAGTGTCCACATCTGTAAAATGGGCATAATGATATCCACCTCTTTCATGTAAGCTGGTAGCTCAATATCTGGACCATTGTAAGTATTCAGTTAAAAATAAAGGTGACTGTTTCCATGGAAAGTTGAAATGTTTAAAATTTTTTTCTATGTAAAATAATCTTGTTGGTGGAGGTAGTACAGATTTGTAGAATATGTCTATACTTTGTACCCAAGTGTAAGACTACACTACTTTGAAATCACAGTTCTTCAGGATCAGAAAAGGGACAGTAAATACTTATTACAGCGATATAGTCTTTGTTGCTACAACACACAAGAACATACTTAAGATTGGTGGCACTAAGCCAGGAGAGACTATAAAATTGACAAGATGAAAGGAGTTTTCTTTTTCTAAGTAGGTGCAGCCTCCTTAAAAAAAAGAGAGAGAGAGAGAGAGAGAGAGAGAGAGAGAGAGAGAGAGAGAGAGGAAAGCCTACATCACATGCTTGGGAAATTGTAACTAAATAGTTTCTCTTTTCTAATGGCAGGATTTATCCTATTAGAAACACACATGGCATGAGACTGTGAATTTTGCTGGGATGAGTTTAAAGACTATAGGATTAGCTAGATTTGGGGGGAGCACTCAATTGGTTCTGGAATTTCAATAGGAGCCAAGCTTAATGCTTCCAAGCCATGCTGTTTTTATATGTGAGATTCTATTCTGGTAATTTTTATTTAGACTTTTGTATTTGTCAGGAACTTGGACATTTTATGAACTGCAAAATAAATATGAATTTCATCCACATAGCTTTTGGCAGAAGTTTCTTTCATCAGAGTCTATTTAGTTTTGTTTTATTCTCATACTTACCAGTGCATACTAAAGGGAATCCATTCTTATTTATATTACTGTCCTTTTTTTGACAGTCCTTTTTTTTCCTCTCCACTTTTCGCAAACCTGGACCCTACTGGTAAATAACTTTTTGTCCCTGCATTCTGTGGAAGGCTTACAGACCTGAATGATAAGTGGAAAGTAATCAAAACTCAAACTTGCAAATCTGTGCACTTGAAAATGTGTAGCCGGAGTCAAAACTTTGTTTGGAGCCTTGATTCTGTTGCTAGGTGGCAATGTTCCCTCACCAAAAGGGTGATTAGAGTCCGCAGGTCCGTTTCTGAAACAGAAAGGAAAAGGCTGCCTTACTGCCTCTTCATTAGCAACTTTTCAACCAGGTTTCCTGGTTTTAGCCCACAAAGAGGCACTAACACTGTCAGAAATTGCCAGGCTGGAATCATCAAAACCAAAATTTCTTCCTTGTCACACTGTCCATTGCAAAATCAGGGAGTCAGTGATATCAAGCACATGGTTGTTTCCAGTAACTGTAAAAATCCACTGTAGGCAGGGACCAGAGCTATCCCAGGCCCTAGTAAACAAGTGATATAATCTCACTTGTCCACTGACTGCTGGTGTAGTATTAAGTTCACAAAAGAGCTCTAGCATTGTGGTCAAGAAATGTCTGTGGATGGTGTGCCTAAGACCTACTGAAGGTTCCTTTATAAAAGGCATTGATTTCACTCTGATGCCAGATAGGGTTTCCAGATTTAGAAAATAATGCAAGGCAGCCAGTTAAATGTGAATTTCAGATGAACAATGAATTTTTTTAAAAAGTAAGGTTTACTGAAGTATAATTTACATGTGATAAAATTCACCCTTTTTAGGAATATAGTTTTGTATATTTTTACAAACATACATCATGTAAATACTACCACACTCAACATCTAGAATAGTTTCATCACCCCCAAATGTTCCTCCATGCCCCTTTTTAGTGAGCCCCTCACTTTCCCTCCACTCCTGGCAACCCCTGATACAATACATAGCCTTTTGTGTCTTGTGTGTCTTGCTTCTTTCATGTAGTACAGTGTGAACATTTAATGGAATTTTTTTTCTTAGTATAACTATGACCCATGGAATAATTGGGTCTGACTTATAATAAAAAGTATCTATTGTTTATCTGAAAATTTCTTAATCAGCAGACCAGGAGTGGAACTTGGAACCTGCATTTTAACAAAAACCCATGGTGTTTCCCATGCAGGTGATTCTCAGATCACACTTCCACACAGTGAGAATCTGAAGTGGTACAGTTGTGAATCTCCTTGATAATCTGGTTCATTCAATCAAGTCTTTTACTGCAAAAATATTCACAGATGCTCAGAACTTTCACACAATTCAGGAGGTTGCAGTAGTGATCAAAATTCACAAACTCCATGAATTTCAGGTTGAGAACTGGAGTATTCTCATCTCATGTGATTTACTGAAAAGCTCAAGTTTCCCCCAGAAGTGAGAGGGAAACAAGTTTGTTTGGGTTTCTCCCACTCCCTCTCTTCACCATCTTTCCCCAGGCTTCTTAGAGCAAGGAGGATTTTTTTTTTTTGTCTTTCCACAGATACAAGGCCTTTCTATTCTATTTTAATGTTTATTAAAGCAAAAGTAGATTAATCATTTACAGATCATAAAAGACATGCATAGTAATGACAAAAATTGAAAACTGCAAAGAAAATGAGAAAATAGAAAAATAGTAATGCATAATCCTACTGCCCAAAGAGGTAGTGAGATAATCACTTTATTTAATTGTCTTCATTTTTTTTCATAGTTATAATAATGATGTGTGGGTCCTGTGCCAAATATTCTGATTTATTTGGTATGTGGTGTGTTCTGGACTCAGCAGTTTTCAAAGGCTTCTTAGGTGATTGTAACATGCAGCACGGCTCCAGCCACCTGCCATGGATTTGCTCTCCGTGTTCTTTCTATATTCTCAATTGGTTGGCCTTGCACAGTGGGTCATAGAACGCCCTAGGAATCAGTTGTTATCACAACTGTGCATCAACATGAAAGGGAAAAATCTAATTACTTGCTCATGCTGGAGGGATGTCTACAACTGGCCATTCATGATGAAGAATAGGGGAGCCCAGCTTGAAGAAATAAGATTAGCTCTGAATGGGAGAAGATTTTACGCTGGAATTATTAAATTTCACCACAAACCCCTGCAGTTGCCTGAATTCCTGTGATTAGGGAAAGCTAATCAGGGCTGAGGAAGAAAAGGAGACATGACAGCAGTGCTCCAAGAGGAAGACCTAATAATAGAGTTAGGACTCTAGGCACAGGGGCACCTGGGTGGCTCAGTAGGGTAAGCCTCTGACTCTTGGTTTCGGCTCAGTTCGTGATCTTGGGGCTGTGAGATGGAGCCCCACATTGGGCTCCGTGCTCAGCATAGAATCAGCTTGGGATTCTCTCTCTCTCCCTCTGCCCCTCCCTGCCTCTCTCTCTCTCTCTCTCTCTCTCTCTTTCAAATAAGTAAATCTTAAAAAAAAAAAAAAAAAATTCCAGGCACAAGGCGGACCCAAGTCCCTGGAAGTGATACATACAGGCATGCCCTGGTGACTCGAAATCCTATCTCCAGCAAGCAGATATATGGCACATGGGTACTCTTACAGAGGGAGCCTCACCACTCCCGCACTCTCCCAGCCCCTCTCCCAAGGCTGCATAGGACACTCCAGTTTGCTTTCTGTGTGGTGACAATTATCACAAGTGAAATCACTGTGCAATTCCAGGCACCAGCCCCCCAGCGTTCACTGGTCAAGTTGCCAGGGTGTTTAAATTTAGTGGCAACCTTTAGGTTGGCACTGAACTGTGGGAAAGGGATTGAGAGTCTTGAGGTTTATTTTATGAGAGGTTTCAAGGTTGTACCCCTTGAGAGCTCCATAACCACAACAACTTGTCCCCATCCTTAGACACCCTAGATGAAAGGACTGAAAAGGTCAGGGGCCTTCTCAGTGTTTCTCACAGATCAGAAACAGACACGCTACTCCTTATACTGATGGTGGAAGAAATGGGTCAGGGGACTCAGGATGGAAATTGTCTATTATTATTATTGAAGTATAGTTGACATATTAGTTTCAGGTGTGTAACAGTGATTCAGCATTTATATAGATTATGATGTCATCACCGTGGTAAATCTGGCTATCCTCTGTCACCATTCAAACTTGTTATAATAGTATTAACTATATTCTCTGCTGTACATTGCACCCCATGTCTTATTTATTTTATTTTTTATTTTTTAAAAATTTTAATTTTTTGAAAAAATTTATTTATTTTTAGTAATCTCTACACCCATCATGGGGCTCGAACCCGTGACCCCAATATCAAGAGTCACATGCTCTTCTAACCAAGCCAGCTAGGAGCCCTTTATTTATTTTATAACTGGAAGTCTGTACCTTTTAATCCCCTTCCTTTATTTCACCTATTTCCCCCTCTTCCTCTGGCAACCAACAGACTTTTCTCTGTATCTACGAGTCTCTTTCTGTTTTGCTTTACATATTTGTCTTATTTTTTTATTTTTTATTTTTTTTTTTAAGATTTATTTATTTATTTATTTCACAGAGGGAGAGATCACAAGGAGGCAGAGAGGCAGGCAGAGAGAGAGAGGGGGAAGCAGGCTCCCCGCCGAGCAGGGAGCCCGATGCAGGCCTCGATCCCAGGACCCTGAGATCATGACCTGGGCCGAAAGCAGAGGCTTTAACCCACTGAGCCACCCAGGCGCCCATCTTATTTTTTTAGATTCCACATATAGGTTAAATCATATGTGTCTTTCTCTTGACTTATTTCACTTAGCATTATACCTTCTACCTCCATCCATGTTGTTGCAAATGGCAAGATCTCATTCTTTTTTATGGCTGATCAGTATTTGCTATATATATATATATATANTATATATATATATATATATATATATATATATATATATATATATATATGTATATATGTATATATATTCTATATCTTCTTTATCCATTCATCTATCAATGGACACTTAGATTGTTTCCATATCTTGGCTATAGTAAATAATGCTGCAATGAATATGGGGGTGCATGTATCTTTTCATATCAGTGTTTTTACTTTGGATTGATATCTAGAAGTAGCATTGCTGGATTGTATAGCAGTTCTATTTTGATTTTTTTAGGAACCCCCCATAATATTTTCCATAGTGTCTGTACCATTTTGCATTACTAGCAACAGTGCACGAGGGTTCCCTTTTCGCCACATTCTTTTTTTTTTTTTTAAGATTTTATTTATTTATTTGACACAGAGAGAGAGAGATCACAAGTAGGCAGAGAGGCAGGCAGAGAGAAAGGGGGAAGCAGGCTCCCTGCTGAGCAGAGAGCCCGATATGGGCCTCGATCCCAGGACCCTAAGATCATGACCTGAGCCGAAGGCAGAGGCTTTAACCCACTGAGCCACCCAGGCGCCCTTTTCGCCACATTCTTGCCAACACTTCTTATTTCTTGTCTTTTTGATAATGGCTCTTCTAAAAGGTGATATCTCATTTTGGTTTTGATGGGATGGTGAATCTTCTATGTACCTATTACAGTTGTTGCAGATATCTTGTAATATAATTTACTATAAAATTATGGTAGTTAGCAGATCAGCTGCTAGATATTTATTAATAAATCAGAACACTAATTGCTAAAACATATTAGTATTTTGATGACNACAGTTGTTGCAGATATCTTGTAATATAATTTACTATAAAATTATGGTAGTTAGCAGATCAGTTGCTAGATAGTTATTTATTAATAAATCAGAACACTAATTGCTAAAACATATTAGTATTTTGATGACTGTATTTCAGTATTATTGGTATTCTTTGTAATACAATGTATTTTATGTAGTTGCACACATGAACAAGGCTTCATTTTGTATTATTTTGATTCATGATGCTTGTCACTTCCATTTTTTGGTTTAGAGGTAATTTAGGAATGAGGAACTAAAAACTAGCAGAGGGAAATAGGGACATTTACCTTGCTGTAGCTTAAATTCTTTTATTCTACACTTTATTTTCTTTGTTCCCAGGATATTTTTTTTCCTGATAGTATGATTTACATATGCAAATTTGCTTTCTATAAGAGCACATTTGAATTACCTTTCCCAGTGAATAATTATTTGCTTCCCAATGGGGGCTAGGATGACTCCTGCTGGTTCTGCTGCGGAATCAATGATAAGGTACATTAATAAGGTACATTAAGGAGTCTCAGAATCACTCCCATGAGACTGTTTTCCTTTCTGTGCTCTATCCCCTTAATGTGGCCTCTCCTTTTCACGGTATTGGGAATCGTAATTCAGGTGCCATACTTATTAGCTTATCCTCTGTGTCTTCGGATCACAGGTGGAGATGTGACTTTCAAAAAAAACCATCTCATGTTCAAAGTCCCAAAATCAATAGCATAAGCCCAGAGGTGGTTTATGTACCAGCTGCCCCCCACCCTTGATATTTTAGGAATAAATGTTAAGAATAGAAGTGAAAATTATCTATTCCAGGAGGCCTAATCGTAAACATTCTCAGGGCTATTTTTATGGGAGAATATGCTGTAATGCTGTTCATGAACTCTTTCCTCAGAAGGACACAAACCAGACTGGCACCTCAGAGCCTTGTTTTACCAAACATAACATTAAAGGAAACTTATATTAGTACCAGTGAAAGTTAACGTTCAAAACAAATAATGAATTGTATTTTTTTATGTGCATTTTAACATCTTCCTCTATAATGAAGAAAACTGTATTTTTATCATATGCTTTTGCAGTGTCTTATGTAATTCCTTACCATTTGTCCTGGGATGATAGGAGGTCAGCCCTTTTCATATTCAACACCTTTGATGAAACACCTAGAGACAAAGGGTGCGGAGGTAGATTAGTATGTAATGCTTTGTAGTTAAATAGTTCTTTACCTCTCTATTTCCTTCATCTCTTCTCTGGGGTCTGGAACCTGAGAGGATTCTCCAGAAGTATCCTCTCTGCTGTTGGCATTAACTGCAAGAATTGACGATGATAGCAAGGCCGACATATGGGATTTCTTGTAGAGAACGCTTTCCTGCTTATTTTTTTTTTATAAGTCCCCTGTGTATCTTGCACCCTCTTTTGTAGCTATTAAGCTATTTATTTTCATTGTAACGATGCATTGCATGTATAGATGCGTACATTTAAACAACTCCAGTTTTTTTAAAGAAGGATCATGGTGAGGGAATGTTTTCTGTAATCTGTCTCTCCCTTTTTAAACAAAAAGAGCGCAAAACGGTTTCATTCTCAAACATTTATTAGAATAACCTTTTGCACAGGGTTCTGTTTGAGCACATCAATTCCTCTTACGCTCTGACAGATAACAATGCTGTGGAGAAACATAAACACAATGGAGTCTGTCCGTGCAGATCTCTGTGAAAGGCACGATGCTGTGTACTGCAGGGTGTTCAAGGACAGTCTCTGCCTTCCGAACCTTTGAATCTTATGCTGGGGAGGAGATAGGTACATCCACAAGTATCCACAAGAGAGACGTAAATGATATGAGAGATCTACCTGAAGAACCTCTGGAGATCTAAGGAAGATGAACATCCGATTCCAGGGCCTCACCCACAGAAACTTCCTCGAACTTTTGCATGTGGTCCCAGAATCTATAAGAGGCATTTCAGAGCATCTGCGGCACGTGGTCCCCACACTGCATTTTGAGAAATACCAATCTACTTGGTCTTTTAAACAATACAGGTTTTTTTTTTCCTTTTGAGTATAGCTCCTTCTTG
This sequence comes from Ailurus styani, assembly GCA_002007465.1. Lineage (NCBI taxonomy): Eukaryota > Metazoa > Chordata > Mammalia > Carnivora > Ailuridae > Ailurus > Ailurus styani. Next base: position 250,784 of record LNAC01000136.1, read on the forward strand.
TTCTGTTTAAGAACTCCATTGCATTAGCACGTTGCAATATTATCCAGAACACAGCACTTACATACTGTGAGAGCAAAAGCTCTCTGTCATGCTTTTTACTGAATGACCACTAGGTCCACAATCTCTTATCAGAAACCTTTTTGGGTAAATGTGTTCCAGACTTAAGAATTTTTTGTAGGGCGCCTGGGTGGCTCAGTGGGTTAAAGCCGCTGCCTTCGGCTCAGGTCATGATCCCAGGGTCCTGGGATCGAGGCCCACATCGGGCTCTCTGCTCAGCGGGGAGCCTGCTTCCTCCTCTCTCCTCTCTCTCTGCCTACTTGTAATCTCTCTCTCTGTGTCAAATGAATAAATAAAATCTTTAAAATAAAAAAAAAAAAAGAATTGTTGAATCACTACATTGTACCCCTGAAACTAATACAACTCTGTATGTTAACTATACTGGAATAAAAATTATAAAAAAAAAAAAAAAAAGAATTTTTTGTAGAAAGGTGCTAAGTGATCCATCTGTAATGTTAGCTTACATTCTTCTGTCAGCATTAGAACTCTTCAGGACCCATCACCTCTCTGATCCTCCCATTGTGACCCTACCCCCAGCACACAAAATCTCCCAGCACTGCTGCTGCTGCTTCTTTCCCCACTCCCCCCCCCACCGGGAGAGAGAGTGCAAGATAGAGCACAGGACAGGGCAGGTGGTGGTGATGTTGGAGGGGTAGAGTTAGAGGGAGAGAGAGAGAGACAGAGAGAATCTTAAGTAGGCTCTACACCCAGGGCAGAGACTGACTCAGGGCTCAATCTCCTGACCCTGAGATCATGACCTGAGCCGAAATCAGGTCAGATGTTTAACCAACAGAGCCAACCTGGTGCCCCTCCCCACACTGCTTCTGAGAACTTCCATGTTTTTCTGAAATAATCTACAAATTTATATTATATAAAAATTGTACCAAATTCTACAAAATTATATTATGCTTCTATTATTATGCTTCTAATTCTCACTGATATCAAAACATTTGTATTATGCTACTCAGCTTTAATATCAATTTTCAGATATATTTTTATTCACTATTGCTTTTTTTTAAATTAACATATAACGTATTATGTGCTCCAGGGGTACAGGTCTGCAAATCATCAGTCTTACACAATTCACAGCACTCACCATAGCACATACCCTCCCCAATGTCCATCACCCAGCCATCCTATCCCCCCCCCAGCAACCCTCAGTTTGTTTCCTGAGATTATTAAGAGTCTCTTAAGGTTTGTCTCCTTCCTAATCCCATCTTGTTTCATTTTTTCCCTCCGTACCCCCCATAGTCCCCCGCCCTCCCTCTCAAATTCCGCATATCAGAGAGATCGTATGGTAATTGCTTTTTTTATTTGATATATTCCTTCTTGCTGGGTTATATTTTATTCTTTCTGGAATACATTCTTGCTTAATTCTGTATAAAAGGGTTTATGGGTGATAGGTTTCATGGAAAACATTTCTTTTGCCATCAGGCTTAAATACTGGTTTAGAGTGATAAGGAACTCTGGGTCAGACTTCCCTGCAGAAATGGAAAGACATTATTGCTTCACCCTCTGGCATCCCATATTTCAAATGAGAAATTTGAAGTCAATCTGATTCTTGCCCTATTATAATTTTTTATTATGTGGGTAATTTAGCATATTCATATTATACTTGAAATTTTACTAGGCATTTCGTAGGTATTTTAAGAAGTGATTTTTTTTTCTCTCTATTTGATAAGGCAGGTTCTTCTTCTTATTATTATTTTTTTTAATTTATTTTTATTATTTGCCCAAGGGGTACAGGTCTGTGAATCATCAGGCTTACATCTTTCACAGCCCTCACCAAAGCACAAACCCTCCCCAATGTCCATAACCCATCCACCCTATCCCT